>JAWZSL010000003.1:12378879-12526379 GCA_034769285.1 Lutjanus argentimaculatus | reverse complement strand
AGTTTGAGTGTTACTGAGTACCGTTTGCGAATAACCAATATGCTGGGTAGGATCTACGCTTGTTCATTGATCACTTAACTTATTTTAAAATGGAGCTGTCACTTTTGATCGTTGCATGGACTTTGTTGTGGCTCAGAGTCTGGTTGAACCATGCCACCCGCACACAGGCAGGATTCAGTACTCTTGGGGACAGCAGCCACATACACGTTCGGACTTGGCCACAGGAGATCATTCACTTGCGGAGATCTTCCACCAACCTGAGAACTTTAATAAGACTACAGGGGGAGAAAAGAGATACAAAGTGCGGAAACGCGGAAGACGGGGCGGCGTCAGGCAGAGACTGAAGCGGCTGACACTTCGCCGCATACCCCTCCCCTCGATGTTACTCTGCAACGCTCAGTCCATAAGGAATAAGATGGACGAGATCCAAGCCAGCGTCACTCATCTGGAGAAATTTAGGGACGCATGTGTCATGACTTTTACAGAAACATGGCTCACTCCTGAGGATCTGAACACCGACCTAACTCTCACCGGTTTTGGAATGCCGGTGAGGCGTGACAGGGATGCTGTTGTCACAGGGAAATCCCAAGGGGGCGGGGTCTGCCTCTACGTCAATCAGCGGTGGTGCAAGAACATCACTGTCAGAGAGACTGTGTGTACTGAAGACATAGAGCTGTTGTCTGTGTCCCTGCGGCCCCATTACCTCCCCCGTGAATTTCCCCAAATATTTCTTACTGTTGCATACATACATCCCAAAGCTAATGCAAAAAATGCTGTAACAACCATACAAAAGGTTACACAAAAGCTCCAGTCCCTCTCTTCCGGACGCTCCTTGCTTTGTCCTTGGTGATTTTAATCAATGTACTCTGAAATCGATGAACACTTTTTATCAGTATGTCTCTTGCCCTACCAGACTTGACAAAACTATTGACTTATGCTATGGTACAGTAAAGGGCGCCTACAATAGCTCTGTCCCCTCTTGGCTCTTCTGACCATAACATTATCCTCCTTATCCCAACCTACAAGCCACTTCTTCAGAGAGGGGAAACTGCCACTAAAGAGGTGGAGATGTGGACTGAGGATGCTATTGAGGAACTAAGGGGAGCCCTCGAGTGCACAGAATGGGACGTTTTCAAGCACTCTTCTTCAACTCTTGATGAAATTACTGAGGTGATATCATCCTATACTCTCCCTTTGAAAAACTTAATCATCCCTACTAAACAGGTCAAGGTGTTTCCGAATAATAAACCCTGGTTGAACAAAGCAGTAAAGGATGCACTGCATAGGAAACACAATGCTTTTCTCCATGGTGACAGCAAGGATGAGATTGAAGCTAAAAAAAGAAGTTAGATATGAAATTAAGAGAGCAAAACTACAATATAAAAGTAAAATAGAGGGGAAGTTTCACAGTAACGACCTGAGGGCTGTATGGGATGGTATGAAGGCCATGACAGGCCAAGATAAGAAGAAGAATTCTGGGTCAGTCACAATAGATGGTTTCGACTCAATTCAGAACTTGCAAATGCTCTGAATGATTTTTACTTACGTTTTAATGATGAACATGATTTTACTAAAAATCACTGTGATATAGAGTTGGGCGATCCTGCCCACAGTCAGATCATCCTATCGTCACTCTGTGGGATCGCCAATACACGATTCCATCGTGTGTGTGTGTGTGTGTGTGTGTGTGTGTGTGTGTGTGTGTACACATCATGTACTGAATGTCTGCTCCACCTTAAGGCTCAGAGTACTGTATTATCGAGGTATTAATTTTTTTTAGGCAGAAAATGTTATTTCAGCACTATCAACATTATAATGAACAATATTGACTGAACAAGCCGCACGTAGCTTGATCTTCACTAGACTGCCAGGATGATTGATACAAGTTAATTACTTGTGATCTGCTGATGTCTGACTGAACAGCCTCATAGAAATGATATTTTACCATTCTTCATATTTTATTCTAACGAAATTCATTAAGGCAAGTAATTCAGTGCTTTTAAAATCATGATATTAAGCTGACACGGATCCCTTATTTTGTTTGCGGTCAGATGCTGATGCTGCGTCTCTGGCACGGTGCGTGTCGTGGTGTTAGTTAGATACAGTCGGCTTAATAAAGTCAGTGATCACAAGTTAGAATTATATATTTATTTTTTTTAAAAACAACCTTTTATTCATCGATGTTTGGATTGGATTCTTCGGGAGATTTTAGCGTCTTTTTTCTGTGACAGATGCATTTCAGTACTGCCAACTGTTGGAGGTAAATCTGTCCGTATGCTGCCATCTGACAGTATTTAACCCAGAAGTCATTTGGAAAAGTATGAATCTAGTGCATTAAGGGTCAGAAGTGTTTGAATTCATGGTGCTTTGTTCTTGTTAATCAATTAATTACAGCCACAGTAAGCTCCACCGTCATATGCAGGCACACACACACACACACACACACGCTCTCTCTCTCCCTACTACAAAAGAATACTACAGAGTACAACAGAGTACTGCAGAGTACAACAGAGTACTACTGCAAAGTACTACAGAGTACTGCAGAGTACTACTGCAGAGTACTACAGAGTACTACAACAGAGTACTACAGAGTGCTACAACAGAGTACTACAGAGTACTGCAGAGTACTACTGCAGAGTACTATAGAGTACTACAGAGTACTACAACAGAATACTACAGCATACTACAGAGTACTACAACAGAGTACTACTGCACAGTACTACAGAGTACTACAAAGTACTACTGCAGAGTACTACAGAGTACTACAACAGAGTACTACAAAGTAATACTGCAGAGTACTACAGAGTACTACAGAGTACTACAACAGAGTACTACAGAGTACTTCTGCAGAGTACTACAGAGTACTGCAGCGTACTACAGAGTACTACAGAGTACTACAAAAGAGTACTACAGAGTACTACTGCAGAGTACTATAGAGGTACTGCAGAGTACTACTGCAGAGTACTACAGAGTACTACAGAGTACTACAACAGAGTACTACAGCGTACTACAGAGTACTACAACAGAGTACTACTGCACAGTACTACAGAGTACTACAGAGTACTACTGCAGAATACTACAGAGTACTACAACAGAGTACTACAGAGTACTAAGACTCTGCAGAGTACTGCAGAGTACTACAGAGTACTGCAGAGTACTACTGCAGAGTACTGCAGCGTACTACAGAGTACTACTGCAGAGTACTACTGCAGAGTACTACAGAGTACTACTGCAGAGTACTACTGCAAAGTACTACTGCAGATTACTACAGAGTACTGCAGAGTACTACGGAGTACTGCAGAGTACTACTGCAGAGTACTGCAGAGTACTACAGCAGAGTACTACAGAGTACTGCAGAGTACTACTGCAAAGTACTAGAGTACTACTGCATAGTACTGCAGAGTACTACAGAGTAATAGTGCAGAGTACTACAGAGTACTACAGAGTACTACTGCGGAGTACTATAGAGTACTAATACAGAGTACTACAGAGTACTAGAACAGAGTACTACAGAGTACTAAACAGAGTACTGCAGAGTACTGCAGAGTACTACTGCAGAGTACTACAGAGTACTGCAGAGTACTACTGCAAAGTACTACAGAGTACTACTACAGAGTACTACAGAGTACTACTGCAGAGTACTGCAGAGTACTACTACAGAGTACTGCAGACTACTACTACAGAGTACTACTGCAGAGTACTACAGAATACTACTACAGAGTACTACTGCAGAGTAGTACAGAGTACTACTGCAGAGTACTAGAGTACTACAGAGTACTACAGAGTACTACTGCAGAGTAACAGAGTACTACTACGGAGTACTGCAGAGTACTACTACAGAGTACTACAGAGTACTACTGCAGAGTACTGCAGAATACTACTACAGAGTACTACAGAGTACTACTACAGAGTACTACAGAGTACTACTGCAGAGTACTGCAGAATACTACTACAGAGTACTACAGATTACTACTGCAGAGTACTACTACAGAGTACTACTGCAGAGTACTGCAGAATACTACTACAGAGTACTACAGAGTACTACTACACAATACTACAGAGTACTGCAGAGTACTACAGAGTACTGCAGAGTACTACCACAGAGTACTGCAGAGTACTACAGAGTACTACTGCAGAGTACTACTGCAGAGTACTACAGAGTACTGTAGGGTAATACTGCACAGTACTACAGAGTACTACTGCAGAGTACTACAGGGTACTGCAGATTACTACTGCAGAGTACTACAGAGTACTACAACAGAGTACTACAGAGTACTGCAGAGTAATACTGCAGAGTACTACAGAGTACTACAGAGTTCTACTGCAGAGTACTACAGAGTACTACTGCAGAGTACTGCAGCGTACTACAGAGTACTACTGCAGCGTACTACTGCAGAGTACTACAGAGTACTACAGAGTACTGCAGAGTACTACGGAGTACTGCAGAGTACTACTGCAGAGTACTACTACAGAGTACTACAGAGTACTACTGCAGAGTACTACAGAGTACTGCAGAGTACTACTGCAGAGTACTACAGAGTACTACAGAGTACTACTGCGGAGTACTGCAGAGTAATACTGCAGAGTACTACAGAGTACTACTACAGAGTACTACTGCAGAGTACTACAGAATACTACTGCGGAGTACTGCAGAGTACTACTACAGAGTACTACTGCAGAGTACTGCAGAGTACTACTACAGAGTAGTACAGAGTACTACTGCAGAGTACTGCAGAATACTACTACAGAGTTCTACAGAGTACTACTACACAGTACTACAGAGTATACTGCAGAGTACTACTGCAGAGTACTGCAGCGTACTACAGAGTACTACTGCAGAGTACTGCAGAGTACTACAGAGTACTACTGCAGAGTACTACTGCAGAGTACTGCAGAGTACTACAGAATACTGCAGAGTACTACAGAGTACTGCAGAGTACTACTGCAGAGTACTACTGCAGAGTACTGCAGAGTACTACAGAGTAACTACTGCACGAGTATACTGCAGCGTACTACAGAGTATACATACTGGCAGGTCGTACTACTGCACAGTACTACAGAGTACTACAGAGTACTGCAGAGTACATACGGAGTACTGCAGAGTACTACTTACAGAGTACTACAGAGTTACTACCAGAGTACTATACTGCAGAGTACTACAGAGTACTGCAGAGTACTACTGCAGAGTACTACAGAGTACTAACAGAGTACTACTGCAGAGTACTGCAGAGTATACTGCAGAGTACTACAGAGTACATACTCAGATACTCTAACTACAGAGTACTACTGCAGAGTACTACAGATACTATACTACTGCGGAGTTTCTGCAGAGTACTACTACAGAGTACTGCAGAGTACTTACTACACATACTACAGATTACTGCAGAGTACTACTGCAGAGTACTGCAGAGTACTACTACAGAGTACTGCAGAGTACTACTACACAATACTACAGATTACTGCAGAGTACTACTAGCAGAGTACTACAAAGTACTACAGAGTACTGAATACTGCAGAGTTACTACTGCACAGTACTAACAGAGTACTACAGAGTACTACAGAGTATTGCAGAGTACTACAGGGAGTACTGCAGAGTACTACTGCAGAGTACTACTGCAGAGATACTGCAGAGTACTACAGAGTATACTACTGCAGAGTACTACAGAGTACTGCAGAGTACTACTACTGCAGAGTACTACAGAGTACTACTGCAGAGTACTGCAGAGATAATACTGCAGAGTACTACCAGAGTACTACTACAGAGCACTGCAGAGTACTACGGAGTACTGCAGAGTACTACTGCAGAGTACTGCAGAGTACTACTGCAGAGTACTGCAGAATACTACAGAGTACTGCAGAGTACTACTACAGAGTACTACAGAGTACTACTGCAGAGTACTGCAGAGTACTACTACAGAGTACTGCAGAGTACTACTACACAATACTACAGATTACTGCAGAGTACTACTGCAGAGTACTGCAGAGTACTACTACAGAGTACTGCAGAGTACTACTACACAATACTACAGATTACTGCAGAGTACTACTGCAGAGTACTACAAAGTACTACAGAGTACTACTGCAGAGTACTACTGCACAGTACTACAGAGTACTACAGAGTACTGCAGAGTACTACGGAGTACTGCAGAGTACTACTGCAGAGTACTACTGCAGAGTACTGCAGAGTACTACAGAGTACTACTGCAGAGTACTACAGAGTACTGCAGAGTACTACTGCAGAGTACTACAGAGTACTACTGCAGAGTACTGCAGAGTAATACTGCAGAGTACTACAGAGTACTACTACAGAGTACTACAGAGTACTACTGCAGAGTACTACAGAATACTACTGCGGAGTACTGCAGAGTACTACTACAGAGTACTACTGCAGAGTACTACAGAGTACTACTACAGAGTAGTACAGAGTACTACTGCAGAGTACTATAGAGTACTACAGAGTACTACTGCAAAGTACTACAGAGTACTACTGCAGAGTACTGCAGAGTACTACTGCAGAGTACTGCAGAGTACTACTACAGAGTACTACTGCAGAGTACTGCAGAGTACTACTACAGAGTACTACTGCAGAGTACTGCAGAGTACACCTACTGCAAAACAGGTACCTGCAGAGTACTACTACAGAGTACTACTGCAGAGTACTACAGAGTACTACTACAGAGTACTACAGAGTACTACTGCAGAGTACTGCAGAGTACTACTGCAGAGTACTGCAGAGTACTACTACACAATACTACAGAGTACTACTGCAGAGTACTGCAGAATACTACTACAGAGTACTACAGAGTACTACTGCAGAGTACTACAGAGTACTACTACTACACAATACTACAGAGTACTGCAGAGAACTACAGAGTACTGCAGAGTACTACTGCAGAGTACTGCAGCATACTACAGAGTACTACTGCAGAGTACTGCAGAGTACTACAGAGTACTACAGCAGAGTACTACTGCAGAGTACTGCAGAGTACTACAGAGCACTGCAGAGTACTACGGAGTACTGCAGAGTACTACTGCAGAGTACTGCAGAGTACTACTGCAGAGTACTGCAGAATACTACAGAGTACTGCAGAGTACTACTACAGAGTACTACAGAGTACTACTGCAGAGTACTGCAGAGTACTACTACAGAGTACTGCAGAGTACTACTACACAATACTACAGATTACTGCAGAGTACTACTGCAGAGTACTGCAGAGTACTACTACAGAGTACTGCAGAGTACTACTACACAATACTACAGATTACTGCAGAGTACTACTGCAGAGTACTACAAAGTACTACAGAGTACTACTGCAGAGTACTACTGCACAGTACTACAGAGTACTACAGAGTACTGCAGAGTACTACGGAGTACTGCAGAGTACTACTGCAGAGTACTACTGCAGAGTACTGCAGAGTACTACAGAGTACTACTGCAGAGTACTACAGAGTACTGCAGAGTACTACTGCAGAGTACTACAGAGTACTACTGCAGAGTACTGCAGAGTAATACTGCAGAGTACTACAGAGTACTACTACAGAGTACTGCAGAGTACTACTGCAGAGTACTGCAGCATACTACAGAGTACTACTGCAGAGTACTGCAGAGTACTACAGAGTACTGCAGAGAGTACTACTGCAGAGTACTGCAGAGTACTACAGAGCTACTGCAGAGTACTATCGGAGTACTGCAGAGTACTACTGCAGAGTACTGCAGAGTACTACTGCAGAGTACTGCAGAATACTACAGAGTACTGCAGAGTACTACTACAGAGTACTACAGAGTACTACTGCAGAGTACTGCAGAGTACTACTACAGAGTACTGCAGAGTACTACTACAAATACTACAGATTACTGCAGAGTACTACTGCAGAGTACTGCAGAGTACTACTACAGAGTACTGCAGAGTACTACTACACAATACTACAGATTACTGCAGAGTACTACTGCAGAGTACTACAAAGTACTACAGAGTACTACTAGCAGAGTACTACTGCACATACTACAGAGTACTAACAGAGTACTGCAGAGTATACGGTATTACATGCAAAATATAACTACTGCAGAGTATTCTGCGAGTACTTGCAGATACTAACATGATTACTATGCAATAATACAGGTATGCAGAGTACTACTGCAGAGTATTACAAGAGTAACTATGCAGAGTATACTGCAGAGTTAATACTGCAGAGTACTAAAGAGTACTACTACAGAGTACTACAGATACTACTGCAGAGTACTACAGAATACTACTGCGAGAGTTATGCAGAGTTACTATACAGAGTACTACTGCGAGTACTACAGAGTACTACTACAGGAGTAAGTAACAGAGTACTACTGCAGATACTAATAAGAGTACTACAGAGTACTACTGCAAAGTACTACAGAGTACTTACTGCAGAGTATGCAGAGTACTACTGCAGAGTACTGCAGAGTACTACTACAGAGTACTACTGCAGAGTACTGCAGAGTACTACTACAGAGTACTACTGCAGAGTACTGCAGAGTACTACTGCAGAGTACTGCAGAGTACTACTACAGAGTACTACTGCAGAGTACTACAGAGTACTACTACAGAGTACTACAGAGTACTACTGCAGAGTACTGCAGAGTACTACTGCAGAGTACTGCAGAGTACTACTACACAATACTACAGAGTACTACTGCAGAGTACTGCAGAATACTACTACAGAGTACTACAGAGTACTACTGCAGAGTACTACAGAGTACTACTACTACACAATACTACAGAGTACTGCAGAGAACTACAGAGTACTGCAGAGTACTACTGCAGAGTACTGCAGCATACTACAGAGTACTACTGCAGAGTACTGCAGAGTACTACAGAGTACTACAGCAGAGTACTACTGCAGAGTACTGCAGAGTACTACAGAGCACTGCAGAGTACTACGGAGTACTGCAGAGTACTACTGCAGAGTACTGCAGAGTACTACTGCAGAGTACTGCAGAATACTACAGAGTACTGCAGAGTACTACTACAGAGTACTACAGAGTACTACTGCAGAGTACTGCAGAGTACTACTACAGAGTACTGCAGAGTACTACTACACAATACTACAGATTACTGCAGAGTACTACTGCAGAGTACTGCAGAGTACTACTACAGAGTACTGCAGAGTACTACTACACAATACTACAGATTACTGCAGAGTACTACTGCAGAGTACTACAAAGTACTACAGAGTACTACTGCAGAGTACTACTGCACAGTACTACAGAGTACTACAGAGTACTGCAGAGTACTACGGAGTACTGCAGAGTACTACTGCAGAGTACTACTGCAGAGTACTGCAGAGTACTACAGAGTACTACTGCAGAGTACTACAGAGTACTGCAGAGTACTACTGCAGAGTACTACAGAGTACTACTGCAGAGTACTGCAGAGTAATACTGCAGAGTACTACAGAGTACTACTACAGAGTACTACAGAGTACTACTGCAGAGTACTACAGAATACTACTGCGGAGTACTGCAGAGTACTACTACAGAGTACTACTACAGAGTACTACTGCAGAGTACTGCAGAGTACTACTACAGAGTACTACAGAGTACTACTGCAGAGTACTATAGAGTACTACAGAGTACTACTGCAAAGTACTACAGAGTACTACTGCAGAGTACTGCAGAGTACTACTGCAGAGTACTGCAGAGTACTACTACAGAGTACTACTGCAGAGTACTGCAGAGTACTACTACAGAGTACTACTGCAGAGTACTGCAGAGTACTACAGAGTACTACTGCAGAGTACTACTGCAGAGTACTGCAGAGTACTACAGAGTACTGCAGAGTACTACGGAGTACTGCAGAGTACTACTGCAGAGTACTACTGCAGAGTACTACAGAGTACTACTGCAGAGAACTACAGAGTACTACTGCAGAGAACAAGTCCTGCATTTAAAATTGCTTCATTAAAAATACTTTAGTATCAGTAAAAGTACAAACAGTATCAGAGTTTTAAAAGTATTTATTATACTGTTGGATGATGTTTTCATGTGTTCATCAGCTGGTGAAGGTGGAGTTCTATAAATATTTACTGTGGAGCCCAAAGAGACCAAATAAAACAATCTGATATCAATATTTTAGTCAATATTTCAATCATCACTCAAACATGGTCATCAAACACTCATGTTTACAGTGTTAATTTACAATGTTCAAAAATAATAAATATGAATAAATACAAAGATATTTTTTCTCTGTGATCTTGGAGGAAACAAACATGATTCACATGATTCAATTAAATTTATTAGTGAAAAGATTTATTTTCAAAGCTGCTGGTGAGGATTCAGTTAATGTGAATTATTTTAAAATGTTTTGATGAAACATCATTTTATTTTGGAAGGATGTATCACAAAAAGAAATGACAAGTTTAAAAATCACATGGAGAGATGGTGATTTTCCTGTCTGTAAAATAATATAATTCTATTTAATTTAACTTTGGTAGTTTGTAACCTGATTGTTGGGCCTGTTTTCACGTGTTGGTCATGACAACATACGTTGTGTGTTTGTGTTTATTTGTATGTAAAGTTTTGATTGTGTATTTGTTTTATCTTTCGTGTGATTCTGGTGTTGTTTGTTTTCTTTTTTGCTTGTTTTTTGTAGCTGCTGGTGAGCTACTTCTGTTTTTGTTATTAAATAAAATATTAAAAATAATATATATGAATAAATATAAATTAAAAAAATTATGACATATTTATATAAATATATCAGAGCTTTGCTTTAAATGAATATTTTGTCTCAAGTTATTGATTTTTTTGAGGTATCCATGTAATAACAAGGATAAGGTGCAGTGAGCGAGACCGTGGACATTATCCTGACAGGCGTCTCCGTCAGTGAGCGGACACGTGGACATTTATTCTGACAGGCGTCTCTCAGTCAGTGAGCGGACACCGTGGACATTATTCCTGACAGGCGTCTCCGTCAGTGAGCGGACACCGTGGACATTATTCCTGACAGGCGTCTCCGTCAGTGAGCGGACACCGTGGACATTATTCCTGACAGGCGTCTCCGTCAGCAGCAATAAAAACTTATTGATCGAATAATATTCTGATTTATTTACTGATTTATTTTTTTTTGTTTGTTTTTAATCTGAATCTGCAAAGAAACTAAAGTCATCAGATAAATATAGTTTAAAAAAAGTCAAAATAGTCCAGTAAAGTGAAAGTAGCTCAAAATTCTGTTCAAGTTCAGTATTTGAGTAAATGTACTTGATTACTTTCCAGCACACAGTGCAGGTTCCCGGTGGATCTATGGATTCATGTGTAATATTACTTTTCATCTTTCATGAATTAATTATTATCAGGTGAAATATTACTTTTTAAAATCACTGCCAGTAAAACTTCACGGTTTAGATGATCTCAGTCTTTTCTTCTGTTTACTTTTTACTTCTCCTTCACTTTAATGAGGTTTTTCTTATTTTACTGACTTTGGAGTCTCATCTGCCAGTTGTCCAACTGTCCGGTTGTTGTCTGTGTTTCCACCTGTCCCGGTTGTGTGTCTGTGTCCACCTGTCCCGGGTGTGTGTGTCTGTGTCCACCTGTCCCCGGTGTGTGTCTGTGTCCACCTGTCCCGGTGTGTGTGTCTGTGTCCACCTGTCCCGGTGTGTGTGTCTGTGTCCACCTGTCCCGGTGTGTGTGTCTGTGTCCACCTGTCCCCGGTGTGTGTGTGTCTGTGTCCACCTGTCCCCGGTGTGTGTGTCTGTGTCCACCTGTCCCGGTGTGTGTGTCTGTGTCCACCTGTCCCGGTGTGTGTCTGTGTCCACCTGTCCCCGGTGTGTGTCTGTGTCCCTGTCCCCGGTGTGTGTGTCTGTGTCCACCTGTCCCCGGTGTGTGTCTGTGTCCACCTGTCCCCGGTGTGTGTCCCCGGTGTGTATATTGTGTCTCACCGGGCTGAGGAGCGGCTCTGTCCGGTCTCTGCTGTCTCTGTGTCCCGGCGCTCCGCCGCAGCTGTTCGGTCTCTGGAGGCCGGTGGACCGGAGCCGGATCCTCGCAGAGCTTCTGGACGGTTATCTGGACCGAACCGGGTCCTGGTCCTGGTCCCGGTCTGAGGTCCTTCAGGAGGACTCTGGTGGACCGGATCAGGATGGAGCCGGTGTCCGAGCTGCAGGAGGACTGATCCGGGTCCGGACTGGAGGACAGCTGATGTAACATCCTGACGGTCAGATTAATCAATAATCGATAATTATCTGATTTAATTTAAGTAGTCGTGTGGATGATGAGTTAACTGTTAGCCTGCAGGCTAACTGATGCTAGCATCGTTCAAACTTCCCGCTGCAGCTTGACGACAGAGCTTATAACTTATAACACTTATAACGGACGTTATAACGCCTCACAGCCTGAACACAGCTGGACTTTATAAACGTCATAAATCACATTCAGCACAGAAACACACAAACATTCTGAAAGTTAAAGAGTTAAAGTGGAAAAAAAACTATCTGCTGCGAACAGGAACGACAGCAACTGTTGCTGACAACAAACTCCTGAGCACTTCCTGTTTCCGCTTCCTGTTTCCGCTTCCTTCTTCTTCTGCTTCTTCTTCTTCTTCTTCTGTGAGGTTTATTGGCGGTTGGCAAACCAACTTATGGTGCATTACCGCCACCAACTGGACTGGAGTGTGAACAAGAGATTAGGCAGTAAAAAAAAACAAAAAAACTAGATTCTGTTATCTAACTCAGTTTCTTTAATGAAATTAACAATGTCAAGTTGTATCTTGCCTGCTGATTTCCCCAAAAGCCCTGTTAGTGTAAAGTCGTGGTGTTTTGCCTTCTTTAATGACTGACTAAGGTTCTTCCTCTGGATATCATATTTCTTGCAGTGAAGTAGTACATGTTCAACTGTTTCTGGCTGGTTACAGTGTGTGCAGTTTCCGGTAGGGTGCTTGCCTATTTTGTGCAATGTGTGATTGAGACCTGTATGACCTATTCTCAGACGTGTTATAATGTTTTCTTCCCTACGTTTGAAGCCCACCTTCCTCCCATCACCCACATGCTTTTGTATTTGATAAAGGTGCCTTCCGGTTTCACTGATGTCCCAATATTCCTGCCATGTAGATTGTGTGTATTTCCTAATGAATAACTTAACCTCAGCTTTGCTTAGTGGAACTTGCATGTCTACCTGTGTAATTCGGAGCGTTTGCTTGGCCAGAATATCTACCTGCTCATTTCCTTCCACACCCACATGAGCAGGGACCCAGATGAACTGTGTGACTATCCCTTTAACATGCATTCTGTACATTATTAGGAATATTTCATTGATTATATCCATTCTGAATGCTGATCTGCCTGATCTAATACTTGATGCAATAACTGATTTTTGTATCTCCTTTTCCTCTATCCACTGTAACGCCAATAGTACAGCCAACAGCTCTGTGGTGTATACTGAAAGATGATCTGATACCCTTTTCTTAATATATGTGTCACTCACCGGGATATATACTGCTGCGCCTGCACATCCTGTATCTGGATCTTTGTATCCATCTGTAAAAATAAACACTGAATCTGAGAAATGCTGGTCAAAATAACTCTGGACTATATGCCATACCGGATGTTTTCCTGACTTTTCCTTCAATTCTTGATGTATATTGAGGTCTACATTTGGCAAAGGGAATAACCAAGGAGGAATGGAAGAGATTGAGACTGTGGGGCTGTACTGTCATTTACTTAATCCTATGATTCGTGCTTTCACGTCACCAATCCAACCAAAACTCCTGAAATTAGTTTCATTGTGTTCCCAGCAGTCCATTAAGATATTCTTGGCAGGATGTTTATCACAATGCCCCTGGAGATTGACCCAGTATGCCAACATTAGCTTCCTGTTTCCACTTCACAGCAGAGATTCAAAATAAAAGCTGATGTCTCACTCCGTCTGTAATTTCAGAAACCACAAACAGACAATAATATCACTCCTAAAAAAAACTGCCTTTTTAAATAAAAAAAAAAATAAAATAAATTGTTAATAAACTCCTGTCACAATCCTGTCAGTTGAAAAACAGTTCCAGACATTGAAAACAGGTGGAGCGCACGGACATGGTAGTGATCAATCTGGCAATAACCTTTCCACTAATCAGTTAGTTATTTGGTTCAGAAAATGCTGATCAAAGTCCAAGATGACGTCCTCAAATGTCTTGTTTTGTCCACAACTCAAAGATCTTCAGTTTACTGTCAGAAAGGAGTAAAGAAACCAGAAAATATTCACATTTAAGAAGCGGAAATCAGAGAATTTGGACTTTTTTAATTAAAAAATTACTCAGAACAATTAATTGATTATCAAAATAGATGCAGATTAATTTAATAGTTGATTGATAATGTTTTATGTTTGTTTTTAGGTTTATCAGTTTGTCCAGTTGTTCCTTCCTTTGTTGTGCTCAGTTTATTGATTGATTGATTTAAAGACAAAAAATGATGCAAAAATGTCACTTGAGGCCATGATAATGTAATCCCATTACATGTAATCTGTTACTCCCCAAGTCTGCACCTTAATAAAAACTACAGAGAACACTGAAAATTAAATCCTGAGGTACAGACTCATCATCAGAATCCTTCAGAAATATGAGTTTTTGCATTGTTGTGACATAATTTCCATTCAAATACATGTTCTCATCAGAAATTCATAATATGTTGATTCAAAAAACATTTTTAGTCACGTTTGTTAAAGTCACATGATCAACAGGAAGCAGCATCATCAGAGCGTCCTGAAGGTCACGAGGAGACCAACAGGAAATTATCTTCTCTCTGTTTTTGTTCAGATTCTAAGATGATGAAAAAAATGTAGTTTTATTCCAAGCATATTTGTTTTGAAAGTGTTTTGAGATGTTTGAAGAGAAAAAAGAAGATCACGCCAAGACCCGCCTTACTCTGCCTCTGATTGGCTGAGCTCTGCAAGCCTCTAGCCGAACACGTGATTTTGATTTGTAAAAAATGAACAGTAGAACCTGAATCAAACAGACTGAATTGAACCGATTTGTAAAAATGAACAGCAGATTTAGAAAATTATTAATAATGGTTAAAATATTATATATACAAGGACAGAGTCCAGCCAAGGGAGGAGGCTCAGTGTGGTACTTAACTAGTGTCCAGCAACTAGTGATGTTTGGCGAGGGGGTATTTTCCTGCACACAGAAAGACAGGATGTGGGGTACAGCTTTTGCCCTCCTGGTGTAAGGATGACCCCTTCTGGAACTTTTGGGGGGTCTACCGGCGCCAAGGGCTCTTCTTCCCCCCAAAGCTGCCTTTCTCCTCGACACTGCAGTCGGTTGCACACAAATTGCAGTAGCAAACTGTCAAAGCCGCAAGAGAAAGAACTGTTAAACTTCTCAAGGTGAAGACGCCAATCAGAGGCAGAGTAGGGCGCATCGTGACAAGCCAATCAGAGGCAGAGTAGGGCGCATCGTGACAAGCCAATCAGAGGCAGAGTAAGGCGCATCGTGACAAGCCAATCAGAGGCAGAGTAAGGCGCATCGTGACAAGCCAATCAGAGGCAGAGTAAGGCGCATCGTGACAAGCCAATCAGAGGCAGAGTAAGGCGCATCGTGACAAGCCAATCAGAGGCAGAGTAAGGCGCATCGTGACAAGCCAATCAGAGGCAGAGTTAGGGCGCATCGTGACAAGCCAATCAGAGGCAGAGTAGGGCGCATCGTGACAAGCCAACAGAGGCAGAGTAAGGGCATCGTGACAAGCCAATCAGAGGCAGAGTAAGGCGCATCGTGACAAGCCAATCAGAGGCAGAGTAAGGCGGGTCTTGGCGTGGCCATAGTAGGATTCGTAAAATCGCGTCCTGTTGAGCTGTTTTTTTCTTACTGGTTGTGGAAAAAAATAGGAAAATCTTTGTCACAGTGTGGTTTAGGCATATCTGCCATAGACCATAACTGGTAGGTTCAAGTTTACTTGGAGAAAATTAGGAATTTGATTAAAGCCTGAAGCAGAATAAAGTCTCAAGGGGCCATCTTGTTCAGAGTCACATGACTGTCCAGATTCTGGTTTTTAACAGTTTGAACAGCAGTAAATGTATCATTAAAGTGAGCAGTGAACATCTCTCTGTTTCTGCAGTCATGATGCGTTCAGGGACTCCCAGTACTTTATCTCCACAGTGTACTTCAGTGAAGTGTGCAGAGTCAACAGACCTGATGGTCTGTGAGCTTCCAGCTCAGCGTGTTCACTCCAACACGTTAACATGAGAGCTGAAAGGAAGCAGCTCTGCTCCACTTGTGCTCTGAACACGACTGAAGTCCTGCTGCTCTTTATACTGGAGGTGATGAAGAAGAGTCTCTGTAAACTCTGGTTTATGTAGTCTGTCTTCTTCTCTCATCAGCTGGGATACGTCATGGGATTACTCAGAGTGGCGGTGAAGGAGGAGGTGTTGAGACGATCAGCTGTGTCCCGATGATCCACAGACGATGAAGCAGCAGCAGCAGTTTCTGTGGAGAGGCTCTGATTGGTTCATGTTACTGGGAGGTGGAGTGGAGACGAGAGCTTCATCCACCTGGAACCTGCACTTCACTTTTCATTTACTTTTTTCATCTTTTTTTCAGATATTCTGAATCCAAAGTGACTGTGCAGATTAGTTCAGTTACAGACAGCATGACTGTCATTATGTTACCATGGTGACAGTGATGCGTGCAAATGTGACAGGCCAGTCGCTCCCTCAAACTTCTCTACATTAGTTTTCTTATTTTTCCTATTTTAGTGAAGCGTGGATCACTAATGATAAAAAAAAGCTTCACCCTGATATCTGAGGGACATCAGCTGTTGATGTAGAAAACTCTTTTCCTCATTTGCTTCAGGTCTTATTAAGACTTTAAATGTTCCACAGCAGATCATCGTCACACTGACAGAGTGATGAAGCAGCTACAGACGCTCTGAATGATGTTTTGATTTGATCCTGATCTGCTGATATTACAGCTTATAGAACAATGATGAGAGAACGGATTCATCTGATCACACATAATATTCAATCAATAAAATTAATTTCTCTCTGGTTTTTGTATTTCCTCAGTAAATAATTAAACAACATTTGAGTTATTCTGTGTCGAGATAGTTAAAAGAGTTTTGTAAGTTGGAGTGTATTTTATATCTGCTGTGCTGCCACCAGAGGGCAGTGTGACCTCGGTCATTATTCCTGTTGAAGACAGTCAGCTGTTGATCCTTCCTGCTCATTGATCAGATTGTGTTATTACATGGCTACTGTGGTGTGCAGATATTATTTTCCTTTTCACTGTGTCATTATGATCAGCAGCAGTCATATGATGATCATAGTTATTGTATTATAATTATTATTTGTTAAGTTGGAGATTGATTTATTCTGCTTCCTACAGACCAAACCAACCGATGACTCTCATCCCTGTAACATTTCACTTCCTTCAATAAATATAAGACAGATGAAGAGTTCCTGCCTCCTGTGTTCTGACCGACACCCCACAGAGACACACACACACATTGTGTTCCCTCAGTCACCACACAAACCCGAAACAAACAGGCTCACACAGCTGCTCTTCATTACACCAGCATGGTGGTTACTGAAATATTACTCATTTACAAGAAAAAGTACAAAGTATTGTTTTCAAAAAATACTCAGAGTATTAGTTACTTTTAACTGTTGATATTGACTAAATTATCAATCAGATCTTCAGTCGAAATGATTTTGTGCATTTTCCTCGACCAGCATTTGTAAACACGAACGATTTATTAATCGATTAATCATTAATGTTTTATAAGATACAAAGTGAATTTTTAAGAATATATTTTATTTTTTGTTTAGTTTAGTTTTTGTCATTTTAAGTTTCTTCATTCATCAGATCTCATTGGTCCGTTTGTGATCAGATCATCTGATTGGCTACAAACATGCAGATGAAAGATCTGGATATTAATTCAAACTGTACTCAGTTATGATTTTAAAAGTAACTCAGTAGATTACATACTGTAATCCATACTTAAGTAAGCTAAAAAAAAACAAAAAAACAAAACTACTTACTTCCATCCCTCGTTTTGCACGAAAAACACACTCATGTTCTTTTTTTCAGTCAGGAGGCCGGAACTTTGTGTTGTTCGGCTCTTGTTTCAGTCCGGACGGTCTCCTCAGTAACACGCTGCTCGTTTCCGGTTTTAACTTTCGTCACATTTTGATCTTTATATATTTTTTTTATTATTCAAATAGCTGTGAATCAGTTCAATGATGATTTAATAATCGTTTAATCGGACGGTTTGATGTTATATATATATATTTATTTAAAACCTGTTCGTCAAAGTGAGTTTAAATAAAGTTTTGAAGGATTTGAATGTGCGGCGCAGCGTCTCTCACGTGCCCTTCAGGAGGATCCTCACATCCGAGCTCGAGCACAGGTGAGATCAAACACACACATATTCAGCTCATCAGTGAGGTTATTGATCTGTACGTTGGCAGACGGACTGATGATCAGATGATCAATCGATTAAATAAAAAACTGAACCTTGAAAACATCCGCAGAGAGATGAAGCTAATGAAGCTAACCGCTGTTAGCTGTTAGCCGTTAGCTGTTAGCCGTTAGCGTTAGCGTTAGCTGTTAGCCGTTAGCTGTTAGCCGTTAGCAGCAGGATCATCAGAGACGATCTGCGGGTTTAAACTCAAAGTTTGTGTGTAAAACTCAGAATATCGTCAATCACATCAGTGATTATTGATTATTTGTTTGTACTTGTGTTGGAGGAGTAATGATGAATTGTTGCACACAGTCAGTAACGTTTGCTTCACACTGAAGCTGTATTTTAGTCTCCATGTGTTCCACAGTTTGACTTCTCAAACAAATCTTCACGAAATCAAATGAATAATAAATTCATTAAATTCATTTTTTCACAGTATTTGTGTCAGACTCGCCTGAGATCATTTGAATGTTTTGTTTGATTATTTCTGCTTCTTATTGTCTTTAAACTAATATTTTAAGCAACAAAAAACATTGTGCAGAAAAGAAAATCTGCAGATCGCTGACTGGTTATAATAATCAATAAGTACTATTTAATGTATTTTGCAGTTTATTTTGATCGTTTTTATGAAGTGTCTGTTCCTGTTTTAACTCTGAGTGTGTGAAACCAAACAACTAATCAGTTCATTTAAAAAAGGAATTGGCAAACTGATCAATAATTAAAATAATTGTTACACAAAAGACGAATAGGTCAACAAGTCAAAGGCTGAAAAATAGGTTCAAACATGTGGAGGACACGGACGTCCATGTTTGGACCTATTTTTCAACCTTTGAAAAGACTGTGACAGGATTAATTAATCAATGAATCCAGAAAATGATCAAATAATGAGTCTAAGAAGAGAATATTTTTACTTATTAATATGAGGCTGCAGTCATAAACCAGAATCTCACAGACTTTGTGGAGAAATTTAAATAAATGTTGATGTGTCGTCATGTGACAGGATGAGTTTTTAAATGAACGTTTGTGTGTTTTGTTTGTTTCCTTCAGATTTTGAATGATGGCGGTTCAGGTGTCCGAGTCCGATCAGATCAAACAGGTAACTGATCCCACTCATTTATTGATTTTAATTCTCAGTTCAGGGGTTAAAAAATAAAACAAACTAATAAATGAAGCAGAGAAACAGAAGCAGCAGTTTTTCCATATGATTTATTTAAACATTTTAATTAATTCCATGATATTATGCACCAAAACAAAAATGCAGATTCCTCGTACGTGTAAATCTGCCCGGTAACAAACCAGATTCAGATTCAGATGTTAAAAATTCAAAGTGTACTTTAAACCAGATGAAATAAATGAACTCAGCTGATGTTTAGTTTCCACCAGGAGTCACTGATCATAAATGAAATAATGACTTATTGATTTATGTTTCTGATAACTGTTCAAACTGTTTTCTAACAAAATATTTTTATCTACTTTAATAAAAATCAAAACTGTTGATTGACCTTTTGGACGTCACCTTCAAATGAACCTTTATTGACCCTGTAGATCTGAGACAGACGACAACATGAGCTCATCCAACATTTATTAACATTTATTAACATTAATGAACATTTATTAACATTGATCAAACCACAGTCATGTGACCGTGAACACAACCAGCTCAGACTGGAGCCGCTCTGATTGGCTGTCGGAGGAGTGATGATGCTGAGAAAAGGTTTCGCTCAGTGAGCTGATGATGTCATGTGATGTCACAACTTCTCTTGGCTGTCTGACCAATCCGGTGCCAGTTTAAACTCCAGTCTGACGCTGTGAACGGATCAGTTAGGATTCATTTTATTGATTTTATTTCTTTATATTTGACAGAGATGTCACGCTGCTGCTAACGATTACTTTCATTATTGATTCATCTGGTGATCGTTTTGATCATTTTCTTGATCATTCAATAAATTAATCCTGTCACAATCTTGTCAGTTAAAAAATTTCTACTTTTGAACAGATTTTTAATTTTTTTCTGCAACAATTAATTTTCTTCATTGATCAATCTGTTGATCATTTTCTCAACTAATCGATTATTTGTTTGGTCGATCAAATGTCAGAAAATGTCGATCAATGTTTCTTGAAGCTTGATGCACCTTTTCTTCACTGTGTTCTTTTTCTTTTGGTTGATTTTATTTTGATAGCAGCACTCGTCAATAATGGCACCAATAAGCTTCTGATTTGTATCAATATATGAAGAAAAGACACTTTTGAATGTTCATGTTCCAAAAAGTCTTTTTACTGTTTGAGTTTGTGCTAAAAATAAAATATGAGACCAGACTGTAAAAATAGAAAAGTGTTTATTAATATCTCACATCAGAGACAATCACAGCTGACGTTTCACAGCTGACATCACTTCCTGTTTGTGCATGCTCTTCAGTTTAAGGAGTTTCTGGGGACGTACAACAAGGTGACGGAGAACTGCTTCATGGACTGCGTCAAAGATTTCACCACGAGGGACGTGAAGCCCGACGAGGTGAACCAAAGTCACAATCGTTTAAACCACAAACAGCCGATTATTTCTGAGAATCAAACTTCCATCGTCACATTTTGATGTTTCAGTCGAGATCAGAGAACCGTTTCCCGTCTTTATGCTAAGCTAACAGTTGTTTCTCCCTGTTTCCAGTCTTTATATCAAGCTAAGATAGTTGTTTCCCTTGATTTCTAGTCTTTATGCTAAGCTAAGCAACTTGTTTCCCTCTGTTACCAGCTTTTATGCTAAGCTACCTGTTTTCTCCTCTTTCTAGTTTTTAGCTTAAAGACTGGAAACAGCTATTTTAGCTTAGCATAAACCACTCATTTCCCTCTGTTTCTACTCTTTATGTTAAGCTAAGATAGCTTCACTGCTGATTATTTCTGAGGGTCAAAAATCCATTGTCACATTCACATTTCAGTAAAAAAAAACAAAAAAAAACCACTCTTGCTGTTGAGGCGTTCAGGGACACTCAGACATCTGAGTTGTCGTCAACATCACGAAGAAGAATCGTATGAGTTTAGGTCAAATTGACGCCAAAAGTCTCCTAATCAATCGATTGCTCTGATTGGCTGTCAGGGGAGGAGTGATGATGCTGAGAAAAGGTTTCGCTTAATGAGCTGATGATGTCATGTGATGTCACAACTTCTCTTGGCTGTCTGACCAATCCGGTGCCAGTTTAACTCCAGCTGATGCTGTGAATGGATCAGTTTGAATACAAACTGTTCTGCCAGAAAATATTTAGTTTAGGGCTGAAACTATTGATTAATCTGTTGATCAGTTTCTCAATTAACTGATCAGCTAATCTTGTCAAAGATTGAAAACAGGTCCAAACATGTGGAGGACATGGACGTATGTCCCTGTCCTCCACATGTTTGAACCCTTGAGCTATTTAAACTGTTTCTCTTAAATCCTGCACTTTCATTAATAATCAATAATCACTAATTGATTGTGTGTCTTTGTTCCAGTCGAGCTGCTCCGAGTCGTGTCTACAGAAGTACCTGAAGATGACTCAGAGGATCTCCATGAGGTTCCAGGAGTACCACATCCAGCAGAACGAGGCTCTGGCTGCTAAAGCCGGACTGCTGGGACAGCCTCGCTGAACCGGACTGAACCGGTTCAATCTGGACTGAAACATGGACCCCCCTCCAGCAGGCTGATGGAGTCCAGCAGCAGCAGGTCCTCCATGTTGGATCAATAAAGACTCTGATGACGTTTTGTTTCACAGGTTCAGATTTCTGTCACTCGTGTACAAAAACAGCAGAATGGTCCTTTAATCTGAGTATTTATGTTAATGAGATGTTGTTGATGTTGAAATAAAATTTTTATTAAATATGAGCCTGTTTTCTTATTTATTAACTTGAATACAACTCAGCATTTTAATAAAATGAAGTAAAATGGGTTTGAAGGGTCAGTTCACTCTAATTACAATTAATTGCTAAGCTAAGCTACCTGTTTCCTTCTGTTTCAAGTCTTTATGCTAGGCTAGTTCAGCTAATGTCTACCAGCTTCATGCTGAACTATAGTGTCGTGAGTGAAGTTTCACTAATGATGATTTCCTTAATGTATGAAATGTGACTATAAGTTGATGGGGAGCACCTGAATGCACCGTTCCTGTTCTCTGAGGTTTGGAGGAGGACTGGGACTCGGACTCGTGTTGACGTATTTAGAAACTTTATTAGAAACAGAGAGCTCACAGTTCCAACATGGCATCGTGTGTCAGGAGGAAGTGTGTGTTTCTGTATTTACAGTCGTCGCTCTCAAACCGCCGCTAACAAAACACCACATAGAAAAAAAAAAAAAACAACTGAGAGTTCATCATACATAAAACAGTACAAAGAGTTTTCTCTTAGAAAATATTATAAATCATTCTTTACAGGCGTGTAAAATGTAGCTCAAATACATGTCGTGGTTTATTCTTTTCTTTAGGAAGAAGAACTTTTTATGTACAAAACACAGAAATGTTCCCGAGCTGAAAACAGCCGTCTGTCACCGCCGCCGCACACAGAAAACACCACCGAAGAAGAAGAAAACAACCGTCTGTCACAGCCGCACACACACGGGACACCACAGAGGAAGAGTCAGAGAGGACACCACAGAAGAAGAGTCGGGTGCAGCAGAGATCCTCCAGGAGCGAGAACAGTTCTCAATGTACGGAATATCAAATCAAAACAAAAAAAAAAAAATCTAATGTTACTGATGATGAAAAGAAATTAACTCGCAGAGTCCAAAATATGAGACACAAAATTATAAAATTATTATTCAAAATAAATCTACAAAATTAAAACTGAACCAAATTTAAGACTTAAATCAAAATTTACTTTTAGTCATTTATGATGCGAAGTCAAGTGAAGTGAAAATATGAGAGAAAAATTAATTTGATTTTTATCATTTTAAATCAAAATATTTTATTTATATTAAGTAGAAACTAATTTTTTGTATCAAAATCATTAAAAAGTCAATTAGAATTACTGAGTGAAACCTGTGACTTTAAAGTTTTTGGCGAGATTTCCTGAGTCACATTTTTTAGATTAATTAAGTTCATATTATGAGATCATTTTGATTTAATGAATTTAAATTATGATTTATCGACTCTTCAAATGAAAAGATGAGATTTATTGAGTCGTCTGTAAATCAAAAGTTTGATTTACTGAAATCTAAATTATGAGGTTTAAGGTTTTACGTCAACATAAATATAAAACGTTTTATTTCAAAAATCAAAACTAAAAGTTGAGGCTTTTTCAACAAAAATGAGAAAATAAACTGGTCAGTCATTTTGGATTTACTATTTCTTCATTTTGACTTTCCATGAGTTTTTTTTTTTAATTTTTTCATTAATCCAAACTTTTTTCCTGGCATCAACGATCTTCCGTACGCACACACACTCACACACCTAAAGAGAAAATCATGTGTTCACTAACTGAATAAATAAATTCATTTTAATAATTTGACACAAAAACAAAGTTCGTCTCTACAAAGATTTCATTTTCTCTCCTGCTGTGACGTCAAACTTCTGTTTTTAGCAAAATAAAAGCTCTGATTTTTATAAAAAGGCCAAAAACTCACAGCAAGAAGTCAGGAAACTTTTTTAAAAGTTTTTTTTTCTGTTTTCTTAAAAAATGTGAGCGAACAAAAAAGAAAGAAAAATAGATTTGCATAATGAGCTGTGCTGCTGTTTCTGTTTGACCGGTGACCTCTGACCCCCAGAAAATAACCTGTCATTTTATTTTGAAATTAGAAAACACACCGGTGGAAGGAAGGAAGGAAAGAAGGAAATAAGGAGGTTCTCTGTGGCAACTGAACAGACGGCTGATTCGGTCTCGTTTGTCTCTTCAAACAGGAAGTCAGTCCATTGGTGAGGGGGCGGGTCTAAGGTGAGGTGGTAGCGCCGCCCTCCCATCAGCCACTGCGTCAGTCGGAGCTCAGACTGACCTGGAGGGAGGTGGTTTTTTTGTTTATTTCCCATCATGCCCTCAGAACTGACTGAGTGGGCAGAGTCTGTGGCTGGAAGGAGGAGGGGCCAAGCAGAAGGAG
Source organism: Lutjanus argentimaculatus (assembly GCA_034769285.1). Taxonomy (NCBI): domain Eukaryota; kingdom Metazoa; phylum Chordata; class Actinopteri; order Lutjaniformes; family Lutjanidae; genus Lutjanus; species Lutjanus argentimaculatus. Next base: position 12,501,931 of record JAWZSL010000003.1, on the reverse strand, counting down.
GTGATGATGTAAGAGTGGGCGGGATCTGGGTGGGCGTGTCATCACCTGCACTCCACAACGACGGTGTTCTGAGTGGGCGAGGCCGAGGACGGACTCATACCTGTGTCTGAGGAGCCCGACGAGGTGGACGCCGTCGTATTGGACACTGAAGGACACAGACACACAAACATGATGAGTGATCAATATCTGATCAATGTCAGCTTTTCTTTTGCTATTAGAGTTCGTTCACACCTGGCGTCAACGCACGTTCACACCTGGCGTCGACGCACGTTCACACCTGGCGTCGACGCACGTTCACACCTGGCGTCGACACGTTCACACCAGTGTTGGGCACGTTACTTTTAAAAAGTAATTAGTTATAATTACTAGTTACTTCTCCCAAAAAGTAACTGAGTTAGTAACTGAATTACTCCACTGTACAAGTAACTAGTTACCAGGGAAAGTAACTACTGCGTTACTCTTTTTTTTTAGTTTAAATATGTCTAAGAATTTGGATTTTTTTCGAAGCAGGTTTCACAGGCCAGTTGCATAGAGTAGAATTGCATAGACAGGTACTTACACAGAACTTTTAATATTTATTGATTAGAGTTGCTTACAACGGACGTGGACAAACACTTCGCTCTGGGACATAATGTACACTTCACATGTACGTTCTTGCCTTTTACCTCAAGGAGAATAAAGTAGTGTCTGTACTTCCACTTTGAAAACGCCAACTTTCCCTCCAGACTCGCCATTGCTGCAGTTTACCTCTGCTAGTTTGTGTGTGTGGGGCTGCGTGTGCGGTTTGTGTGTAAACTGAACACTGCCTCTGATTGGCTTACCGTGAAAGCCTACTCTACCTTAGCCAATCATCATCACTTATGCAGTTGTCCCGCCCCTCCCTCCTCCCTCACCAAAGAAAAAAATGAACAGCTTTGCAGCTCTTGTGGCTGAGAGACAAGTCGGATGACAAGAGCTTCAATTAGTAGCTTTAGTTTATAACGCGCCCCATTTAATTGTCAGTGACGGTAACAGTGTTGTAACGATGGAAATAGTAATTAGTTAGATTACCTGTTACTGAAAAAAATAAACGCTGTTTATTTTAACGCCGTTATTCCCATCACTGGTTCACACCTGGCGTCGACGCGCGTTCACACCTGGCGTCGACACATTCACACCTGGTGTCAACACATTCACACCTGGCGTCAACACACATTCACACCTGGCGTCAACACACGTTCACACCTGGCGTCAACACACGTTCACACCTGGTGTCAACACACGTTTGCACCTGGTGTCAACACACATTCACACCTGGTGTCAACCACACATTCACACCTGGTGTCAACACACGTTCGCACCTGGTGTCAACACATATTCACACCTGGTGTCAACACACGTTCGCACCTGGTGTCAACACATTCACACCTGGTGTCGACACGTTCGCACCTGGTAAAAACACATTCACACCTGGTGTCGACACGTTCGCACCTGGTAAAAACACATTCACACCTGGTGTCAACAAACATTCACACCTGGTGTCAACACACATTCACATTCCTGGAGACACATTCTAATGCTAGGTGTGAACAGACTATGAGTCACAGTGAATATGTTTTTTTTCCCAGCATGCCGTGCATCTCCTACCTTCTCTCTCTTTCTTTTTTAGTCTCTTCCTGCGTCTGTCGATGGACGCCACCTCTGACTTCAGGGTCATGTAGTACTTCCTGATCTCCTGCAGCTTGTCCTGCAGGAAGGAGATCCTCTCTGTGCTTGACATGCTGTCCAGCTCATCTGAGGACAACAGAGAACGGAGGACAGAGAGGAGTGACAGGAGGGAGACGGGTTAGAACTCAAGAGTTTTACATGTCCTCACTGCAGTTCAAATGTGCACAGTTGCTACCGAGCTGGAAGGTCCACTTGTACGTCCTCTGAGGGGAGAAGTTGTGTTTGTCTTTACTGTGAGAGGACGGAGACGACAGAGCAGGACAACGAGACTTCTGGGACTTCTGAGGCAGAGACGACACACGAGACTGGTCCTCACTGTCACTGCTGTGACCTGTGGGAGGACAGAGAGGGAGGACAGGTTAATCTTCACAATAACATCCTAATTTTTTGATCAATAATCAGCTTTTTTTTTTTTGGAGATTTGTTGCTTTTCTTTGTCATTTCTGACAGAAAATCACGAGTCTTTGGGTTTTGGACTGTTTGTTGGACAAAAAAAAAAGATGTTTGAAGACGTCAGTTTGAGCTCCAGTAAGCTTTTATCACAATTTTTGACATTTTATAGACTAAACAATAAATGTGAAAATAAAAAAAGAAATAAAAATTATCACCAGATTGATCACTAGTTGAAAAATAGGTCCAAACACGCAAAAAACATGTTTTCACGTGTTTGGACCTATTTTTCAATTGACAAGATTGTGACAGGATTAATTAATTAATCAATTAAACATTCTGAGTCATTTTTTGATCAAAACAAAGTCTAAATTCTCTGATTGGCTCTGAGCTCACCTGCTCCGTTCTTCTCCACCTTCCCCGGCGTGTGCGGTCGTTTCTGGTTGCGTTTCTGTTTCTTGGCTGTCGGGCTGGAGTTACAGTCCATCACCCTCTTCTGACCTGAGGGGTCAAAGGTCACACAGTTACTCTCTGACCAATCAGAAGGGACCTGCAGGAGACCAGCTGGTCTGTGACTGTTAGAAATATTCAGATGTTAATAAGTTTGGTTTTTAATCGTGAACTTTAAAAAACGTGATGTTTGCTGTAAATATTCAGGATGTAACGACACCAAAAACTCAAGGTTCAATAAAACCACAATAAAACCTGTCATACTATATGTATTACGAGATTTAAAAAATGTCCTGAAAAAATCTAAAATAATAAATCTGATGTGTACAGCATTTTTAGCTTAAAGTAATTCTGTTTTCCTTCTTTAATAAAATTGAAAAAACTTGGCATGAATGTTTAAATTCAGATTAATCAGCTGGCCAATATTACAGCACATAATGATGTGAAAGAGATTCTCAGAGAACTGCTGCCAGGACCTCGAACCTGCTGCATTATTTAAAAAAAACGTACATTTACATTAAGAACTGACCCCAAAGCAGTTACATGAAGTTTCTCCCCCAAACTGAAATATTTTATATGACACGCCCACCAAACGAGAGAAAACGTGTCTCACAGCTCGTTGGACACTGTTTGGAGGAAACGTTGCAGAACGTGTTCAGAGTGAACGGCGCTCTCACCTCTGTCCTTGTTCTCCTGCAGTGACAGCAGGGAGGTGGCGGTGGCGTTGGCGGCAGCGGCGGCAGCAGTTGAGGAGGAGGCGCTGCCATCAAACCCGGGGCTGGAGTCTCCCTCCTGTTCCGCCCTTGCCGCTCCTCCCTCCTCCTCACCAGTGCTCCTGACCGGGTGGAGCTCCTCGGGGGGGCAGGGGCTAGAGCTGGGCGCAGCGGCCGGCAGGAAGGGTCTGACCGGAGGCTGGGGGAGGCGGGAGGAGGGGAGGGAGGCGTGGAGAAGGTTAGGCAGCGGGGGCGGGGCTTGCTGCGGCTCCCTCATCATCAGGAGGAGATGCTCCGGGGAGGGGGAAGGGGAGGGCTTCTCCTTGTCGTCGGGGTCGTCCAGGTCCACCTCGTGGCAGACCAGGGCCTCGGGGCCCATCTGAGGCTCCGCCTCCTCTGCGGGGGCCTCCACAGCAGGGGGAGGAGTTCCAGCGCGTACCTCTGGCTCCAGATGCTCCTCTAACACCTCCCTGGGTGTCTCCTCGGCTGGGTGGGGCCACTCCTCTGCCTTCATCCCCCCCTCGCTCCTTCTCTCTGACTCCCCCCTGCGAAGCGGGGACGGTGACGTTCCAGCGGCCATCTTAGGCAGAGCGGGGGGGGTTTTGGGGGAGGCGGGGCGGAGCTTCTTCTCTGCTGCTCGCTGCTCTGCTGCCTTCCGTTTCCTCCTCTCCTCTGGCGACCCCACCCCCTCCTCCTGCTCCTGCTCCTCCTCCTCCTCCTCGGTGGCCGAGTCCGTGTCCGAGTCGGCGGCGGGAGGCTCAGAGGGGAGGTGCTGGGTGGAGAGGCAGCGGAGGACCACCATGGGCTCGTCCTGTCGCTTCAGGACGCCACGAGGAGGAGACGACAGCGCCGCCACGTGGGAGGGGCTGGCGACAGCAGCGGTGGTGGGGGGAGGAGTGCAGAGGGGGATTCTGGGCGGAGTCTCAGAGCCTGTGTCCTTGAGGTTGGACCGGCGACCTTTGACCCTGGGGGAGGATAGAGGAGTGGACCTGCTGTCCTCCTCGTCTGTGGGGGCAGGCTGAGGGGAAGACGCCTGCTGCTGCTGCTTCTCAGGAGACGTCTTGTGTCTGTCAGCGGCGGTGGGTAGCAGAGGAGGCGTCCTGTGTTTGTCTGCGGTGGCGGCATGTGGAGGTGGCGTCCTGCTGGGCGACATCTTGACGAGGACTTCCTGTTCAGGTGACATCTTGTTCTTCTCGTGCACAGACGGCGTCTTCGTGACGCGCTCCTGCACCGGAGACACTTTGTTCTCCTTGTCTGGGTGGGCGGGCAAAACAGCGGTTTCTGCAGCAGGCTCCTCCCCCTGCTCCACCTCCTTCTTCTCTGATTGGCTCAGGAGTTTGTCAGCTTTCTCCTGAGGCATGCTGAGACAAGGCGGAGCAGCGGTGGCAGGTGGCTGAGCTGCTGCAGCCACGTCGACAGCATTGTCATTAGCGGCTGTCTCTTTCGTCTCCCCCTTCACCTCTTCCTCCTCCTCCTCCGCCTCCTGGCTGGGTGGGGCTTCACTCCTCCCTCGCCATGGTGACGGCTTTTTGTCAGGTGGGTCTTCTGATTCGCTGTCATCTGACGAGTTCCCAGACTCCTCTGCAGGAAGACAAATGATTAATCAGTTACGTCTCTTTAAACTGACAGGAGACAGAAACAGGAAGTGGACGTGTTCTCACCGTTGGACGCTCTGTCAGAGTCGTACATCCCAGACGTTCTCCTGGTTCTCCTGCGAGGCGTGTCTGCACAGAAACGATTATTATTGATTATTAATAAACCTAAAGATTGTCTTCATGATCACACGTGACTCAGCTGAGCATGCTCAGTGTCTCTTACTGTCTCCATTGGCCATGTTGGACGGCGTCTCCGTCCTGCTGCTCTTGCCGTTGGACCGTCCCTCATTGCTGGGGGTTTTGGAGACGCTGCGTCCTGCCGAGCCGGTGGGCGTGGTTCTGCTCTGAGGACGGCCGCGCTTTGCCCCCGTAGGCTTCCCCGCCATCGATGGCGTCTTCTCTTCATCTTTGTCCCTCTCCTTCTCAAACTCGTCCTTCTCTTTGTTCTGTTGAGACAGACGGAGACAGACAGTCCTCCAGTCATCCTGTCACAGGCTGGTCAAAGGTTGATTTATTTTTATAGTATAATACAAACACTTCTATCATCTCTGTTTTAAAATATATTTTTTATGTAAATGTTGGTCCTTTAAAGTGTCTCAGATGATTTAACACTAGAACCGCCAAGCGGGTCATTTTGACCCTCCTGGCATTTTCAAATGCACATAACTCTAGTAAAATAAATTTCCTACATCTGTCAGCTCATGACTTTTCCTAATATTGATTTATTAATCCTGTAGTGAATTATGAGGGGTGTGGGATTAAAGAAAAAAAAAAAAAAGACCATTTATACCTAGAACCGCTGAGGGGGGTCATTTTTACCCCCATAGAAACAGCTGCACAGGCTGCGCTCTACATTCGCGCCATGCCAGGTTGCTTAGCAACGCCCATTGTTTACTCAAGACGTTTCATTCATTATGAGACTGCGCAGCAACCTATGCTCGCTATAAGCTATACCTAGCTTACTAAAAGACAAGAGAACAAGAAACAGGACATATAAAAAGAAGTGCAAGTGTCAGAGACTCTGACAGCTTCAGGACCTCAGTGAGGAGGGAGAATCTGATGAGGGAGAAATATCGCTGTGACTGATCCGTCATTTTCACCTGATCAATCGTCTTCATCTGAGGAGGAGAGCCTTCACCCACTAAAAAGAAAAAGCCATTGACAGGTAGGATCCTGCCTACAGCATAAACTAAATATCACAATATTATGTAGCTTATAATTACGATCAATAGAGCGACCAGCCGCCCTGCGCGCATCTCCACTTCAGGACGCATCTACATCGCTGAGAAAGTCTGTGTATGTGTGCTGATTGTGAGGTGTGTGTGCGTGTGTGTGTGTGTGTGTGTGTGTGTGTGTGTGTGTGTGTGTGTGTGTGTGTGTGTGGCGGAGAGAGGGAGACAGGTGCGTCTTATCCTGCTGAGACTCCGATTCCGTTTAGTTTTGACTTTGTCTGCCTGCAGCTAAATAAAACCTAACTATAAATGATAAACTTTTCTCATGTCTTAATTATTATTCAAAGTTAACAACTTATATAAATGATCCCTTTTGCGATTGCAGACGCTGTTGCGCGTTTAGAGCATAAAAATATGTGACGGAGCCGTCTTACATCTGAGGAGGAGGAGAGCCTTCACCCACTAAAAAGTAAAAGGCTTTGACCGTATGGATCTCGTTCTATAGCATAAACTAAATTCACAATATTATGTAGCTTAATAATACCGTCAATAGAGTGATGCAAGCCTGTGTGTTTCAGATGAAGGACAGGAGAGCGAACTAGCCCTGTGTGTGGTGAAGAGAGGGAGACAGGTGCGTCTTTTTCTCTGGAGGCCTCCAATTCTGTTTTAGCTTTGACTTTGTCTGTCTGCAGCAAAATAAACATAATTGTAATGATAAACTAGGTTATTTTTTTCTCAAGTTTTATTTATTTATCAAACTAACAACTTCTATAAATTACCTTCTTTGCTTTGAAGATGATGTTTGTGGTTAGTGGGTAAAAATGACCCCACTGGCGTTCTAGTGGTATGGAATGTTGGCGTTTCTAGTGTTAATCAGGCATAAAAAAAGCCAGCTGTACCCTGAGGACCCCTGTCTCACTTCCTGGTTTAAAAAAGGCTGGAATCCTGCTCAAACACTGGTAAACTTCATATTTCTAAACAAATTCATTCAATAATATGTCTAGCAGACGTGTCTCAACCAGAACATGTCGACATGAACATGAAGAGACTCTGAGACACTTTAAAAAATAAAATGGCTGCTCACTACGACGACGCTGTGACATGAAAACATGGAACATTTTGTTGACGAAGAACAGAAGATCAGAAGATCTGATCCGTAACTTTCAGTTCTCTTTAAAAACTGAATAATGTTTGAAATTCGTGCTTTTTCACATTTAATAAAAATAAATAAGTAAAAAAAAAAAAAAAAAGTCTGGACACGCCCCTTAATGTGACGTCGGCTCCGTCATCGAGATGTTTTTCTTTAATGTTCATTAAATATGTTCATAATGATTTATACATTACATACTTTTTATAAATAAGAAATAAATGAGTTAACAGGATGTCTCAAGCTTTTTGTTTCCTCCCATCAAGAAAACAAACAGAAAAAAGTTGAGACAAATCAAAACTTAACCGGAGTTCATCTCAACGACTTTTAAAACTCAAAGATTCAAGTTTATCTAAAGAGGAAAAGTAAATTATCTCAACAAAACATTATCAGTTGGTAAAACTTTTTGAAAAACTTAAGAATTTGAGTTGAGCTCGAAACTCAATTAAAATGTTGAACTTTCTCAACTTTTAAAGTTTTTACAGTGCAGAACATCTCGATTTTTTCCTCTCATCAGTAAAACAATACAAAGATGTACTGCAGATAGATATCTTACTTTTTGCAGAATTTCTGTCACATTCTTTTATTTTTTAGTAACCCAAATAAAATCTCCTGTGACCCACCCTGAGGGTCACGAACCAGTGTTTGGGACTGACTGATATAAATAATCTGACGTTTATCAGAAACTGTGGGTGGGCGACATTATAATGGGTTTTATTTCTTGAATAAAAATATATTAAATTGTTTGATTACACAGCGACTTAAATAATATTTTATTTAATGCAACAAAAACCATTTCTGACATGTTTTACTTTATCAAGTTGTGACAAAATTCAGATCTTCAACTGTAAAAAAAAATTTTAATAAAAAAAAAATCGAATCACTAAGACGCTGGTCTGTTAGAAGGTTTAATATTGACAAGTTTGATCTTTAAAATTAATTTTCCATCAGAACTGAAGAGTAAAAGTTAGGGATGCACGATAACTATCGGTACTGATAATTATCGGCCCGATATTGGAAAAAATGACGTCACACAGATAAGTCTGATAATGACATTTTTTTGCCGATAACTACATCCAATTATAAATAGCCAACATTGATTTTGCTCATTTTCAGTCCGTTTGTTTGCCCTGTGTTGTTGGCGCCTGCTGTTGTCACACGCATGATGTCATATTGATGCGCCACCTCAAACATAAACATGGCGCCACCATCACCAGTGTGGGCATTTTTCACTGTTTCTGAAAAAGACAACGCGATTCAGTATGCAATAAATGTTCAGCCGAAGTGCCGAGAGGAGGTAAAAAGTCTACCAGTTTCAACACATCCAACTTATTAGCCACTTAAAAGTTTCACCATGGAAACAACGGTATATGGAGAGAGTATGAGGATGAGAGGACTGCTGCGGCTAACGCTGCACCGCCAGCCAGCAAGGAGTCTGAAGTAGGGATGTTCCAGACGACTAATTTACCTGAAGATTAAACGCAAAATTTAATTTAGATTAGTCGACTAGTCTAACACTAAGAAAATACACAGAAAGCAGTTAAAATTGAACAGAATTTATTAATTTTAATGTTAAATACTGTCCATTAAAATACTGTGCGTATTAAGAGCCATTTGAAGCCGTTAATCACAATCAACAATCACCAAATCGTACTTTAAATGAGGATGACAGTGTCTGCAGGTAAACAACCTGGAGCTGACTGTCAGCTGACACACAGTGTGGCTAATGTTAGCAGTGCTAGCAGCAGCAGCAGCAGCTTCTCCAGGTTTAAGTCCGTGTCTGTACTTAATGTGGTCACATGTTGCTCCAGTCAAGTGAATATATGTATCAGCTTATTCTGTCACAGTCTACATTCAACATTATTTCTATCGTCTAGATTAAAACACTGCGAAACCACGCTGGTTTTTTGAGCTGTCATCTGTCCGACTTTACTGATATAAACATCCATGGTTGCCTAGGCGATGGGCGAGAGGGGCTGAACTGTATAATGTACTCGCAACACACATTCAAACGCTCATCCAAAACAACGTACAGAGTTTTCATTCTGTAATCTTTTATTTTTGTATGAACAGTGATGCACTGAGTTTTTGTTCTGTAAAATCTTTTTATTGAGTGATGCAGCTGAGTGAAGCAATAATAAATGTTTTTTTTTTTTGAGTCATAACTTTTCTTGTTTTTGTTGTGATTACAACACTAGTGATGTATGTTACATTATATTGATAAGTCAGAGGCAGAGTTATAATGTTAAATTCATCTTTACTCACTACATCTTTGCCTTTCTTTACCTCAGGTGTATATATAAACTATTAAAAAAGTTATCGGTTATCGGTATCGGCATCGGTTATGAGAAGCAGGAAGTTATCAGTTATCGGTGGGAAAAAACAGTTATCGTGCATCCCTAGTAAAAGTGAAAATCAGTTTCCAGATGAAACGCTGAGCTCACCTTCACCTTCTTCCTCTGCCTCTTCTTCGTTCCTTTCTCCACCGGCCAGATGATGCGGTCAGCCTTCACCCACTCATCATACCTGAGGATCAGACACACCTACGTCAGGACAGACTCCATCTGAACCACACACCACGTTCAAACCTCCACAGAACCCTCAGAACCCTCAGTTATTTTCATCTTCTCTATGAATCCATCACTTGTTTGAGCCATAAAATGTCAGAAAAAGGTGAAAAATGTTGATTTTTGTCTGAGATGACGTCAGAAACCAGAAAACATTTAAGAAGCTGAAATCACAGAATTCAGACTCAATTAATTGATTATCAAATAGTTAACAGTTGATTATTATTTCACGGCATTGTCAAATGCTCGATCCTGATTGGTCAATTACAACATTCTAAGGTCTGTTATTTCTGTATAGCAGACCGTTGCTATGAACAGCAGACCGTTGCTATGAACGCTTCTGATCGACTCTGGCGGCTCACGTACTGTCATATCAATCCGCAGAAAGACGTTTATACCTGTGGCAAGAAATCGTTAATTTTCTGTTGCTCCATCAGAAAAAAATGGAATATTTTTCAAATATCAATTTTAAAAAAGTAGGGAGATTATGTCTGTGACTGGACACAGATTTGAGAGCAGTCTGAGGAGCTACTGGGCTCCGACCAACAGATCAGGAAAAGTGGAGCAAGATCCTGTCCTCTAATTCAGGCAGCAGCAGCAGATCGGGTGAGTGCCTCTCCTAAAGTGTTAGTGATGAGATAATACTGATAGCAGTTGTAACAGTAAAAAACTGTTTCCAGGTGTGTCAGCTGCAGGGCCACAGCAAGGAGGAAATATGGACATGAATGAGGACAGAGACGTCAGCATCAATATTCCCAAGGACGTCCCATTCACCTCGTCTCACTTCACCATCAATGGAAATGTTCAGTTTAATGTGAATAACAATACTAAATAAGCTAATCTTCGCTTCAGAGTTACTGTTGCTTACAGTTACAGTTCCAACCGTAGAGACGAACGGACTATTTTTTCAAGCAGAAGCAATGAAAACTTTTGTAAATCAATAAAATCATATTTAGATCAACAGTTTATGTCAAACTTTTGATTTCTTTAGTGAGTAGCCGTATAATAAGCGAGATAATGTAGGGCGAGCCGGTCACTATGGAGAAATAAACCCCGACAGGGTGATGCAGGACCCCGACGCGAAGCGGAGGGATAATGTAGACCGGCTCGCTCTACATTATCCCTTACTTGGAATAATTGTGGCAGCTCTACTTCAGAGAACGTTCAGAGAACACTGACCTGACGTTCCAGCCGTAGTAGTGGACCAGGTAGAATTGTTCTCCGTTGTCGACGTCGGTCTTCTTGATGTGAGCCTCGTAGATCTTCTGAGTCTTTCCTTTGCCATACTTCACCCGGACCTTTGTCCCTGTCAGAGAGTCCTCGTCCTCGTCCTCCTCACTCCTGAGACAGACAAAGACAAAGACAAAGACAAAGAGACACACAGAGATCAGTCTAAAGGTGTTTTTTAATCCCTGAGTTGAGTCTCTCAGGCTTCATCCTGCACATTTGAATATTTCTAATCACTCAATGCATCAACACTAATAATCCAATGATATAAAAACACACAGAATAAAGATAAAATAACTGTTCTGTGTCATATGACACACATCTGTTATCACTTGAGTCAGAAACCAGGATCAGGTCAGGACAAACTGTTTACATCCCGGCTGAATGATTCTGAAATACACTATATTGACAAAGTATGAGGACACCCCTCCAAATCATTGAATTCAGGTGTTCCAATCACTTCCATGGCCACAGGTGTATAAAATCAAGCACCTCAGCATGCAGACTGCTTCTACAAACATTTGTGAACAAATGTGTCGCTCTCAGGAGCTCACAGAATTCAAGCGTGGTACCGTGATAGGTTGCCACCTGTGCAATAAGTCCATTCGTGAAATTTCCTCACTACTAAATATTCCACGGTCAACTGTTAGTGGTATTATAACAAAGTGGAAGTGATTGGGAACAACAGCAGCTCAGCCATGAAGTGGTAGGCCACATAAAATCACACAGAGCGCGGTCAGTGCATGCTGAAGAGCACAGTGCGAAGAAGTCATCAACTTTAAGTCAATAGCTACAGACCTCCAAACTTCGTGTGGCCTTCAAATTAGCTCAAGAACAGTGCGTAGAGAGCTTCATGGATTGGGTTTCCATGGCCGAGCAGCTGCATCCAAGCCTTACATCACCAAGTGCAATGCAAAGCGTCGGCTGCAGTGGTGTAAAGCACGCCGCCACTGGACTCTGGAGCAGTGGAGACGTGTTCTCTGGAGTGACGAATCAAGCTTCTCTGTCTGGCAATCCGATGGATAAGTCTGGGTTTGGCGGTTGCCAGGAGAACAGTACTTGCCTGACTGCATTGTGCCAAGTGTAAAGTTTGGTGTGGAGGAACTTGACTGGCCTGCACAGAGTCCTGACCTCAACCCGATAGAACATCTTTGGGATGAATTAGAGCGGAGACTGCGAGCCAGGCCTTCTCGTCCTACATCAGTGCCTGAACTCACAAATGTGCTTCTGGAAGAACGGTCAAAAAACTCCCATAAACACTCCTAAACCTTGTGGAAAGCCTTCAGAAGAGTTGAAGCTGTCAAGCTGTCATAGCTGCAAAGCGTGGACCAACTCCATATTAAACCCTACGGATTAAGAATGGGATGTCATTAAAGTTCATGTGCGTGTAAAGACAGATGTCCTGATACTTTTGGATTTATAGTGTATGTCATTCTGATGGATCGCTGTGACAATAAGAGAGAAAGTGATTATTTTCACATCATCATTCTCACTGTCGTGTGTTGTTTCCTTCAGTCTCTGCAGCACCATATTTCATTTACAATGACATTTTCATTCTCATTTCACAAACACTGCAGCACCAGTTAACTGTTGCGTCTAAGTTGTTCTGCAGCCGCCTGTCACTGGTCGGGTCTGCGGGCCCGACAGACAGCTGCTCCTCTCGCCCCGCCTGTATGCCCCAATGGTCCTTTGTAGGTTTATGTGTGTTGTTTGTATTGTACGGTGCAAAGTGTCACATTCAGCAGCATCAAAATATGATTTGGTGACTGCAGATTGTGATTAACAGCTTCAAAGATAGTGTTTAAAACGATCAGTTAAACTGAGCTCAACTGTTTCCTGAGTGTTTTCTTACTGTTCGACTTGTCGACTCGTCTAAATTAAACACTGAGGTCAGAAGATGCTTCATTAAACCTTCTCAGTCTCACCTGTCTCCTCTCCTCCTCTCCACCTCCTCCTCATCTTCATCCTCCTCCTCCTCCTCCTCTTCCTCAGAGCCTTTCTCTGAGTCCTCCGTCCTTCTGTTGCTGCGTCTCCTCATCTCCCTCTGCTCCTCCATGTTGTCTCCTCCTCCTCTCTTCTCTGGTCTGGAGGGAGAGTCTCTCTCTGCCTTCAGCTGGCTCCCCACACACCTCCTCCTCCCCTACACACACACACACACACAGACACACACACAGAATCAGCTTTGTGTCCGTCCGTCCACTGATTTGAAAAAAGTTTCAGTTTGTCTGACGTCTCACCCTCGGGGACGACTGTCTCTCCTTCACCTCCTCCTTCTCGCTCTCACTCTCTGACTCCGCCTCCTCCATCTTTTCCTCAACAGGCTCCGCCTTCACCACTGGTGGGGCGGGCTCTTTGGGCTCCACCCCTGCCTGCTTCTGATTCTGATTGGTCGGAGTGGTGGGAGGGCGGGGATTGTTGTGATGGATGGTCCTGAAGGTGATGGAGGCGGAGCGACAGTACTCCTCGAAGCCGTACAGGTACCTGAAGGTAACAGACAGGTACATTTAACACTTTCAAACACCTACAGAAAAATACTGCTGTGAATATATGAGATTATTATGTTTTACTACATGTGGCAGCTGCATACTGATTAATATATAAACACAAAACTTAATTTCATTTTAGTGTTATTTCCTTTATAAAAAGATAAACTAACAGAATAAAAGCATTCATCTCTCAGTCTGGTGTTTATCATGAAAGATAAGAGTTTGGAGGTCAAAGGTCAAAATTACTTTTATGGACGTTCTAGTTTATCAACAGAAACGTCAACAGAAATGATCTGAACTTATTTCTTCTACTGGTTGATATTTTTGATGTGTGTCTGTGTTTCTTTGTGTTAACACCAGGTGGACCTGTGCTGATGTCAGTCAGGTGTGTTCTCTTACTTCCTGTAGGCCGTCTTGACGTTGTAGGACGCAGCAGAGTTCAGGACGGGGATCCCCAGATCCATGTAGACCTGCTTCCACACGGTGCCAGACTCGATCTACAACAGAAGAACAGAGTGTCACGTCCAGCTAACAGGACCACTAGCTACACGGCTAACAGAGCTAACTGTTTCCCAGCGTCCAAGATGACGTCCTCAAATGTCTCATTTTGTCCACAAACTCAAAGATCTTCAGTTTACTGTCAGAGAGTAAAGACACCAGAAAATATTCACATTTAAGAAGCTGAAATCAGAGAATTTAGACTTTTTTTTTTTATTAAAAAATGATTAATTAATCCTGTCACAATCAATCAATTCAATCAATTCGACAGGTGACAGACAGGCAGGAGACAGACAGACAGGTAACAGACAGACAGGTGACAGACAGACAGGTAACAGACAGACAGGCAGGTAACAGACAGACAGGTAACAGACAGACAGACAGGTAACAGACAGACAGACAGACAGGTAACAGACAGACAGACAGGTAACAGACAGGTGACAGACGGACAGACAGGTAACAGACAGACAGACAGGTGCAGACAGACAGGTAACGGGACAGACAGGTGACAGACAGAGGTAACAGACAGACAGACAGGTGACAGACAGAGGTAACAGACAGACAGACAGGTGACAGACAGACAAGTAACAGACAGATAGGTGACAGACAGACAGGTAACAGACAGACAGACAGGTGACAGACAGATGAAAGACAGACAGACAGGTGACAGACAGACAGTTGTCACCTTGTGGCAGCCTCCCAGGTGATAGACCAGTCTGAAGAGCTTGAACAGGTTCAGGTCTTTATAACCCAACACTGGAGGCTTGTTGATGGGCGTCCCTGAAGGACACACAGACGGAGACACAGACAGACGTCAGTGATGTTGGAACAAACCGTCTGTGATCATTAGAGCTGCATAATTTTAGCAAAATCCCAACATGTCTTTGGGCAATTTTCAGACCACAGGAGGTATGATTTTTGTTAAAGACTAAATGTGTCAAAAAAAACTTCAAAGATTCTACAAACTTTAAAAAACATCTTCATCTGGTTCAGATTCCTTCAGATGTTTTTCAATCAGAATCATAATAATGATGTGAGACTGATCATCAGTTCAAGGTTTATTTTAAAGCTAAATTACTGTATCAGAAATCATCAGATCTTCATCAATTTCCCAGAAAGTTTAGAGAAAACTAAATCATGAACGTGAATCGTGATGCATTTACTGTTGTTCAGGATCAAACACAGCAGAAACCAGACCTGATTCACAACAGACCTCATCAATACATGAAGATTTTATCTGGACACATATACACATGTTAAATATTAAATACATTCAGTCTGAGTTTAACAGCTCGTCTCATTGCTTTTATTTCCTCTCATAAAAAACAAAAACAAACCTCTAATATTAAAAAGTCAAAATTTCAAGGCAACTTTACTGTGAAAGATTTATGAACCAAACTTTAACTCTTAAGTTTTGAAATAAACTAAAGAAAAGTTTTGCTGACTTATAATCTTTAGCTGAGATCATTTTCTTTTCTTCTTTAGCTAAACTTGAATCTTTCAGTTTACAAACTCAAACTTGTTCACAGTGACCTGTGACCCTGAATCTTTGTCATCATTTGGCTGCTTGAAAATTAAATCATTTTAATTTAAAATATTAATCATTATTCTCTTTGAATCTTTTAGTTTTAATTTAAATGTAATTTTCAAGCACCCAAATAATTCACAGCTCACTGTGAACAATTTCTGAACTGAGTTTCTAAACTTCAGAATTCATATAAAGAGGAAACTTAAATTATCTCAACTCAGTCAGCAAAACTGTTTTTAGTTTGATTTGAATCTCTCACAGAAAGTTTCCTTCAAAATTTGAGTCATGTGAACTTTTTTTAAGGTTTGTTTTCTTGATGAGAGGAAATAAAACAATGAGGAGAATATGAACTCAGACTGAATGTTTTTATTTGTCATCTCAACTGCAGAACCTCAGTTTTTAATGAAGATCATAACGTCCCCAGAATAAAGAAACAGTGGCGTCTCTGACGGGCCCTGAGGGGCCAGCTGACGTCTCACCTCTGTCCTCCATGAACTTATAGAGCTGCTGAAGGAAGTGGTCTCTCTCCTCTGGATCCTGCTCCTCCTCAGGCTGCAGACAGACAGGGACAGAGAGACAGGTGAGTATGTGACCCCGCCCCCCTCCAGCAGCAGCATCAGTCTCACCTGCTCAATCTCTCACCTCCTCCTTTATTTGTTTCTTCTTCTTCTTCTCATCTTCATCCTCCTCGTCCTCCTCACTCTCCTTCTCCTCTTCATCGTCCTCGCCATCGTCACTGGAGGACGAGTCCAGGATCTGACTCATGTCCATCTTCCACACATCTGGAACCTCCCTGTTCCTCATGAACACCTGGGCTGCTTCAAAACCTGCAGGAGGGAGGAGGAGGAAGAGGGGAAGAGAGGAAGAGGAAAGGAAGAGGGGAAGAGAGAGGGAAGATAGAGGAAAGAGGAAGAGGGAGAGGGAGAGAGAAGAGAGGAGGAAGAGGGAGAGGAGGAAGAGGAGAGGAAAGGAAGAGGAGAGGAGGAGAGAAGAGGAAGAGGAGGAGAGGAGGGAAAGAGGGAGGAGAGGAGGAGGAAGAGAGAGAGGAAGAGGGAGAGGAGGAAGAGAGGGAGGAAGAGGAAGAAGGAGGAGGAAGAAGAGGAAGGAAGGCGGAAGAGGAGGAAGATGAGGAGGAGGAGGGAGGAAGAGGGAGAGGAGGAAGAGGAAGAGGAAAGAGGAAGAGGAGGAGGAGGAGGAGGAAGAAGAGGAAGAGGGGAAAGAGGAGGAAGATGAGGAGGAGGAGGAAGAGGAAGAGGGAGAGGAGGAAGAGAGGAGGGGGAGGAAAAGGAAGAGGGAGAGGAGGAAGAGGAAGAGGAACAGGAAGAGGAGGAGGAGGAGGAGAAGAGGAAGAGGCGGAAGAGGAAGAGGAGGAGGAGGAAGAGGGAGAGGAGGAAGAGGAAGAGGAACAGGAAGAGGAGGAGGAGGAGGAGGAAGAGGCGGAAGAGGAGGAAGATGAGGAGGAGGAGGAGGAAGAGGGAGAGGAGGAAGAGGAACAGGAAGGGGAGGAGGAGGAGGAAGAGGAAGAGGGAGAGGTGGAAGAGGAAGATGAGGAGGAGGAAGAGGAAGAGGGAGAGGAGGAAAAGGAAGAGGAAGAGGAGGAGGAAGAGAAAAATCCAGGAGCAGAGTGAGCGCTGAGCAGTGTCAGGTGACTCAGTGTCCTGGTGCATTGTGGGAGCTGTAGTCTCTCACCTTTCCTGTTGGAGAACTCAGACTTGATGTTGCTGATGGTGCCGACAGCGTGGACGTGTCTCCTCGCCACTGTGTAACTGCAGGGGGACAAGACAGAGACAGGAGGATGAGACGCAGCCAATCGCTTTCTAATCAATAATCAATAATTAATTAAAATGAACTCACAACTTGGAGTCGCTGAAGGCTCTGACCAGACACTGATCCTTCTTCACCAGCAGCTCATCGTTACAGCTGGGAGACACCACCTGGACACATGGAGACACACAGAGACAGAGACAGAGAGAGAGACAGATGGAGAGAGACAGATGGAGAGAGACAGATAAGACAGACAGAGAGGTCAGACAGACAGAGAGACAGACAGAGACAGACAGACAGATAGACAGACAGAGAGAGAGGGACAGAGAGACAGACAGAGAGAGAGGGACAGAGAGACAGACAGACTTTATTATTCCACACAGATCAGTTTGACTCATGAGGACCAACCAGAGGTTTTAAAGGTTTCCAGATTATGTGAAAGTTTATTATTCTGAACTAAAACTAAACTAAAAACACAAACCAGGAGAAAAACAAAAACCAAACTAACACAATGCTGTGTCCTTACAAAACTTAGATAAATAAAAATAGACAGGACATGTCTTTAGTTTTAGTCCATTTTGACAATCAGTCAACATGAGGGGCCATGAGTTCATGTGGTCATGTGACCTGACCTTCAATCAGCATGAGGATGAGTAGATCATCTTCATCTTCATCTGACAAATACTGCCTATATCATCATTCAAAAAACAAAACAAAATACTGAAACTTGTAAAAATGAACTAAAACAAAGTGTTTAGACAATAAAAACTAAACTGAGTCTGAAGACTGAAAACAAAACTTAAAAAAACAAATAAAAACTACAAAACTCTGGTAAATGGAAATATAAATAAACAGAAATCATAAATAACTCTTTGATGTAAAAGTCTCCTCTGTCAAGACTTCTTTAAAGAACGTTCCACCAACATAGTTCCCTTCAGTACTGAAGAACAATGAATTCGTCTCAATCAGGACAGTTTACTTCGCTCGGTTTCAACCAATCAGACGATCTGAAACTCTTCACCTACAGAGGCCAGCATCCAATCAGACACAAGGCAGGTTGTGTGTTTCTTACCAGAGCCAGGTACCAGCTGCTCGGGTCCTCTGAGCTCTCGATGCTGCAGACTTTCCCCTGCAGCTCGTCATTCAGCCTCCTCCTGTCCTCCTCCTCCTCCTCGCTGGACGAAGACTCGTTCTCCTCGTCAGCCCTGAGACATAGATGGACACACAGACGGACACACATACGGGGTTCCAGTTAAGAGTGGACAGACGTGTCTTCATGTTGGGCCACTGGCCAAGTTCACACATTTCAGATGAGTAAAGTTAAAGAACAGCAGACTCACACAGCCTGCGACGAACGCCGCCCGCCGCGGTTCGACTTCTTGCCGATGACCGGAGTCCCGAAGTGCTCCGGGTTGGTCAGCGGCAGCTGGTCCAATGTCTGAGGGCGGGACAGAGGGTCATCGTCACAATCAGGACAGTTTACTAACATATCTGAATATTTTAAGGCCTCAGACTGAGATAATTTGTCTGTGGTGGAAGGATACAGCGGCAAGAAATAATCCCTAATAGAAATAATGTGACTTACCTCACTCTCTGCAAAATGTCTCTCTCCCTTCAGACACAGAGACGTACGACGCAGCGTCTTCTCGTCTCCGTCATCAAACACTGAAACACACACACACACACGTGGTCAGGCCGGGGCTGCAACTGATGATTAGTTGATTATTTTCTACATTAATTGATTAATTGATCCTGTCAAAGATTGAAAAATAGGTCCAAACATGTGAAAACAGGTGGAGCACACAGACGTCCACCTGTTTTCACATGTTTTGACCTATTTTTCAACTAAAGATCAATCTGGCAATAATTTTTCCACTAATCAAACAGTTGTTTGGTTCATAAAATGTCTCAACGTCCAAGATGACGTCCTCAAATGTCTTGTTTTGTCCACAAACTCAGATATTCAGTTTACTGTCAGAGAGTAAAGAAACCAGAAAATATTCACATTTAAGAAGCTGAACTTTTTTGATTTGAGTTTGATTTTTTATTAATTAAAAAATGACTCAAAATGGATTATTAATATAGATGCAGATTAATTTAATCGCTGTACATCAGACTGCGCTGTGGACTGTCATCGTTAGCCTGTTAGCACGTTAGCTCCTGCTTTTAGGAACAGGAAACGTGCAGGTGGATTTCGGCCTGACTGCAGCATCAGACTGGAGTTTAACTGGCACAGGATTGGTCAGACAGCCAAGAGAAGTTGTGACATCACATGACAACATCAGCTCATTGAGCGAAACCTTTTCTCAGCATCATCACTCCTCCCCCGACAGCCAATCAGAGCGGCTCCAGTCTGAACGACATGTTTCCTCAAAATGGTGCAGAGCGGGCTTTGAGATACGTCTGCAGGGTGTTTCAGACGTGTCAGCCAATCAGCAGCGACGTGTATGTAAACAAGGCTGTGTTGAAAAGGTGCTGCAGGATGTTTAACGCAGCACCGTTTCTCTTTAAATACCAGTTAACCCTAACCCTGCTGTCTGTTTACACTGTTAGTTAACAGTGATGATGATGATGATGGTTTTCAACCTGCTCATGGTCCCAATAAAGCATGTGTATGTTTGACAAATTTGTATATGGCTGTAACTGGTTATAAGTGGTCATAATTGTTATAAGTGGTTATAATAATGGTTATATTGTGTATTTAAACCCTTTAACAGACTCATTACTGCAGCTGTAACATGACTCAAAAATCATCATGAAACACTGGTGGAGAACATTTTACTGCACATTCAGCACTTTTACTTTTGACACTTTAAAGGGACAATTCACCCAAAAATGTAAATTCAGACGTCATGTTCTCAACCAGAAAATTAAACCCGACCTTCAATCTGCTCGAGGGTGAATAGATGATGACTGAATTTTCATTATTAGGTGAACTATCCCTTTAAGTACATGTTGCTGTAACACCAACAGAGTTGTTCCTTCATACGGGTGAGAACACAGAACACAGAACCTTTTTTTACTTCAGTACTGGACCTGAACGCCAAAACCTGCCTGCAGCTGAACTGCACCTGTGTGCTCCCAGCAGACACGCCCCCTTTAGGGGACGCAGGTTTGTGTCAATGAAAAGCTTCACTGTGTCCTTTAAAGCATCGGTTCCCAAACTGGGGTCCGGGCCCCCCTTAGGGGTCTTCCAGACATCACAGGAGGTCCCCAAGACTCTGTCTGCTCTGACAGTCAGATCTGAAAAATGTTCAGTAAAATCACAGTCTGAAGTCAAATTCAATCTTTTCCAGCAGCTTCCAGCTGTGATAAATAACTTATTTAATAGAAAATGATTATTTCTCCTCTTCATCACATTAAATCTGATGTTATTGTGCTTTTATCAACCAAAATGACTTTTTGTGACAGATTGTACAGACTGGAGACGAATGAAAGGAAAACACGACGAAGGTTCATGTTTCTAAACGTGTCACCTGTCTCTCAGTGGACTCTGTGTCCTAACAGGGATGTGAACTGATGGTTGAAAATATGAACAATTAATTAATAATTAATAAGATATAAAACACGTATTTTCTTATTTTAAGACTAATTTTTAAGTTTCCTCATCCAACGAGCGGCTTCACAAGACAGAACGATTAACAAAGACATATTTCTTTGTCCTCAATTAAAAATAATGGTCCAGGACTCTGTGAGCTCTCAGCTCTGTGAATCATTATTGATCTGTTGGTCAGGATGAGTGTGGATCAGCTGATCTGTTGGGTTGGTCAAAAAAAGAGAACAGAGAACTGAGAACCTTTCTCAAAGGTAAAGGTTCTAAGAATTGAACTGATGCTTATTTTGGACAGTAAAGCTTTGGAACGAATCGTTCTGAGGAGAACAGCTTGGGAACCAGTGGTTTAATGTATCAGAGACACAGGACGTCAGGACACAGGACGTCACTGTCTAAAGACAGAAATCTGAGTTTCCAGCTGCACCGACTTGTCTTCCCCTCAGTGAGAGCAGGTCATGTGACGTCCTCCTGATCCATATTCTTCAGACATGTTTATGATCCATCTACAGTTTCACTGTCCTGTTTGTCCAAACTGTGATTCGTCTCTGGTAGGACAGACAGGATGTGATGTCATGTGATCAACAGTTTGTCCTCCATTAAAGACTGGTGGAGTTTGTCTTTATCGGACTCGAGGCTCTGATTTGTGATTTAATAAAGTTGATTACATGATGTTTTTGTCTCATGTGTGATTTTTTTCCTTTTTAAACAGGAAGCAGCTGATGACCTGTGTGGACCAATCAGCAGCAGGCAGAGCAGAGACTCACCCACGGTGTACAGGCTGGCGTCCGTCAGCTTACTGATGACGGCCTCGCTGGACAGACCCTCGTTAGTCTTCACCTCCACCGTGGAGCCCACCTGAGGGACGGACAGAGACCAGAGTGAAGACGACAGGGGACAACTGACTCATCTCAACCAGTCTCATCTGTTTCCACGGCGACAGTGAGTCACTGTGCAGGGAGCTGAAGGCTCATCATCATCATCATCATCTTACCCTCAGCGGTCCTTTGACCTGGTCGTCCTGCACCACCTGGGATGTACTCTCACCTTTCAGAGTCACCTGAAGACACGGACAGACGACAGTGAGGGTTTACTGAAGGACATGTGGGTTAGACTTTACAGAGACACTGAGGACAGGGACAACTGTGGACAAATGAGAAAAATACTTTCATATCTGTGACATATTCTACAGTCGAGCTGCAGCTAACGATTATTGGCCAATAATCTGTTGATCATTTTCTTGATTAATTGATCAACTGATCCTGTCACAACCTTGTCAGTTAAAAAATACGTCCACATGTGGACACATGGACGAATGTCCCACTGTGACAGGATGAATTCATTGATTCATCATTTCGAGACTGATTTCAGCTTCTTAGAAGTGAATATTTTCTTTACTCATCTCTGACATGCAAGAAAATGATCAACATATTAATTGATAATGAAAATAAACGTTCCAGCAAAGACTTTAAAAACGGGTCCAAACGTTCCACCCCTCCGAGCGTGTTCAATGTGAATATCTTCTGCTTTCTCAGGACGTCATCTTGGACTTTGAGCAACAAATTTCAATATTTTCTGACATTTTATGGACCAAATTAATGAATGAATTGATAATGAAAATAATCAATAGATGTGGATGAAGGCTAAAACTCACCAAAAGCTTTAATTGAAGCTTCTATGATGAACTGCAGGCCTCAGATTTATAACTTCAACCCACAGAAGCTGCAGTATTTTTGGAAAAGGTCACCATTTACATTCATCAATTTATTACTTTAGTATCATTGTCAATAATAGTTTATTTCTTTCATAAAACATTACATCTGAGGACAAAAATCCTCAGTTTTTCAGCCGAGTCTGTATAATGATTTAACAGTGCGTGATATTCATGTTCTTGTATTAATGCAGCAGGATCATTTCCATCAGTGAGACAACAAACTGCACACAGACACACCGAGGAGATGAAGAGGAGAGACAGAGTCTGGACTCTTCATCATGACTTATAATAATGCAGCGTAGTGACAAACGTTTTATTAATTAATAATGAAATTAATCATTGAAAAATACGTCCAAACAACATTGTTTAATGGAGAAAATAATCCACAGATTAATAATAATAATCGTTAGCTGCAGCTTTAACACGCTAACAGAAACTAGCATCACGGCTGCAGTAATAATCTCAAACTGATCCATTTTACTTGACATGCTGAACATAAAACATCGTGTGTGTGTGTGTGTGTGTGATATTTCCTCTGATGTGTGGAGACTAACAGCTGCTGACTACAGCAGCCTCAAAGGGTCAAAACTCAAACGTCACAGCAGGTTTAAAAATCCAGCCCGGGGTTCTTTGTAATCCCGCCTGACATCGCTATAAACGATCCAATCAAAGAGCAGCACACATGGAGCAGTCAGGAGATCAGGTGGTCTCTGAGCGCGCTCAGGTGTGGACTGGGCTTCCTGTCCCTGCAGCTCTTACCTTCACCTTCACCATGCGTTTCACAGTCTTGATCTTGGCCTCGCAGAAGGCCCCTCTGTACTTGGCGCTGACATCCGTCCCCACTGTCAGGTAGGCAGGCTCATCTGCTGCCTGAAACACACACACAGGTAAGATGAGAACACTCCCAGCATGCACTGCAGCACACAGGAGAGGAGCTGCAGCTGATTTACAGTTTCATTTCTGTCTGACAGCTGATGTTTGTGGCTCTGGAGAAGAGCTGCAGCGATTAACTGAGTGTTAAATTTATAATCAACTGGTTTCATAATCGACTGATCAGTTTGAGTCATTTTTTAAGAAAGAAAAATTTCTCTGATTTCAGTTTCTTAAATGTGAATATTTTCTGGTTTCTTTACTCCTCTCTGACAGTAAACTGAAGATCTTTCAGTTGTGGACAAAACGAGACATTTGAGGACGTCATTAATTATCAAGAACCAGAGTTGGCTTTTTTGTCTTGTCACACCTTTTCTGTAGTTCTTTTTTTTATGTTGTTTTGTAATGTCTTTATTTTTTGTTTGTTTGTTTTTGTATGTTTGCACCTCTTTCTCTACTGACCAGACTTTGTAGTCATTTGTAGGACAGTTAGCATCATTAGCAGCTAACATCAGCCTCAGGACAGCAGACGTGCCAAAGTTACTGACGTCACAGGGCACTTCACACCATCGTTCACCTCAACTAAAGGAGTTTTGTGTTAAAACTGATAAATCTGTGTTGGTTTGTTTGTTTGTTATCAGTGTCATGTCTCTAGAATTACCCAGGATCCCTCACTGCTCCGTCACATGATGTCTGAAGTGTTTCTGTCGTGGAGAATTAATTCAAGTTCTCGCTCGAGTTCCAGATAAAAAACAGGACATGACATAAAATTAAAACAAAATAAACTCAATAAAGGAGATTATTTCATCCTGAGAGTTTTTCAGCCGACAGAGAAACTTGTTTGTCAGATTTGTGAAGACAGTTTGAAAAGTATTTCCTCCTGCAGACAAACATTTCACTTGATCTGCAACATCTCAGACAAGTGAGAAATATTCTCATCCAGTTATTATACGTTACTTTAAGTCTCACTACATGTACATCGCTTCAGTACGATGAGATTTCTTAAAGTTATTTAAGTTGCATCGTCCTCAAGACAAACAGCAGGTAACAAAAAAACTTCAAATAAATATTTTTACAAGTGAAACTTCATCTTTGAAGTGATCAGATTTCACTGGAGGATTCTGGACAAAAGTCCATTTACTGAAGAAACACAGAGGCGTCTCTCCACATATTAATGATTTATTCACTGTGGTTTTATCTTGTGATCACGTCAGTGAATTAGAAAAACAGACGAGTAAATAAAAATGCAGAGACATTTCTCTGGACTTTTACTTTGGAGGGTTCAGACAGTGTTATTGTTCTATGTTTCCACACAGTCGTTTTATTCAGTTTCTTTGTCATTATTTGAGTTTTAATGTGTTTTAATCACAATCTGATTTGACAGCTGATCAGTTTGTCAAAGAAAATCTTAAATAAAAACAGAATACAATGATTTGCAAATATTTTTCAACTTATATTCGTTTGAATCCAGAACAAAGACGAGATATTTAATAATCAAACTGATAAACTTTGTTGTTTTTTTTGTAAATATTCACTCATTCTGTTGGTTCAGGAGCAACAAAAGTTGCATAACGCTCCAAAAGCAGCTGTTTGTAACGTTCCACAGGTAAACAGGTGAGTTGGTAACAGGTGACAGGATCATGATTGGGTATTAAAGGGGCGTCCTGGAAAGACTCAGTGGTTCACCAGCATGGATGGGGTGAGGTTCACCACTTTGTGAAAAACAGTTTAAGAATGTTTGTCAACATAAACCTGCAGGAATTTATAGATTTCACCATCTACAATCCATAATATCATGAAAAGATTCAGAGAATCCAGAGAAATCTCTGCACGTAAGGAACAAGACTGAAAACCAACACTGAATGTCTGTGACCTTTGACCCCTCAGGCAGCACTGCATTAAAAACTGCATTAAAAACCCACATCATTGTATAAAGGATACTACATGGGCTCAGGAACACTTTGGAAAACTGTTGTCAGTAAACACAGTTTGTCTCTGCAGCTACAAATACAAGTTAAGACTCAACCATGCAAAGAGAAAGACATATATCAACAACATCCAGAAACACTGCAGACTTCTCTGGGCCCGAGCTCATCTGAGATGGACTGACGCAAAGTGGAAAAGTGTGCTGTGGTCTGACGAGTCCACATTTCAGACTGTTTTCACTAATCATGGACGTCTTGTCCTCCGGGCTAAAGAGGAAAAGGACCATCCAGATTGTTAGCAGCACTAACTTCTAAAGACAGCAGCTGTGATGGTTTGGGGGGATTTGGAGCCACATATGCTGCCATCCCTGACGTCTGTCTCAGAGATGTCCCTGATTATTTCAGAGAGACAATGCAGAGACACATTGTGGACGTGTTCCAACAGCATGTCTTCGTAGTAAAAGAGTTCAGGTACTAGACTGACCTGCCTGCAGTCCAGACCTGTCTCCCATTGAAAATGTGTGGTGCATTATGAAGCACAAAATACGACAACAGAGACCAAACAGGACTGTTGAGCAGCTGAAGTCGTTTATCAAGTAAGAATGAGAAAGAATTTCACTTTAAAACTTCAACAAACACTGACTGAGTGTTAAAAGAACAGCTGATGTCTCACAGTGAGAAACATGCTGCTGTCACAACACAATGACTGCAGATTTACTAAAAACATTAAAGTTCATCAGTCTGAACAGTAAATATCTGCTCTTTGTTCTGGTATAATTTACAGATCACTGAATTCTGTTTTTATTTACGTTTTACACAATGTCCCAATGTTTTTGGAGTCAGGGTTGCTGACAGATGCCGATCTGCTGTGTCTGTGTGGAAACTGTCCTCCAGCAGGGCAGAAAGTGTTTGTAGCAGCTTATTTTATATTTAAGTTTAGATCAGTAAACTAGTCTAGAATTGTGCTTAGAACTAGTCAAGACAGTTTAATATTTCTGGTGCTGACTAGTGAGGGTAGCAACATTTACTGGACTAATCACAAATATCTTGAAACAGTTCTGCAAACCAAACTACACATCTGTGCTGTCTGCAGCTGTCTGTGTCTGCTTGGGAGTATAATCCAGGCTTGAGGCTGACTGAAGGCCTGAGCTGGTCTTATCTGGACCCAGCTCAGGACTCCTCCACAATCTAATCATCATTTTAACATTTAAGACTTTTGTATTAATAACTGTATCTCACAGCAGCTAACTTCAGAGCCCACCTCTCCTCGGCTGCTCTGTGACAGACAGCTCACATGTCCATGCCTCGACACAAACTAGGACCACAACCAGCTGAGTGACAGGCTCTCATTTACAGCTGCCATCTTTGTTTGGGTCCCAGAGTGGAGACTCATCTTTAGGGACCCTCTCAGTTCAATATTTCATCATTAATTCATCTACAGGACATTTTGTCTAAACATCAGAAAACAATAAAAAAACCTGCAGCCTCAGATGTGTTTGAGACCTTCAGGTCTCTGCTGATTATTCTTCTTATTAAAAGACTGAAAAGTTTCACAGCTGATCAGAACAGTTGGCAGTCGGTGTGTGGTGACGTCCAAGTACTGACGATAAGTGTGATCCTTAAATAATATATACTGATAAACACACCACAGCGGTTTCACACCTCAAAACAATGTTTACAGATGTAGTTTGATGATGTTGTAGCATGGGATCATGGGAGTTATTGTCTTCATAACTGATGAAAAACTATCAGACAGAAATCATGTTCACAGACGAGGTGATGTATTAAAGTTTGATTCATGTTACGTTCAGTCACGTTCACGACTTCCCTCCTCACTCTCTGACGTATCCGACATGTTTTAATGGTTTTAAAGTCGGAGCAGCTGACAGGAAACACACCGTCAGCTTAAAGAAATGACACATTTCTCTGGATTGAACATTATTCCAAACATTTGGGATAATTAAAGACCACAGCTCAACAACATATATAATAAAGGTCTGACGGTTTTTAGACATTTTAATGAATTGAAAAGTTAAATATAAGAACTTTAAATTATTTCTGTATCTGTCTCCCTTCCTGTCACACCCAAACACCCACGTTTTTACAAAGTGAACTCGCATTTTTTGTACAGTTGGTCACAGACTGTCTCCACGTCCCTACACTCAAACTGTGAGTGGAAAATATTTGCTAAAAAACAAACAAAACTCACAGCAAACAAAGTTAAAGATGAATTTGACTGAGAACATTTATTTTTTGAAGATTTTCTCTAGATATTGCAATAATATCATCTGGGATTATTTGGGCCACAATACTCATGTAGTGAAAATCTGACGTTATGACAGCTCTGATTGGCAGTTAACTTTCTCCTGACTGACTAACAGATTAAAGGGACAATTCAGATTATTTGAAGCGTGGCTGTATGAGGTACTTCTCCACAGTCAGTGTTTTACCTTCAGTAGATGGAGGTTGACACGCCTCCAGTTTGGAGAAGCAGCATGAGAACAGGTGCAGGAAGCTGATCAATGTCCTGCTGACTTCAGTGTTTTAAAGGGTCTATTCAGATTCATTGAAGTCTCACAACAACACAAACTAACAGATGGAGGCAGCAGCAGACCAACAAATCCTGTGTTCTGTGAGCTAAAATTACTGATTTTGTCAATGGAGTTTGGTGGGTTTGTAGAGATCTGTGACATTTGTCTTATATAACAGTGGTTTCCTGTCAGAAAGGTCTGTCTGACAGAAAGGTAAAGAGGTGAAAATATTCTAAATATAGTGTAGACTTAAACTGATGTTGATTTTTGTTAACTGGAGGTGTGTTGACTGCAGGTTAATACACTGACTGTGGAGAAGTGCCTCATACAGCCACACTAACAATAACCTGAAGTGTCCCTTTAAAGGACTGATCATGTCTGTCTTATTACTGAGTATTATGGGTGTGTGTTGTGTTTGTGTCTCCAGTGAAAAAACTGAGATGAGAAACCAGTTAAACTGGACAAAGACGAGTCTTTGAACTGGAAAGACACCAGTAGAAGACCGCCAGAGCCCAGTTTGGAGCTGGTCTCATTGGTGTGAGGACAGTGTGAGGACAGTGTGGAGGACATGTCTCCTTTAGGTCAAACACTCACCTTCATGTCTCCGGTTATTTGAGGGAGTCCAGCTCGAAGGACTGTAGATCACTGTAAGACACAGACAGAGGACAGACAGGGACACAGTGTCAAACTGTCCTAAGCTGGTATAATCATGCTAAGCTAACTTGTGTTAGCTCAGGGACTCTTTCCTGCTCGGTGCAACCCCCCCCCACCCCCTCCCTGCTGGCCGGAGCAGATCAGATCTGTGGCACAGACAGCTTCACTAACATGGAGTCAACATGGAGGAGAAGCAGCGGTGAGGATCCGGAGGAGGAGCAGAGAGGAGCAGAGAGGAGCTCCTCTCTGCTCCTCTCTGCTCCTCTGAGTCACGTCGCCATGTCAGCTCTGTTAGCTCCGTTAGCTCTGTTAGCTCGGCTCAGCTAACTTCACCTCCCCCTGAACACCGCCTGCAGCGGGGCAGAGCCCGGCTTTAACACGACCCGAGCGGAGGCTGCGTGCCCCGGTTAGAGCGGGGGCAGAGCGGGGGCAGAGCGGGGGCAGAGCGGCTCCGGAGCAGCTTCAGTTAGCCTGTTAGCATGTTAGCTAACAGGCTGTTTGTGATCATTTAAAGCGTCTGATCGCAGCACCGCAGAACTGACTTTATGTCTCACACAAACACACCGTGTGACTCCGGATCACTAACCGATCGACTGTATTGATCGATTATTGCCATGTGAGTGTGTTATATTGTGTGTCTGCGGCTCCACGAAGCTTCACATTTCTTGAGTGAAAAACAAGCCGCTGCCGCTGCCGCTGCCGCTCAGCCCGCCGCAGCCTCAGCGCTCCCTGCGGCCTCTCGGTGCCCTCCCCCCGGCTCTCTGCCCGCGGCCCCGCCGCTGCCGTGTCCCGCTAACAGTGTGAGTTCGGTCCGGACGGATTCTGGAGGTTTTATACTCACACTGAGCCTCGGTGCTGCTCCTCTTCTTCTTCTCTCTGCTCGGGTTCAGACGCGATTCACGAACAACAAGCTGTTGAGCCCCGAGCTCTGTTTCCCGACACGCGATTGGCTGCGCTCACAGCGGTGGTCGCCGCGGAGTAATCCGATTGGTCGAGCGATTCCTCCATTTTAATAGGACATACCTCTTCTGGCGCCTCCATTGGTCGATACGAACGCGGCGCCACGAGGGAAATGACGACATCTGCTGGATGAGTGTCTAATCAGAGTCGAGTACGAAAGAAAAACTCGCCACTGGAGAGCGCAATTGGCCTCGCGCGTTTTGTTCCCAGCAGCGGCGCGTCTCTATTGGCTGAGCGGGCTTCCTTGTCTCTACCGACACCGTGAGAAGGCCCGCCCCGATACGTGCCGGAGCTCCGCACACCAAACTCCATTCAAAAATCCTCACACTTAATATCGCCTTGTTTATCGACGGGCTTGTGTCAGTGGGAGAAAAATACTCGATACATGTTGGAAAACATCAGACTTTCCGGTACATTTACTCACAAGCAGCGGTTAATTGACACGAAATTAAACATTTACACCGGTTCACATGTTTACTACCACTTTCAAGTGCTAGTGCTGTCGGATTGAAACAACCGGAAGGAGAGGTCAAATACAGAACTAAAGTTTACTTTATTTTTTATAAACGCGCTGCTTGCTGTACTGACAGGTATGCCGGAGTTCAGAAGTGTGTTTGTGGCTTTGGTAAATGTCATTAGTTTTGGGCCATCGCGCCAGTAACTCGCCGAGGACGGCTGTAAACATATAGTGACCACTTTTGTAAATGAAGTTTGGCGATGCGGTTTCGATATGTGAGACAACGTCACGTATGAAGGACTGCTTTTTCAGGATCCACAACAAACCGCTCGGCTGCAGGTTCACAGCTCAGTCAGTGAGGTGCTGAGGAGAACCTGCACACACACATTCGAGCAGAATCACTGTAGGAGACGGCAGTTACAGCTCAACACGGTCGCTGTTTGTGGCGCCGTTTGTAAAGAGCCGAGTGGGCGGGGCCATGTGGGCTTTTACGTAACAGGAAGAGGGTGACGGCAGGGCCGTACGTCATGTTCCTCTTTGGGAATGTGGAGGTTATTTTCTGAACAGAAGCAGAGTGAGCAGACAGACAGCTGAAGGAGCTCTTCAGGGTTTAATCTGATCTCTCACTAACATTCATTCATTACAGATTCAACAAGAAGTGTAGTTAAAATATGTAAAAGACAGAAACTTCTGTTCAATTATTTTTTGATCATATTTGTCTATAAATCCCTCCCTCTTTGTCTTAATAACTTTGTCAAACTCTGGGCTTCATCCACTGTCAGTATTTATGATTTTTATCTGCAGGTAATGACCAGCTGATTGTCAGACAAATAAAAACACAGAAACAATGTTTTTATCAATATTTTTTATTTTCAAAGCTGAATTTCATCCAACCAAAAGCAAAAAACCACATGAATGTTCATCAACTATAAAACATAAAAAAGAATCAGATGGTGTGTGTGTGGTCAGCAGAGATGAAGAGTGTGTGTGTTCCGAGGGTGGAGAGGGTCAGTGCTGAGTTTACATGTTGTCTTCATCAGAGTCATCCTCCTCCTCCAGTGAATCCTGAAAGACACAAAAACATGACCATCAGCTGACTGAAGCTCTGAGGTCCTGTTCACACCTGGTGTCAACACGGTAACGGCAGGTCTGAACATGTGACCTGTAGCAGTGTGTCCCTGGTCCACACTGAAGGACCGCCTATTCAGCTGACATCCTGTCCACAGGAAACAGCTGTCTGATTTCTGATTGGTTCACTGTGATGTAAATGATGTGTTTGGGCTCTGAGCTGCTGAGGATGTTTGTAGATATATCAGTGACACCAGACTCCAATAAAAAAAAACAAAAAAACAAAACAAAACACTATTTTGAGAGTTGATGAGTGAGCAGAAACTTTACGACAAATTGTTAAACATTTGGGCCTTCTTGTAAATTCGGGAAATGTTATTCATGAAATTATTTCTTTGTGTAAAAAACATTGTGTCCGTTTGTAAGTTAAAAACAACAACACATTTTTCAAACATGTTGATTTGCAAACAGAACAGTAAGTGAAACAGCTACAGTGAATTCTTAATCATTTGTGTCTTCTTGTAAATTCAGCCTTAAAGTCAACACATTAACTTGTGTAGCAGACAGGAGAGACGCTCTGTGGTGCGCGGGGACACACTTTTACTCTCTGACTCATTCATGTCTTTCTCTGTCATCTGTGATGTGAGAACATCAGATTTACACAGTCAGAGGAAGTCAAAGTGTTCATCCTCCTGACCAGAGTTCAGGTACAACATCCCAGCGCACCACAGAGCGTCTCACCTGTCAGACTGCTGACAGCGCAGGTGAAACATGAGGCTCACTGTGGGCGGAGTTTAGTGTGGAGCTGAACTTAAAATAAAACGTCCAAATGGACAGTGATTTACATTCAGCTGATAAAACAGTCCTCATGTGTAATGACATACAGAGCAGGAAGTGAGATCTGATCACACGTGGTCACTCAGACGCACATGGAAACACATTGTGACATCAGGTGTGACCTGACGTCCTCAGAGCTGAACTCTGATCAGCCAGGTGTGTGTGTGTGTGTGTGTGTGTGTGTGTGTGTGTGTGTGTGTGTGTGTGTGTGTGTGTGTGTGTGTGTGTGTCCCGCTCACCTTAGCGTACTTCTCTGCCTCCTCTCGGACGTCTTTGGGTACGAGCTCATGTCGTCCGTTTGTGACTGAGGGAGAGAACACAGACAGGAGTCAGGTGTTGCCATGGCAACACAAGCATCAGCAGAAAGAGGAGAAGGAAACAGTGTGTTACTGGTCCGTGTGTGTTTGAGAGGAATTCTGCACAAGGACTAGTCAGACAGCCAAGAGGAAGTGACATCACAGGAGTTCAGTCCAGTGAGCGAAACCTTCCTGACTCTCATCATCCCTCCCTGCTAACACTGATCGACTGTATTGATCAGTCTGATCAGCTGAGGATCTGTTGGTTTATGTTGTTGACTCTTTGTTTTCTGTTTTCATCGCACATTTTTAAAGGCTGATTTCTGTGCAGGTAAAAACAGGAAGTAGCAGCTTTAAGATGAAAAAAAGAGCAGAAGAAGAGCGAGGCTGCAGACACAGAGCAGCAGTAGAAGAAGAAAAGCAGGGAGCTGATTGGTCAGCTTCTTACCTTCTCCGACCCAGCTGAGCTCCAACTCAAACGCTTTGTCCTTCACCTCGTCGTGAACGATGTAGATTCTGAAAACACAGGACACACTCAGGGCTTTTACTTTGAAAAAAATACACCGCAGCTCCTCTGTAATGTGACAGAGGGTCAGTCTGTGTAGTAACGGGGTGGACAAAATAACAGAAACACCTGGACAGTTTAACAACACGACTCCTTTCTCAGTTTAACACCAACAGAGTGTCTGTGAGTTCATGTGTTTCACATCTGAACATCTATCAGGCTGTAAGCAGCGCTGGACGGGTCCTCGCTCCTCTGTACCACTCAGGGCTTGTGGCAGCTGTGGATCTGTGGCTGGACGCCGACCAGATGATGAGACTCTGAATTTTTTCTCTTTGGACTCCACAGAAGTTCAATTAGTGTCCGCTGTAGTCTGAACACAACACAGAAATCTGTGTTCCACTGAGCAAAACGTCACAGAACGTTACAGACTGAACCAGAGACAGCAGGACAGATAAAGTTAACGTTAGCCTATGTTAGCTTGATTACATCCACTGAGCTTTATCTACAGGCTTCATAAATGTGTCCAAGATGTGTGTTGATATTTCAGAATTAATTTATGTCTTTGCTTTAATGTTGCGTATCACTGTCAAACAGTGAATACCCCCCCGGTTTACTTTGAGGGGGTCCTACACAGTTAGTGTGCTGAGCTTGAAGGGCCGTCCAGCTCGGCCTGAAGAGAGAGACATCTACGTGTCAGTAAAAAAATCTAAAAATAAAGCCAACAGACATCAGATGATTCACACGAGTCACACAAACTGATGTGAAAAAAAAAAAAAAGTCATTCAGCTCAAGGATTGGTCAGACAGCCAAGAGGAAGTGACATCACAGGAGTTCAGTCCAGTGAGCGAAACCTTCCTGACTCTCATCATCCCTCCCTGCTGACACTGATCGATTGTATTGATCAGTCAAATGGTAACATTAGCCAGAAGGTGGCTGAATGCTAATGTTAGCTGCAGTAGCTAATGTGTTATCAAATGTGTAGTTTTATCTTGAAATATGTCCTGATGTCCCTCCAGATTTTCTCTATCATTGTCTTTTCAGTTGCTGATCAATCAGGAAGCAGTGAAATGAAACTGATGACATTTAAACAACCTGGAACACAGCAGGACGACGTCTGAGCTTCACACCCTGAGTGACGTTACAGGAAAGTGGCTGCTGTGTGAACGTGGTGAACAAAAAGCTCACAGAACTCAGGAAGTTCAAGAAATCATGAGAGAAACATTCCACGTGGTGTCTTATTCTATTATTTTACAACTTTCAAGCAGGACTGAGGAAGTTTTTCATCTGCAGGTTCATGAGAGACAGCTGAGCTGCTGTTCAGTGTCAATAAAGTTTTGTTTGGATGGAGGTGACTCACATTTTGGCGACCTCTTTGACCAGCTCCCTGCACGTCATCTCCTTCATCTGTAACACACACACACACACACACACACCACACACACACACACACACACAGACTATTTTCAGACTGATCTGAACTTATTTTCATTATCCATCAATCTGATCGATTATTTTCTCCATCAATCGATTCATTATAATGAAAAACTCCCTCTCAGCTTCACAAAGTGGTGGCCATTTTTATCTAACTGTCAGTCCACAACATTTGATTTGCTGTCATGTGATGAACACAAAGAGAAGCTGGAAACATGAGATGATTTGGGACTGAAACTTACAGTAAATACTGATGGGAGCTGTAAACTGAAGCGTTACCAAACCATTAATCGATGCTGCTGATTAATCTTCTTTGAAACAACTAATTGATTGATTGATTGACTGATAGATGAGTTGATCAACTTGTTGCAGCTGTAATATGGAGGTGAGGATTCAGACTCACCTGAAGTTTTTCGATCTCCGTCTTGGCAGCTTGTTTTGCTTTTCCGATGGCACAGCCCCAGTAACCCTGAACACACAAACACAGTCTGGTTACTGGTCTGACCGGGACATCCCGATGGTCTGACTGGGACGTTCCGATGGTCCTGACCGGGATGCCCGATGGTCTGACCGGGATGTCCCGATGGTCTGACCGGGACGGCCCGATGGTCCTGATGGTCTGTCTGGGATGGTCTGACCGGGATGTACCGATGGTCTGACCGGGACGTACCGATGGTCTGACCGGGACGTACCGATGGTCTGACAGGGACGTACCGATGGTCTGACAGGGACGTACCGATGGTCTGACAGGGACGTACCGATGGTCTGACCAGGATGGCCCGATGGTCTGACCAGGACGGCCCGATGGTCCTGATGGTCTGACTGGGATGGTCTGACCGGGACGTACCGATGGTCTGGCAGGGACGTACCGATGGCCTGACCGGGACGGCCCGATGGTCTGACAGGGACGTACCGATGGTCTGACCAGGACGTACCGATGGTCCTGATGGTCTGACTAGGATGGTCTGACCGGGACGGCCCGATGGTCTGACCGGGACGTACCAATGGTCTGACGGGAGCGTTCCGATGGCCTGACCGGGACGTACCGATGGTCTGACCGGGACGGCCCGATGGTCTGACAGGGACGTACCGATGGTCTGACAGGGACGGCCCGATGGTCTGACAGGGACGTACCGATGGTCTGACAGGGACGTCCCGATGGTCTGACAGGGACGTCCCAATGGTCTGACCAGGACGGCCCGATGGTCCTGATGGTCTGACTGGGATGGTCTGACCGGGACGGCCCGATGGTCTGACCGGGACGTACCAATGGTCTGACGGGAGCGTTCCAATGGTCTGACCGGGACGTACCAATGGTCTGACGGAGCGTTCCGATGGTCTGACCGGGACGTACCAATGGTCTGACCGGGACGTACCAATGGTCTGACCGGGACGTACCGATGGTCTGACCGGGACGTACCGATGGTCCTGATGGTCTGACAGGGACGTTCCGATGGTCCTGATGGTCTGACCGGGACGGCCCGATGGTCAGACAGGGATGTACCGATGGTCCTGATGGTCTGACCGGGACGGCCCGATGGTCTGACCGGGACGGCCCGAGGTCTGATTTTATTCTTGTTTCTCTTCAACATGACTCTTCTTGTTATTGGGGTTCAAACATGGAAGCAACTAAATATTATTTTCATTGTTGGTTAATCTGTCGATTATTTTCTTAATTGAACTTTAAATCTTACAGACCTCTAGGGATGATGTTTTTTAAGCTTGATCCTGATTGGCTGCTCAGAACTCTGATTAAAAAATTGATTGCTCAGTCCTGTTTATCAGAGATAACATTCAATCACTTCAAACATTCATGTCACTTTCATTAGGTCAGAAGCTGAAGTGACTGACTCTCTCCCGTCTGATTTCTCAGCATCACTGCTGCTTTTTGCCGTAATATATATTTTATATTAGGGCTGTTTTCGACTAAGGATTTTCATAGTCGAATCTGATTCGTCAGATTTTGCCGTAGTCGACGAATAGTCGAACCCGCGCCCCCCCCCCCCCCCCGTGACTTTTTCTTAGGGATGTTCCTGGCGACTAATTTCCCTGTCTATTAAACGCAAAATTTAATTTAGACTAGTCGACTAGTCTAACACTAAGAAAACAGTCAGAAAGCAGTTAAAATTGAGCAGAATTTATTGATTTATAATGTTAAACACTGTCGGAAAAAATACTGTGCGTATTAAGAGCCATTTGAAGCCATTAATCACAGTCAACAATCGCCAAATCGTACTTTAAATGCCGCTGAAATGTGCGCTATGCACGCTAAATATGCAATACAAACCAAACACATTAACGTACAAAAACATTAGAGCAACTCACAAAATGCTCCAACTTTTCAGACCGAAGAGGATCACGGAGTCTGCAGGTAAACTAGACCTGACGTTTGCAGCTGACAGCAGCAGCTCCGCCTGCAGATTTCCGTGTCTGTGTTTAATGTGTGCACGTTTCTCCAGTCGAGTGATTATATATCAGCTTATTCTGTCACAGTCTACATTCAACATTATTTCCATTTTCTAAATTAAAACACTGCCAAACCGCGCTGGTTTTCATCTGTCCGACTTTGACATAAACATCCGGGGTTGCCTAGGTGATCAGGGCGCACACGCTGGGCGAGAGGCTGCCGTCTGAGGGCCGCGGCCCCGACTAGTGGCGGGTGGCTGCATGCGGCGACAGATAACTGACATCGTGCATGATTGAAATATTGATTAATAGTATAAACGACTAGTGAGGGAGACATGGAGATGATTTTGTATCAAAAATAGGCTTTTATATATTGAAAAAAAGACATTCTATGTATCAATTTCTGCTCAGCAGTCGTGGGCACCCCCGCCTAGTCAGAATGGTATGGTCTAGTTACATAACAACATTTTCCGACGATTCGACTGCGAGGTTCATAGTCGAATCAGACCTCTCCGAATCGAATCGTCGAATATTCGACTATTGAAAGTCAGCCCTATTTTATATCCTCCACAGCTCTTCATTATATCAACATGTTCACCTTGACGACAGTGAAGCCACATGATTGGTCCACTTTGTGTGAAAAAAAGTTCACGATTCACCAAACACACTTTACATGTGAACTCACACAGAGTGATGAAGATTTAACAAAGACTGGAGTTTTCTTTTTGTTAAAATGGATTTAGTATAAAAAAACTACAGTTCAGGAACCAGTGTTGAACTTTTCAACAGTCACATGATCAAAGTCTGAGTGACTCACGTATGAGATGCCGGACGGGTCGACCATGTAGAGCTGAGGACCGTCGTCTTTATCGTACGAGCCCAAGATGAAACTGGAGAGAGAGGGAGAGAGAGAGGGAGGGAGGGAGGGGGAGAGAGCGTGAGAGAGGGAGAGAGACAACAAAACAATAACAAACTTGAAACTTTCAAGACAACATCCTGCAACAGATGTTTGTGTTTTACACCAAACTCAAACTCTTAAGTTTTTAAAATAAACTTTAAAGACTTTTGCTGATCTATAATCTTTAGTTGACATAATTTACTTTTCTTGAATCTTTGAGTTTTATAGACTCAAAAAAATTCTAAATTTGTTCACAGTGAGCTGTGAAGCTGATTTGTCTTGATTTTGGTGCCTGAAAACTTCATAGTTTTAATTGAAAATATTAAAATGTTAACCATCATTCACTTTGACTTGAATTAATTTACTCTTATTTAAATACAATTTCTCAATTTTCAAAATTCAAAGCTTTTAGTTTATCTAAAGAAGAAAAGTAAATGATCTCACCTAAAAATCAGCGGCTGGTCAAACTTTTTCAAAACTTCAAGAGTTTGAGTTGGACTGAAAACTCAACAATATATTTCAGTTTGTTGTCTTGAAATTTGCTAAATAACTGATAAATACAATGATAAATAAAAATTAAAATATTAAGGAAATAACGGTTATTAATTTTGCCAAAGTCACAGCGAGTCTCTGGAGAGGAGGCTTCGATGTGAAGGTTAATAAATGAGGAGGTGAAGAAACACCTGCAACAAACTGTTTAACTCACAGCTACATGTTGATTCTCCCTCTTATCAGGTCATTTACCAACAAAATGAAAGAAAAACATTGAGATTTTTTTTGTGAAAAAATTTCACTCAAAATATAAAGTTATAAATTAAGAGCTTCCTGTTGTCATGACAACCAATAATTCTCCCTTTAACAACGCAGCAGTCAGTCACAGTATAAATGATCTGAACATTTCTTTGAATCTATTCAGAGAATAAAAAGTGTCTTAGAACAGGACGCAGCAGAGGACAGAGACATGGAGAAGAGAAGACGTGTTTCACTGCCTGACTTCAGCTCTCTGTCATTTATTATAATAAAATGTAATATATGGAGGTCGATACCAGCTCTAATGCTCATTAAACTCATGTCACAGTTCTCAGCCTGAGTGGACTGAACCCACAGTCTGTTTCCAAATCTGTCCATCAGGATGTTTCAGTGTATAAATCTGTCCGTCGGGATGTTTCGTGTATAAATCTGTCCTTCGGGATGTTTCAGTGTATAAATCTGTCCGTCGGGATGTTTCGGTGTATAAATCTGTCCGTCGGGATGTTTCGGTGTATAAATCTGTCCATCGGGATGTTTCGTGTATAAATCTGTCCGTCGGGATGTTTCAGTGTATAAATCTGTCCGTCAGGATGTTCAGTGTATAAATCTGTCCGTCGGGATGTTTCAGTGTATAAATCTGTCCGTCGGGATGTTTCGTGTATAAATCTGTCCTTCGGGATGTTTCAGTGTATAAATCTGTCCGTCGGGATGTTTCGGTGTATAAATCTGTCCGTCGGGATGTTTCAGTGTATAAATCTGTCTTTCAGGATGTTTCAGTGTATAAATCTGTCCGTCGGGAGTTTCAGTGTATAAATCTGTCCGTCGGGATGTTTCAGTGTATAAATCTGTCTTTCGGATGTTTCAGTGTATAAATCTGTCCGTCGGGATGTTTCAGTGTATACATTTGTCCTTCGGGATGTTTCAGTGTATAAATCTGTCCGTCGGGATGTTTCAGTGTATAACATTTGTCCGTCGGGATGTTTCAGTGTATAAATCTGTCCGTCGGGATGTTTCAGTGTATAAATCTGTCCGTCGGATGTTTCGGTGTATAAATCTGTCCGTCGGGATGTTTCGGTGTATAAATCTGTCCTTCGGGATGTTTCGTGTATAAATCTGTCCTTCGGGATGTTTCGTGTATAAATCTGTCCGTCGGGAGGTTTCGGTGTATAAATCTGTCCGTCGGGATGTTTCGTGTATAAATCTGTCCTTCGGGATGTTTCAGTGTATAAATCTGTCCGTCGGGATGTTTCAGTGTATAAATCTGTCCTTCGGGATGTTTCAGTGTATAAATCTGTCCGTCAGGATGTTTCGGTGTATAAATCTGTCCTTCGGGATGTTTCAGTGTATAAATCTGTCCGTCGGGATGTTTCGGTGTATAAATCTGTCCTTCGGGATGTTTCGTGTATAAATCTGTCCATCGGGATGTTTCGTGTATAAATCTGTCCTTCGGGATGTTTCAGTGTATAAATCTGTCCGTCGGGATGTTTCGGTGTATAAATCTGTCCTTCGGGATGTTTCAGTGTATAAATCTGTCCGTCGGGATGTTTCGGTGTATAAATCTGTCCGTCGGGATGTTTCAGTGTATAAATCTGTCTTTCAGGATGTTTCAGTGTATAAATCTGTCCGTCGGGATGTTTCAGTGTATAAATCTGTCCGTCGGGATGTTTCGTGTATAAATCTGTCCTTCGGATGTTTCAGTGTATAAATCTGTCCGTCGGGATGTTTCGGTGTATAAATCTGTCCGTCGGGATGTTTCAGTGTATAAATCTGTCTTTCAGGATGTTTCAGTGTATAAATCTGTCCGTCGGGATGTTTCAGTGTATAAATCTGTCCGTCGGGATGTTTCGTGTATAAATCTGTCCTTCGGGATGTTTCAGTGTATAAATCTGTCCGTCGGGATGTTTCAGTGTATAAATCTGTCCGTCGGGATGTTTCGTGTATAAATCTGTCCGTCGGGATGTTTCGTGTATAAATCTGTCCGTCGGGATGTTTCAGTGTATAAATCTGTCCGTCGGGATGTTTCAGTGTATAAATCTGTCCGTCGGGATGTTTCGGTGTATAAATCTGTCTTCAGGATGTTTCAGTGTATAAATCTGTCCGTCGGGATGTTTCGGTGTATAAATCTGTCCGTCGGGATGTTTCGTGTATAAATCTGTCCTTCGGGATGTTTCGTGTATAAATCTGTCCGTCGGAGGTTTCGGTGTATAAATCTGTCCGTCGGGATGTTTCGTGTATAAATCTGTCCGTCGGGATGTTTCAGTGTATAAATCTGTCCGTCGGATGTTTCGTGTATAAATCTGTCCGTCGGGATGTTTCAGTGTATAAATCTGTCCGTCGGGATGTTTCAGTGTATAAATCTGTCTTTCAGGATGTTTCAGTGTATAAATCTGTCCGTCAGGATGTTTCAGTGTATAAATCTGTCTTTCAGGATATTAACAGCTCATTTTGTCTTTTTCCTTTTAATTTCATCCTCTCATTTTAAGCTCTTCAGTCGTTTTTCTTCTCCATTTCTTTCTCCTCTGCTGTGTCACATTCTCAGACTGCTGTTGTCTCCACAAACACTGAACAAAATGTTTAAATCAGCTGTTGTGGTGTGTTTTTCCTTCCGGGTCACTGACTTGGTCGGCTGCTGCAGATGATAACAGTTCATAACTTTCACAGCTGTGCTCTTTAAAAGTTCGGGAGTGGATGAATTTCAAACAGTGATTAAACTTGAACCATGTGTGTTACACGGTTTTAACACACACCTGTCAGCCAATCAGAACAAAGCGCTGATCCAGACCCTGGTGTAATACCTGTTAATGGAGACACTTTGTTTAACCTCACCAATGTCTGATGCAGTGATTTTGTAGAGAATCTGACTTACAAATGCTGACTATCAGATCGACTCATCACCCAGTTTTAACACTGGCTGCCTCATGTTGAACCTGAACGCAGCACGACACAGCAGCTGATGAAGCTCCCGGTGTCAGTATGAACACTGACTTCAGACATCATGTCTGTTCGATTTACTCTGAGATGAAGCCATGTGAGGGGAGTTCAGCTCAGGGATTGGTCAGACAGCCAAGAGGAAGTGACATCACAGGAGTTCAGTCCAATGAGCGAAACCTTCCTGACTCATCATCCCCCTGAAACTGATCGACTGTATTGATCAGTTTGATCGGACTGTGTGAGCAGCTGATCCTGTTTTCTCTCTGAGTTGTACTGCTGTCTGTGTTGTACCTGAATGCACCACACTCACTACACTGTTCCAGCGAAGCAAAGAGTGTGTGCAGATGTCGAGAGATAAGCCGCTGCACCAGCATCTTTCCTCAAACAATCAGACTTTTATCAAACAATCAGCTCAGAGCGAAAAATCTCTAAACTTTACAGGAAGATGCGGGAGTCGTCACTGTCGCTCCTTTTCACCGTATTAGACGGGAACTCATCAGCCAAGTTTCTGTCAGACAGAAACTAACAGATGAAAAAGCTCATTTGTGGCAGCAGGTCAGTCACAGAATAAATGTTTCTGCTGAGTGATGAACTTTAATCATCCTACAAGCTGTAAACTTGTTAACTGATAAGATGAGATAAAGTAAGAAAAGTTAAAAAAAAAAAAAAAGCTTAGAAAAGAAAGCTTCTTGTGCTTAGCTTCCAGGTTGCTTTAAGTTACAGTAACATAAGAATAATAAAGCATCAAATAAAAGTGAAATATAGAATATAAAGTGTAGTCAACCTGTTAATGTGACGTTAAGTTAGAACCCAGTAGAGCTGAACAATTAACCTGAATTTCATCAAAACTGCAGGACGGCCAAGTGCACTATCCAAATCACAGAACCAGAACCATCATTACAAAGAGGTTCTGTAGAGCTGCAGAGACTTTCTGACCTAAAAATCTTTGTTCTCCAAATGAAAGAAAACATGTTTGGTTCAAACCTCAACAAATATCACATCATCACACCAGCTCTGTGGACACAGCTGCACGACTCTAACAAATATACAACTGAAATTCACTGGACTGAGACTTTAACAGTGATCTGTGATATTAGACTAAAGGATCATTTTTACATCATTATTCTTATTCTCATGTAAAAACTCATTAAAACCATTCTGGTGTGTTTTTTTTCAGGGATGTGAACTAAACATGCAGAACCACAAGATTTCATTTAAAGTCAGATCAGCTTGTGATTTTAAAGTTAAAGTTTGATGAGCCGTTCACACCGACACAGGCCTGAGAAGATGACCTGAAGGTCTCAGACTCACCTGCAGCCGAACGGACGCACGGCGCTGTACAGCGTGTAGGCATGGACGTACATGGCCACTCTGTCTGACAGGTGCTGCAACGACAGGGAACACTGTTAGCTTAGCATCACACAAACACTGTTAGTTTAGCATCACACAAACACATCCTGTGTGTCCTGAAGGACAGAGGGACATTCTGTCTGGTCCTGTTTGAAGGTTCAGGTTTATGAAACAGACTCAGGATCAGTTTTGAAGTTATTTATAAAACCTCATTTTGATCTGATCTCTGAACTAAGACTGGACTTGACGTCAGTGATTCTCCTGCTGGTCATGTCAGGTACTGCAGCCTGAGGTGAACTTTACATCAACTTTATGAACAATGAGGCTCATTTGAGAACATTTTTGTATTCTTATCGTAAATGTCTGCGACTTTTTGTCATACAAACACGTCACATCAGATTCAGCAAACACTCTAAACTTCACATACCTGTGCAAATGATCCACCTGTGCATGAGACTAAATTAGCATAATTAACACCCCAATAACACCATATAAGGCTGCACTCTAGTGACCAGCTGCTGCTGGTTAGAACTGTGTTCACAGACAGGAACAGAGAGACAAACCTTCAGTGGGATGTCGTGTCCGTAGTTCGATCTGAAACTGGAGGCTTCTTCTCTGGCAACATCAGCGAGCGAGCGAGCATCAGCCAACAGGCCGGCTACTGCCTGGAGAGAGAGAGAGACAGACAGGAGGTGAGACAGAGAGACAGAAGGAGTGAGACAGAGAGAGATGAAGACAGGAGTGAGACAGAGAGAGACAGACAGGAGGTGAGACAGAGAGAGACAGACAGGAGGTGAGACAGCAGAGAGACAGACAGGAGGTGAGACAGAGAGAGAGACAGACAGGAGGTGAGACAGACAGAGAGACAGACAGGAGGTGAGACAGACAGAGAGACAGACAGGAGGTGAGACAGAGAGACAGACAGGAGGTGAGACAGAGACAGAGACAGACAGGAGGTGAGACAGAGAGAGAGACAGACAGGAGGTGAGACAGAGAGAGACAGACAGGAGGTGAGACAGACAGA
The DNA here is from genome assembly GCA_034769285.1 of Lutjanus argentimaculatus. NCBI lineage: Eukaryota > Metazoa > Chordata > Actinopteri > Lutjaniformes > Lutjanidae > Lutjanus > Lutjanus argentimaculatus. Next base: position 12,458,530 of record JAWZSL010000003.1, on the reverse strand, counting down.
GACAGACAGAAGGTGAGACAGAGAGAGACAGACAGGAGGTGAGACAGACAGAGAGACAGACAGGAGGTGAGAGACTCCATCGACTCACATCCATCAGAGACATGAAACTGTCAGAACATCTCAAAATAAAAACTGTGTATGAAACATGGATGTGAGGTGGAGACCACAGAAACACTTCCTCTGTTTGTTTGTTTGTTTGTTTGTGACCAAGTTTTTGTTGTTTATTTTGGTCATTTTTCATTCATTTTGGAGGCAACAATTCATATGAAAGTACCAGAACAGAATCTGAATTTAAACGTGTGGTTATTTTTTAATGAACCCTGAGTTTTACCTGATGTTGGGTAAACAGTATTTTCCTTCTCTGCACCATGAGCCTGAATCATCAACACAAAGATCTTAAATGACATTCACTTGTTTCCACTGACAGATTTAAGTGCATCATAAAGAATGTGGTGGTGTTTCACTATGTTTTATCAGCTGCTGCTGCTGTTGTTTTATTGTGGATTTTATTTTAATAAGTTGTTATTTGTCACATCTGAATATGTTGTGATCGGCTGCTATCTCAGTCTGGTCTCTGTTTTAAAAAGAGAGTTTGAATCTCTGTGGGACATCCTGATTAATGAAGATAAAATAAAATCAATAAAATCAATAAATAAATGCCTCATCAACTCAACTGGGTAATCCCATAAACCTTCTGTACACTGATTTCCATTCACATATTAATGTGAAATAAAAAATAAATAAATTAATAAGTACAAATAAATTATACATATAATTCAGCAATATTATTAAATGAATTTGTCTAAAAATAGAAAGTTTACCAGTGTTTGAGCAGTATTCTCACCTATTTTAAACCAGAAAGTGAGACAGGGGTCTTAAGAGTACAGCGGACCCTTTTTATGCCTGATTAAATCATCTGGGACACAATTTTAAAGGATCAACATTTACATTAAAATATCTATTTTAAAACAAAGATGATTATAACAGCAGATTTTTACACCTGTGTTATCAGCAGGTTGTTAGTTTGAGAGTTTTTGAAGGATTTTAACACATTTTTTAAACTGTTTGAAGTTATGAATTCTTGTCTGGAACAAGATGCTGTTTTCTGACAGAGACAAATTTAAAAATATTAAAACAAACCACAACATTACATAAATTACTTATTTCATATATATATATAAAAACAATACATTTTCACTAAACAGCATGAATTATTGCCAGATTGATCACTAGTTGAAAAATAGGTCCAAACATGGGAAAACACCTTAATTTTTTTAATTAATAAGACTGTAAGAGGACACTGAGAGTTTGGTGATGTTAGTATTAATTATTTTTAGAGGTTTCTGTAGCGTATAATTATCATTGTTTCACTTTGCCAAATAATTTCTTCTTGACATGTCAATAAAGTTTATTGAAAACAAAAAGGTGAAGTGATATCAGACTCTGAATGACAGCATCGCCTCCTCCATAGTTACCATTACCATGGTTACAACCTATAGGACATGCTCGCACTAACAGGCCTTTTCCACCAACATGGAGCCAGCCCCATTCTGGTTCAAACACTGTTCTCCTTTGGAACCAGCACGGATGCATCATGTTCTACAGGTTGTCATGTGCTCTGCAGCGCCCTCTGTTGATGACACCCTTGATTACGATGATGGTTCCACTCAAAACTGGTGGAAACACAGGCTCGTTCACTCGACAGCATCAAGGTTCTAAGAATTTTGAACAGAACCAGTTGGTGGAAAAGAACCCAAAGACAGCTGCTGTGTGTGTGTGTGTGTGTTTGGTTACCATGCCAACATGTCTGTCAATGTTGAAGATGCGTTTGTTGGAGCCCTCCTCGTACAGTTTGGACAGAACGAGCTTCTCCACCCCAAAGACGACACCGTCCTTACAGCGAATCGCAATGGCCGTGCTGAACACACACACACACACACACACAGACACATATACATACATACACACATACACACATACACACACACACATACACACACACACACACACACACACACACACATAGTTAAATAAGGTCAAGAGTAGTGGTGCATTCAGGTGAATTTCATTCTTAAATTCTGTTTTGAACAGTTTTACATCAGAGCATCAAGTGACCCAGGTGGGGACTCTGAACACAAACTGCTCAGGTTTAATTTGCAGGGTTCACATTATAATTCACATGTCTGGTTGGGTAAGTGGGTGAGAAATCTACTTGTCTGAAGTCAATCTTTATTTCCTCCTTGTTACAAATGGTTGTATTTATTAGCAGTTATCTGACTAAAGTTAAAGTCATGTTTAATCTAAAAAACTGAAAAACCAAGCTGACGTCTTTAAATGTCTCGTTTAGTCAGATCAAAAACTCTCAATTTAATATGTTAATAAAAGTGGGAAAAATCTCCATGTTTGAGAGGCTGAAAACAGGATTTTCTGCCACACTGAACGAAAAATTACTTCAACTATTAATCAATTATCAAAATAGTTTCTTTTTTACCACTTGCCATTCAGCCAAGTGAGTTGCTAGATTTACAGCCCAACATGGCCTTTAAGTATGATGGGCAAGCAGGCAATCAAAGCTGCAACTATCAATTATTTTCATAGGTGATTATTTTCTTGATTAATAGTTGTTCGCCTATGAAATGTCAGAAAATGGAGAAAAATGTTATGTATCAATTTCCAAAAGATGACGTCCTCAAATGTTTTGTCCACAACTCAAAGATATTCAGTTTACTGTCAGAGAGACTCAAAGTGATTGACTAATTGATCCTGTCACAATCTTGTCAATTGAAAAATAGGTCCAGACATGTGACAACAGGTGCTCATGCAAAAATAGGTGGAGTGCACGGATGTACACCTGCTTTCACATGTGTGATCAATCTGGCAATAATTTTTCCAATAACCAATTAGTTGTTTGGTCCATGACATGTCACAAAATGTTGATCCAAGTCCAAGATGATGTCCTCAAATGTCTTGTTTTGTCCACAAGAAGCTGAAATCAAAGAATTTGAACTTTTTCTAAATTAAAAAATGACTGAAACCAATTAATCAATTATCAAAATAGTTGGTTATTTAATAATCGATAAATCGTTGCAGCTCTGCAGCACTCGTTATTGTTGAGGTCTGGTTCAGTCAGTCTGCTCACCTGCTGTTCTCTACGGCCTTCATGGCGTACTCCACCTGAAACACTCGGCCATCTGGAGAAAAGGTGGAGGCCGACAGGTCATACTGCAAACACACACACACACACACACACACCACACAGATGGACAGAAAACTTAATGTTAGCAGGTACAGAGCAGGACTTTAAAGACATCTGTTTATTCACACATTAAAGTGACCTCAGTTCTTCACTTTAAATTCATAAAAACCTCTCATCCATTTCTTATTGCTGCTGTTTGTGATTAACTCCTGTTATTAACTGCTATGTCACTATTATTGATTATGATTATAAATGTATGCACTGTGGGAAATATTTTAAACTGTATATTTCACATCTCCAGATCCACTCTGTTGATTTATCCATTAAAGTTGAGACAAGCCTGATTTATTAATTTACAGCAGAAAAACAACTGAGACATTAACACTTCAATCTGATCATTGATTTTCAAAATAATTCAAATTAAAGTTTAAATTCAGATTGGGATTTCAAATAAAGTGACATGAACACCTTGATTCAACTTCAGCTTTAACTTTATTTGTCCCCCAAGGGGCAATTGATTTTGCAGCAACACAAACAAAGACACACGACAGAGCCTACATAGGGTACACACATAGGCATGTCTCTAACATGTGAGAACTCACTTTCACCAGGTGAAGTACAGAACTTCATTTCATTTCATTATCTCCCAGCAGGTTCCTGCTCTAACGTTGATTTTTAACTGAGTTAAGGCTGTCAGGTGAATCAAATGAAGCCCGGTTGAAAGAAAACACTTAAAAAGGTTAAGAAATAGTGTTAAAATACCTTTAGATGAAGCAAACTTCAGCTGACTTAAATTCAGTGTTTTCTGAATGGAGTTTGGTGTGAACCGGAGCTAACTGTTAGCATCGACTCTGATGCTCTGCGTCTGTATCAGTCTGTTAAATCAATCTGACTCGTTCTGTGACGACGCTGCAGTTTATTTATGTTAGTTTTAACCTTTTCACAGCAAACTGGATTTTAATTTAACTCAAAGTTTTAATTAAAGTTATACTTTCAATTTCAGTTTAGCTTCGGCTAACAGGCCTCATTGTGACTCAGCAGGCTAACACGCTAACTGGCAGCTATCGACAGCTGATTCTGAATGATCTTTAGAATAAATGTGGATAAAGTTTCTGTCAGTGGACAAACATGAGACACACAAACAGTCAGAGTGAAGTTACAGTTGAAGTTTGAACTGAAAGAAGCACAGAAACACTCACCCCGGTCCCGATGGAGCTCATTTTAACTCAAACTGTCTGTGATCTGCCTGCTGCTCCTGCGCATGCTCCAACGCTGCTTCATCACACCCTCCGGTTACAGCTTTCACAATAAAAGCCTCAGTGACGACGAATTAAACAATGACGCAACACAAAATTTCATTATTGACCTTGGAAACAGAAAATGACCAAATAATCTCCCCGTGAGATCCATTTAGTCCATGCCAAGCCATTTTTTGATAATTGTAAAACCATAAACTTTATCATTACAGCGCCTCCTTGAGGTCAATGAGAGTCTTTTTGTTGCCTGAGAAGCGGGTGGAATTTGCAAAACACCTGCCAATTTTGGTGAGTTTTCATCAACAGTTTTTGCTGCACAAACACTTTTAGTGGAGAAAGAAAGAAAGAAAGAAAGAAAGAAAGAAAGAAAGAAAGAATAATCAGAACATTAAGGTTGCAAGCAGTGATGATCAGGTCCTCACACCCCCATGCATGTTGTGACACGCAGTGGCCTCTGCCTTGTTAGCAGAAACTGGCTGGGTGACAAGGATCTGAATTTCTACATGTTTGAAATACTGCAGGAAGGATGTCATTGTCACTTCCTGTCTCTTGGTGGCGCTACAGAACACCCATTAATTATTTCCAGTATGGTGTGATCTTCAAGTGTAGACCCCTCACTCACCACTCAGTTTTTTTGTTCTTAAGATTATCTTTTAGGCTTATTGCCTTGAATAGATTGTGACAGCTGAGGAGCTGACAAGAAAGGGGGTAGAGAGAGGGATACATGTTGCATACTCCCTTTGATAAATAAAAAAAATCCAAATCAAATGATGTCACATGAGGCTGACTTCCTGTTGCCAGTAGGTGGAGCTATAGACCCTTTTACAGCCGACGTCATCGAAGAGCTGCGCGCGCATTTTGGCAACAGAAGTATGGTCTCCTCCAGTCATCCAGACCAGTTATCAAGCAGCAAAGGTTGAATTAAACATTTTAGCAGCAGCAAAATCACCAAAACATTTGTTTATTGAGTTCATGATACTTCAGAATTGATATTCCAGTGGTCGATATAAGTTGCTTAAACTTCCGAAAGATTGTGACCGTTTCAGAGCAACTGGTGGCGTCTATGGCTGCAAGTTATTAAACGTGTTGATTAGACTGAGAACACGATTAAAACTGCTGGTGTTTGCAGCGGCTCATTGACAAGCTGTTGTGGTCCGCCGTACTTCTGTTACCAAGATGCGCGCACAGCTTCTTCATTGTTTACAAACTGTAAAAGGGTCTATAACTATGACTCATAATTTTCATATTAATATCTTGGGGCTGGGACTCTGATCAAACATGTGAAGTAGACTGAGGTAGACTGAACAGTGTACACTGAAGTCACACTTCTTCTTCTTTCATGGCGCAACATCAAAATTCAAGCCCACACAGTGAGCGCACCATTTATCAAACACGTAAGCTTTTCATAACTTTTCATGACGAATGTCTCTAGATGGCACACAGATTTTTAAGTTGATCTGATTAATTATCTCGGAGAAGTTTGTTAAAATAGAACGGAAACTGACCACCTAATTTAAAATGGCTGACTTCCTGTTGGGTTTAAGGTCTTGCTCCAAGTTACTTTTTTGCACAACTTCTTTAGTTAAGGTAAATTAAGGTACTTCAATTTGTGCAAATCCTTTATAATAATTGTATTTTATTTTACAATTTATGCTGAAAGACTAAAGTCAGCAAAAAGTACCTCAGTAAGTATGAAAGAAATGTGATACCACAAACCTTCAGACAATGGAAGAAAATTATAAACACATTAAAACCTGTTGGAAAATAACAAGATTTAAGAATAACTAAATTAATCAATTAAAAATTACCACCTTGTGGCTTAAAACATACTTTTTGTCTATAAATTCTCCCTGAGAGGTGTAAATATCTCAGTGACTCTGTGGTTAGATGTCTTTGACAGGTTTATATAAAGTACCTACTTTAAGGTGTGTCGAACACTTTTCTGCACAAAACAGAAACTATTTAAAAGACCAACACCACACATTCAGCTTCTGTCATCTCCAGTGGGGGAATGTAACTAAGTACATTTACTCAAGTACTTTACCAAAGTCCAATTTCGAATTACATCCATATTGTATTACTTTATAGTTCTACTTAACTTTTTCACTCCACTACATTTACCTGACAGGTACACTTACTAGTTACTGACAGGGAACATTTTACTGCACAGTGGCTACTTTTACTTTTCATACTGATAACAGCTGATAATGTTTACATACTTTTACTCAAGTAAAGTTTTAAAAGCAGGACTTTTACTTGTAGTGGAGTATTTTCACAGTGTGGTACTAGTGTTTTTACTGAACTAAATGATGTGAATACTTCATCCAGCACAGCTCACCTTTATGATGATCACCTGGTACCAGTGTGAGGCTGAGTTACACTGTAGCATGTTCTCCACAGAGAGTTTATCATCTTCCTCTGATTGTTGTTGCTTTATGATGTCGTTAACTCTCAGCTTCTCTTCTAATGTTCTCTTCTCAAAACATGTTGTTTATGGTGACTTCACAGATTTTATGTCTCCATTCTAGCCGCTAACGCGCTAAACTCTTCCAGCTGTCAACACATTTCACTTTGCTGTATTAATTGTCAGATATAGATCGAGCCAGTCGCTCTCTGCTGCCATCCAGAGGTTGACGATGTGTAAACCAGCACCATTCAGATGAATGCTGAGGGCGCAGCCTCTGTGCGCCCCACCAGGCTCCTATCTCTGGTATTGAGAGGATCAAACTGCGCATGTACAACTTATAGCGAGAGTAAATGGGTGAAAAAATTGCGCCCCAAGCCGGAAACACGTGACCAGTGGTTAAAGTGGGATTTGACAGGTGGGGGAGCCCTAAAATTCGGTGCTGAGGCGCAGTAGAGAAAATGACGTAAATGATTGCAAAAAACTATATTGGCTTTATTCTCAACTAGACTTGCACCGATTACAATTTTTTGGGCCGATCCCGATTTCTGATTTGCAGAGTGCTTGGATGGCTGATACTGATTTCGGCCGATTCCGATTTCATTTTTTCCAAACCACTTTACAGCACACAAGATATTGCAAAATTTTCTAACTTTCCTTTATTAGAACATTTTAACCGAGATACAACCAGCTTTTCAATAATCATGTCTTTGCTAAAACACACTCTTCGTTAATAAATAATATATAACTTTTTGTCTATAACATCATCATATCATAGCATGTGCTATATTATTCTTAAGATTTTATTTTCATTCGGGGTAGTGTGTGTTTTCTGGCTCCTATTTGCTACCAGCTGAGTACACAGGGTGCTTTTATTAACTGGTTAACGATCACAAATCGCCATGAATTCAAGCATGTCTGATTATGAATGCACTTAATACAATAACTTTTGTCTCTACCATCTTAATGAGACACATGACACGCTGTGTGCCACCAGCTTTGTGTGGAAATACTTCAAAATATTAAACAATGAAGATGCAAACTGTTGCTGCAACTTTTAGAAGCTCAGATAAAATTCCCGGTGAAGCTCGAAGCTTCAAGATCACTGGATTTATACTTTATCCAAAACACGTCGGGGTGAAATACTGCATGTGATGGATTTACCATCAGCAGCTGGTTGTGGCAAAAAGCGCCCCTCACTGAAGAAAGACACCAACATCTCCAGGAAATGCATACAAAGCCCTGGACCAAGTGAGTGAGAGGGGTTTTTTTTGTTTGTTTTTTTTAGAGTTTTGCTTTTTAACCTTCAGTGATAATTAACTTTATTAAGTCTACGATGTTGAACGTCGCAGTGTGCGCGGTGTGAGCCGTCTGCTCCGCTCAGCAGCAGCCTGTGAATGCGAACGAAGTCTAGAACCTGTTTCAGCTCAATATCATGACTTTGAAAACACCCACTGACTTTTTTAAACGAATTTTGTTAGATTAAAATATGTAGAACTGTAAAATATCACTTCCATGAGGTTGTTCAGTCAGACAGTAACAGATCACAGGCTGAACTTGGCATTTCATCCGCCTGTGCAGCTGCAGCAAACGTCAAGTTACACGCAGCCTGCAGTTTATAATGTTGATTAATATTGAAATGGCGGTCTTCTTCCTCAATAATAATTATTGATATCAGCAGAAAATACACTAAAGTTGTCAGGTTGGGAACCTACATACGTCGGGATATATAGCGCCTCTGTTTCCAGGATAGAAAATGTAATTTTCTGGAAAATATTCATCCCGACGCCCCCAAAAGGCTCTGTCAAACTACGAAGTACGAAATTGTGCAAAAACAACTACAGAGAATAACAGTAAAACAGTACCGAGCAAACAAATAAATCAACAAAGTCAGGATCAGCACCTTGGAAAGCGCCGCGGCATCCGCGCCTCGTGAGAGCGCAGCGGTACCAAAACACCTGAGGCAAAGCATGTTATAGCACGTTATAACAAGCATGTTATAGCACGTTATAACATGGTGTGTTTGGTTTTTGTTTTTTTGTTTCTTTTGTGCCACAGCGCGATGGGAATTTGACCGGCGCTTTAGACCGTCAAATTTAGACTGACCGGCCGGTCGCAGGTCATGGATGACCACGTGAAAACCTGCCCGAATCCGAGCACTGCCGATAAATCCGTGCAAGTCTATTCTCAACAGAAAAATACAGGCCGGATTAACAGGTAAAACACACACATAGCAATCTAACATGGCTAACAAACAGAGAAACACAGCAAACTAACAGCTACTGGCTACTGCCAGTTTGAACTGAAAAAATTATTTATTTGAATAAGGTGGCGGAGCTCAGCTCCGGAGGGCTCCGGCCCACTTTAACCCCTGCACGTGACCTATCCGTAACTTTTTTAACAACACTAGTGCAGATTATACATTTAACTCACTAACTACGCAATATTGATGTTGCTCATTTAAAGAAATATACAGTTTATATTTTAAAGTAATTAAGTCTTCTTCACTGAAGTTTTAGGATGTGGGGAGAGGTGGGGCGTCGCCCTAGTGCCCTCTATTGACCAGCCGCCACTGACTATGAGTATGATGGAATATTGGCATGTAGATGTGTTCAGGGTGGGACTCTGATCAAATGGGAAGTTTGGTGCAGATTGGATCATTTACACTGGAGTAATAGCGATTTCCTGTTTCATGGTGAGACATCAAACCTCGATGCCACAGTGATGTCCTTCAGTGAAAACTAAATGTTTTTACAGAGGACAGTGGACTGACAGAGAGCTGTAAGTTATGATGTCACCATGAAGATGACTTTTGACCTTTTGGATAAAAAGAATAAATAATTAAAAACCTGTGGGGATGAGGGCACTCGCCTGTGTCAGTGTGGTGGCACCCTGTGACCTCTGACCCTTCTGTGCACCATATATGGACATGCTAGAGCTGTTTCACTGTCTCACTGTTTTGAGATCGAGGACACTGCAAAGACCAACAGGTGGCGTCTCTGAGGTGAGGATGGGTGGTGACAGCTCATAAACTCAGTGTGGTTTGATTCAGCTTGTTGTCTTTCTTCACTGCTGGTGTATACCAGTGGGTACCGACCAGCTTCTGACCACAGCTCCTAATGGCCGTCTCTACAGTGGAGGCTTTGAACACGGCCCACTCAGATTCCATGTCCCCCTCTTCCCCTGGGATTCATGAGAAATCTCCTGGAGGCGGGACTTGAAGACATCACGGAGAGGGGCCTCTGTCTGATGTTCCCAGTTCACCCTCACTACATGTTGGGGTTTAACTGGTCTGTCTGGCAGCTTCCCTCATCATCTGATCCAACTCACCACCAGGTGGTGATCAGCTGACAGCTCTGCTCCTCTCTTCACCTGAGGGTCCATGACATACAGCTGCATGTCTGATGATATGGCCGCAAGGTTGAACATCGACCATTGGCCTCAGGTGTTCTCAAGGGAGTAGGTTTGATTTTGACATTGGTGGGGACACAAAAGTGCTCCAGGGCAGCACTCCTGAAAGTTGATGTTTTTTTGTATTTGCAATCATAATGTTGCAAATTATGACCATTAATAATGGCAGCCTGAGGGCCCCATTTTGGCCTGAGGGCCTCATTTTGGTCAGGCCGCCCCTGACCAAAATGGGGCCCTAAGTGAAAAAAATATTTGGGGCCCCCGGCCCCCAGCCAAAAACAAATGAAATTTTGTTTTCTATCATCTGCTGCTATTCGGTCTACTAAGAATACTGCACAGCTATATCTAAGAAATTCAAAGCATCTACTGTATTATTATCCCTCCTTTATCTATTAGCATAAAGTATCAGTACTGATTAGTTGTTTGTTATATGATCACTTTAAACAGTCTTGTTTGAAGTTTTTATAACCAAATGTAATTACAAAGGGTACAGCAGCAGCTGTGGGCAAGGGCGCAGGAATGAGTTTAACATTGGGGGGGGGACACATATCTGTAACCTGACAGATCCGTACTACAAGCAAGTAATCCCATTGTTCCACTTTTTTGTGAACTCTTGTGAAATATCTAGTGTTATGTTACTCTCTCTTACCTGTTGGTCTGCTCCTGTCTCTCCTTCACTTTGACTCCCTGCCTCGAGCCCTTGATGTCCCTGCATGGCATTAATGTATTTACAACAGACAACATTACATATAGTAATATACAGTATCAGCATTTGACTTACAAAAGCTAAAAAAGTATCTGTTAAGGTTTTTATCATACAGCATGAAGACTTTTAACAACTGATTTGCAGATGTCAGCTCTGTTTACAGCATAACCTAACCCTTACAGTAAAAGTTTTCACTAATTTATTCTAAGACCTCACCTCAAGCCCTGTACCATCCTCTCCTTTTCCTGTCTCCTTCGTGCTGCTGCATTGCTGCTCCTAAACATACAAAATGTCTTCAGAGATGCACGTCTATACAGCTCCTGAGCATAAAGGTGGCTCATTTTAAAACTAAACGGAAAAAAATCCACTTATCGATCACTATGGAGTAGAATTTCACCATATAAATGTGCAGAACACTAGTGGGGTGTTCTAGTGCAGCTGATAACCTAATCATAACCCAAATCCTTATAGTACTGTGGAAATAATGAAATAATTATTGAAAATTCATCTTTAAAAAAATCAACCTGACATCAGTCCTCACCTGTTCTCCTTTCTGGATCTATTATAATCAATAATAATGATTTTGAAGCCTTACCTCACACCCTGAAGCTCCACCTGGCTCTCCTATCTTTTCCCTGAATGAATTACACTTCTTCTCATGATAAAATTCTTTGTGTTTAAAAAGTAATAACGGGCTAATACATATTTCAATAATCAATTTAAGACGTCACCTGAGCTTCCTCAGTCTCTCTACCTTTCATTGCTTCACCTGCCTCACTGTAACGTTAGTTACTATCATTCTCCTGATGAGACATTATTACACATAATATCTAATATAATGTCATAGTGCTGAAATGAGATGACAGGACATTTTGACAAAGTCAGCAGTTAAATAACGGACGAGTGACCATCCCAGGATTAAGATGACTTAACTCAAAAGATATGTTTTCTAAATGTGAACATAAACTAACAACAAGACGTTATAAACAAGCCATATCCATGGCAACGTTCCCTACAGACCGCTTTAACTCGTTCAAAAGAGATTCCGTCATCAGACCGTCTGACGTCAGAGACCAAACTGAGCCGGTGAGGGAGGGGCGGGCGGGGCCAGTGACATGACGCTGCGTTGCGCTTTCAAAATAAAAGCACGTGAGTTAAAGATTTAAAATTCGAATATTTTTCTCCTCCGCGGTATAATTTTTGGGGCCCCTATTGGATCGCGGGGCCCTACGCACTGTGCGTGTTCTGCGTGTAGGCAGGGGCGGCCCTGCTCAGAGCTACACAGATACATTTATAAACACTATGTAATATGTGGACAGAGCAGACCGACAAGTTAACGTTAGAATCAGAATCAGATCAGAATCAGAATCAGAATCAGAATCAGATCAGAATCAGAATCAGAATCAGAATCAGAACAGAATCAGAATCAGATCAGAATCAGAATCAGAATCAGAATCAGAATCAGATCAGAATCAGAATCAGAATCAGAATCAGATCAGAATCAGAATCGAGAATCAGAATCAGAATCAGAATCAGAATCAGAATCAGAATCAGAATCAGAATCAGAATCAGAATCAGACAACAGAATCAAAGATCAGATCAGAATCAGAATCAGAATCAGATCAGAATCAGAATCAGAATCAGAATCAGAATCAGAATCAGAATCAGAACAGAATCAGAATCAGAATCAGATCAGAATCAGAATCAGAATCAGAATCAGAATCAGAATCAGAATCAGAATCAGATCAGAATCAGAATCAGAATCAAATCAGATCAGAATCAGAATCAGAATCAGAATCAGAATCAGAATCAGAATCAATCAGAATCAGAATCAGAATCAGATCAGAATCAGAATCAGATCAGATCAGAATCAGAATCAGAATCAATCAGAATCAGAATCAGAATCAGAATCAGAATCAGAATCAGATCAGATCAGATCAGAATCAGAATCAGAATCAGAATCAGATCAGAATCAGATCAGATCAGAATCAGAATCAGATCAGAATCAGATCAGATCAGAATCAGATCAGACAGATCAGAATCAGAATCAGATAATCAGAATCAGATCAGATCAGAATCAGAATCAGATCAGATCAGAATCAGAATCAGAATCAGATCAGAATCAGCAAATCAGAATCAGATCAGAATCAGAATAGCCTTTATTGTCATTGCAGTGCACAACAAAATTGGGACGCCACTCGTTTGGTGAATAAAAAAAGAAAGAGAGAAGGAAAACACAGACAAGGATAAATGTGCAAAAGAACAATGAAGTAATGTGCAAAATGCAGTAGAAGCAATTGGAAAATATAAAAAAACAGAATAAAAACAATCATAAATAATGAATAAGATAAAATACAGTAAAGTGAAATAGCGCGGTCCAGAGCTTCCTTACAAAACCCAAGTTGAGTTGCCTGAGGACGTCACAGTGGAGTGGAGCCGGTGTGCCCCGGAGCCCATGAAGGTCCATTTATCACCATGTCAGCATCCATCTCATCAAACAGGACAAGATTTACCACGGTCGCACAAGCATGAAGAAACAGCTGCTGAAAACACAAGACCTCAGTCTGACCCTGAGGAACCCCTGCTATAGAGACAGTGGCACCTACGTCTGCACCGTCCACAGAGACAGAGAAGCCTTGGTGCAGAAAGTTGTACGGCTCCGAGTCAAAGGTCAGAGGTCAGACTACTCCTGTTGCTACCATAGAGGTGTGCGATATGACAACATTAGACTGTGAAGGATCAGAATGTGTCTGCGGTCCATCATTACTGATCAGTGAATCGTGCTACAGTTCACATTCTAGTCATTTCAGTTCACTTTTTTTCTCTCAACACATTATTTTCATGGCTTCTGTGGAGACACGCAGATAAACCAATGATAGGAAACCTTTTATCTTTATATCACAAGTGTGAAACCATGGAAGAAAATGAAAACACCAAAGAGTTAATTATCACGTGGCCACAGTGCAGCCTGTCCACACACACACAGACACACACAGAACACACAAAACGGAGCGAGGTCAGTGCACAGCAGGGCGGAGATGCTGCAGGTGGAGATACAGTGAAATTTAACAAAATAACTAGAAGATTACTTGATTACATATATGCTTATTATCATGAGTAAGTGCACTAAAACCCTCATGAGTAAAAAGCCAATACTTTATCAATACAGCTGATCAATGAGCATTAACATGTAAACACATGGAGATAAATACTTTAATCTGCTCTGTCCACCGTCTGTCATCATCACTGCTGAACTGAAACCAGCTCCAACATAAACTGTCTGTATGTTGTCAGACTTCCTGCTGGATGAGACAAAGAGCTGCTCGTCTCTCTGATCCAGAGGACAGGATGAAGACATGGACTGATGTCTGCTCTTCTTTCTTTATAAACTTCACTCAGTGTTTTGTTGTCAGAATATGTTTTTTTTTAAATACAGAAAAGTCGTTTATAAAGTGACTTTGCTGTTGTAAACAACAGTTTACAGTTGCAGCTCTACTTACTGTTAATTTTAAAATAAATTAAACTATAATTTTGTCAGATTGAAGTCTGTTCAAAAAAGTACTCTGGTCTGAAATTTCTTTTCTTTTAGGGCTATATGTTTTAAAAAGGCAAATTCATTTTGTTGGTTACTGTCCAATAACTTACAAAATGGTCTTAAAACCAACATGAAAAAGCATCATGATAAAAAGCCGATCATGTCCCTGAGCTTTATGCCACCATCAGTGTCACCACAGATTTTATTTAACCTTTATTTAAGTCTCATTTTGATCAGGCTCACTTACATGCAGATTAAAAACTAAAAACAATAAAAACAATCAACTTAAAAACACACATATGCACAATAGTTGCAGTAAAAGCTGTTTTTCTTAGTTTGGTTTTGATTTGAAGGCCCTCAGGTGCTGACCAACCTAAGATCCTGTCTGGTGCAGGTTAGAACGTCATGTCAGGTTATTGGACAGGTTCTGTAAGATAGTTTTATAAACATATATGAACAAATGCTGCCTTTTCCTCGTGGACGGGGATGCAGACTCACTGCCTGTTGAAGATTAAATGAATGCGTTCTGAAATGATCACCAGTTATAAAACAAGGTTCTCAGTGATAAACAGTATGAAGCTGTTTGATGGTGGTAGAGGCAGCGTGTATATACAGTCAGGTCCATATATATTTGGACACTGACACAAGTTTTGTTATTTTAGCTGTTTATCAAAACATATTCAAGATACAGTTATATAATCAATATGGACTTAAAGTGCAGACTCTCAGCTTTAATTTGAGGGTATTCACATCCAAATTGGAGGAAGGGATTAGGAATTACAGCTCTTAAATAGGTAACCGCCTCTTTTTCAAGGGACCAAAAGTAATTGGACAATTAACTCAAAAGCTATCTCATGGGCTGCATGGGCTATTCCCTTGTTAATCTGTCATCAATTAAGCAGGTAAAAGGTCTGGAGTTGATTCCAGGTGTGGCATTTGCATTTGGACGCTGTTGCTGTGAACCCACAACATGCGGTCAAAGGAGCTCTCAATAGAAGTGAAACAGACCATCCTTAGGCTGAAAACAAAGAAGAAATCCATCAGAGAGATAGCTGAAATGTTAGGAGTGGCCAAATCAACAGTTTGGTACATTCTGAGAAAAAAAGAGTGCACTGGTGAGCTCGGGAACTCAAAAAGGCCTGGACGTCCACGGAAGACAACAGTGGTGGATGACCACAGGATCCTTTCCATGGTGAAGAAAAACCCCTTCACAACATCCACCCAAGTGAAGAACACTCTCCAGGAAGTAGGTGTATCAGTATCAAAGTCTACCATAAAGAGAGGACTTCATGAGAGCAAATACAGAGGGTTCACCACAAGGTGCAAACCATTAATCAGCCTCAAAAATAGAAAGGCCAGATTAGACTTTGCCAAAAAAACATCTAAAGAAGCCAGCCCAGTTCTGGAACAGCATTCTTTGGACAGATGAAACTAAGATCAACCTGTACCAGACTGATGGGAAGAATAAAGTATGGAGAAGGCTTGGAACGGCTCATGATCCAAAGCCACACCACATCTTCTGTAAAACATGGTGGAGGCAGGGTGATAGCATGGGCATGCATGGCTTCCAGTGGCACTGGGTCACTAGTGTTTATTGATGATGTGACGGAAGACAGAAGCAGCCGGATGAATTCTGAAGTGTATAGGGATATACTTTCAGCTCAGATTCAGCCAAATGCAACAAAGTTGATTGGACGGCGCTTCACAGTACAGATGGACAATGACCCAAAACATACTGCGAATGCAACCCAAGAGTCTTTTAAGGCAAAGAAGTGGAATATTCTGCAACGGCCAAGTCAATCACCAGATCTCAACCCCATCGAGCATGCTTTTCACTTGTTTAAGACAAAAATTAAGGCAGAAAGACCCACAAACAAGCAACAACTGAAGACAGCTGCAGTAAATGCCTGGCAAAGCATCACAAAGGAGGAAACCCAGCATTTTTGGTGATGTCCATGGGTTCCAGACTTCAAGCAGTCATTGACTGCAAAGGATTCTCAACAAAGTATTAGAAATGAACATTTTATTTATGGTAATGTTAAGTTGTCCAATTACTTTTGAGCCCCTGAAATGAGGAGACTTTGTAGAAAAATGGTTGCAATTCCTAAACGTTTCATAGGACATTTTTGTTCAACCCCTCGAATTAAACCTGAAAGTCTGCACTTCAGTTGCATCTCAGTTGTTTCATTTTCAAATCCAATGTGGTGGCATGCAGAGCCCAAATCATGAAAACTGTGTCACTGTCCAAATATTTCTGGGCCTAACTGTAAATAGTTTCACCATAGTTGATCAATCAATCAGGGACTTTGAAGTGTCATACTCTTAATGATTCCCTGGTCCTGCGCAGATGGATTTTTATTTAGGGTTAGAATTTACCTCATCAAAGGGGCGGGGCAGTAGAGAAACCCACATGACACAGATGCAGGTACTGACTCCAGAGTCCTGTCTAAACCGTCTCTAGTATCTCTTCTGCTGCTGTTTGTTAAACTGATGTTGTGGTTTGTTGTTTTCTTAGTCATCCAGGAGGAGGTGGCGGTTGGGGAGTGGACTGAAACTTTCACACTGCCCTTCAAAACGACGGCTGAGCTGCCTGAAGATGCAACAGTGGAGTGGAGACGCTCTGACATGATGGTCCATGTGTATCAGAAAGGCCACGATCAGTCTGTTAAACAGGATGAATATTACCATGGTCATACAGAGATGAGCAATGACCCACTGCAATCCAAAGACCTGTGTGACCATTCATAACTCTGGCTACAGTGACAGAGGGACCTACATCTGCACCGTCCACCGGGATGGAGTCATCCTGGCCAAGAAAGTAGTGCTGGTCCAAGTCAAAGGTCAGTATTGTCAGTACAGTTCAGAGGTCAGAGCTGAGTGTAGGCCTCTCATTTACATGTGGTTTGTCCTCTTCAGTGTCCACTGTACATGTGGAGGTGGATACAACGGCGAAGGCTGCCAAGCTGCCCTGGCAAATCACAGCTAACCTGCGTGAGGATGCCACAGTAGAGTGGAGTTGCTTCTACACACACGTCTCTGCAAAGATCCACGTGTATCAGAATGGCCAAGACCAGCCTGAGAAACAGGACGTGTTTTACAGAGAACGAACGATGATGAAGAAAAACCCGCTGCAAACTGGAGATGTCAGTCTGACTCTGAGGAATCCAACTTTGAACGACAGCAGCGCATACCTTTGCACTGTCTCTGTGAATGGAGAAACTGCGTGGAAAAGGATAGTGTATCTCAAGGTCAAAGGTCAGTACAGTAGCTTCTACAGTAATACTGTTTGTACAGCTGATGCTGAGGTTTATCATCCTTTCAGTCTAACACATGGGGATGAAAGAGGAGGTGGTATCCATGACGACAGAATGACGGGTGTCCCCCTTTCAGACTTGCACCACTTTTATTAAAATTGACCGAAACTGATGTTTGATTATTTCCAATATCACAAACCCAAATTACAGTTTGTACATTGTGTAAAAAGTAAATAAAAACAGAATTCAATGATTTGCATAAACTTTTTCACCTGTATTCATTTGAGTCCAGCACAAAGATCAGATATTTAAAGTTCAAACTGATAAACTTTATATTTGTAGTAAATCTGCAGTCATTGTGTTGTGACAGCAGCTTGTTTCTCACTGTCAGACATCAGCTGTTCTTTTAACACTCAGTCAGTGTTTGTTGAAGTTTTAAAGTGAAATTCTTTCTCATTCTTACTTGATAAACGACTTCAGCAACAGTCCTGTTTGGTCTCTGTTGTCGTATTTTGCGCTTCATGATGCACCACACTGATATCAGCACTCTGCCGACTGTTTCATACAAACGTCTCCTCTGTCTGAATAGCAAATAGGCATCACTTTAACAGATGTTGACAGATGTCTGTAAAGGGCTTGTTGGTTGTGTTGAGCAGGACTTCATGCTGTGGCTGACTGTTGCATGTCTCCTCTTTACAGCGAGACCGTACGTGTTTTAAATTAAAAGAAGACAAGACCAAGATGAAACAGACGACACAGTGAACACTGCTGATGGGCATCTCCATGGATCCAGCGTTGTGTTCTTTCTTTAATTTGTCTACTTTGGTAAAGCTTTGGTTCCTTAATCCAACTGAGAACTTAAAAGGGGGCTCTGAATTCCTCCTCTTCTGCCTCATGTCATCTGTTCTGAGTTTCCATAATTTATTAGTTAGAAATAGTTTGAGTTCTGCTGGGGAGTGAAGACATTTTGTTCAGCTTCTTCGTCACTTTGACTCATCCTGTCATCAATAAAGGTACATTTGCATTACTTAACTAATTGCTCATTAGCAAATCTAATTAGTTACATTACTTTCTGTTAGTGTTCAGCTCCAAATCCTCCACACACCACATCTTCTGTATAAATATAAGCAGAAATAGAAAAGAGACGTTATGTTTGATAAGCAGTTTTTCCTGATCACAGCTGCAGTTAAACCTGCAGACACACAGGTAAACTGTGGATCAGGCCGGGCGCTTCATAATATTAACATATCAAATTATGTCAGGTTAGTGAGAAAATATATCATTAAAGAAGATATCTGAAGTGTGGGACACAGGCAGCCACTAATGAGCAGAGTAGTCTCATGTTGTGGGGTCCTTTCTTACCACAGTTAACTCATATCTGAGCCTCCGTAAGCATGATTATGTTTTAATGTCTTTCTTCATCATCTGTGATGATGAACAGTCAGAGAAAGTCAAAGTGTGCATCCTCCTGTAGTTCAGTTATAAAATCAGCGCACCGTTGAGCTTCTCTCTCGAGGCTGCAGCAGCTGTCCAGCATCACCTGCGCTGTAAGCTCCTGTACGTTCTTTAGTTTTTTAGTCCATAAAACACTGCTGGAGTTTCACAGGAAAACAGTGTTGCAGAATCTCCCAAACAATGGAAGTGAAAGGTGACCAGTCAACTTGTCATGTCAGGACTTTAGGAGACGTGGATCACACCCGACGAGCAGTACGGAGGCATTTTGTTTTTATTCTGTTGTTTTTTTATGTTTGAAATCTGGTCACCATTCACTTCCTGTTTGGGAGATTCAGTGTTGATTCTGTGTCTCTGATGAACAGGATCTGTTTGAATCTGCATAGACTCACTGCTTTTATCACTGGTTGTATTTTCAACTCTTTTATTTTTAAAGATAGAATCAGTAGAATTTGTCCGAGCTGTCTGTAAACGCACCAGCACTTAGGATCAGTAAAACGTCCCAAGCAGCAAAATAATAAGAAAATGTTGAAACAGAGGCAGGAGGCTGCAGATTCAGACACCAGCACACACTGACACTGACAGGAAAATACAGATTGTGCCTTTAACGTCGTCGGTGTCATTTTGTCTTTTATGTGCTGCAGAGGAGGAAGAACAGTTTTAAATGATCGTAAGTGATTTTTATTGTTTCCTGTGTCTCCATGTTCATGTCTGATGAAGGGCTGGTGCCCAGAACGTTACATGTGGTCATATTATTACATTTCCAAAAAGGAGCAGTTTCTGGTGTGGTGGTGTATTTTTTGTACTTCTGTATCTGTTCTTCTGTCCAGCACTCAGTATTTATGGTTTTTGGATGTGCGTACTGTTTTTTGAGTCTTCAACATTAAATATCGCGTCTTTGTTCTGGATTTAATTGGATATAAACTGTTTTTATAATCTGGGTTTTAACAGGGTTCGGGTTCAGCGGCACATTTAATCATGAATGGTGTCTGCTGCTGTGCACACAAGCGCACCATCTTGTTAAATCTGTGTTGTTGCCACTGATTGGGTAACACCTCTGACCTCCCACCAGACGAGAGAAAACAGCACATCAAAGCCGTTACGAGGAAACTTTTCCTTCCGACGCGGTTTTCAGACTGCTCCTGGAGGCAGAAATAAAACCTCCAGCCAATAAAAGTGCTGCTTTCTGACCTGTCCAATCAAGACAGCTGCTTCTCTCTCTGACGCTCTCAGGAAACGCTGACACACAGAGGAGTTTAAGAAAAGTGTCCGTAAAGTTTTATTCAGTCTCAGTATGACCAGGGTGGATTACAGACCTGCTGAAGTTTAAACAACTAAAATGTTGTGAAGTTCATAATCATCAGTTTTATTTCTCTTTTTCATCACGTCTCCTTGTTGAATCAGTAATGGAAGCTTTGGTCACATAAGAGTGAAAAAACATTCGTATACAGTGCACTTTAAAAAAGAACCGGAACAAAAACTGTTTGAACTTTTTCTTTACAAGAAATCAAACGGAGCGACTGATCGACATTAAGGCAAACAGACTGAAGCTCCACCGTCAGCTGGAATGACAGAAAAAAACAAAACAACAGAAAACAGCTACAGTTAGTGATGAAGATGATGATGAAGATGATGATGATTAGCGTTCATTAGTTAACTAATACAAACATATACAAGGCTTTTTTTTATTTAGTGACATTACACTTTAATAAGAACAGGAACCGAGAGCTGGACTCACAACGCCGTCACACAGCAGCAGAACAGGAAGTTCACCGACAAATTAAAACCACCCCCAGACACACACACACATACACACCGCCAAAATAAGACGACAGAGAACAGAGGAGGAGGAGGAAGATGAGGACAGTGAGACGGTGAAGACGACTGAAGCAGCAACAAAAGAGAAACAAACTGAAGCGGACAGACGGACGTCAGACTGATCCACCTGCACTGTAAAAACTCTCCATGTTGTCCAGAAGTTTGTCTCTTTTTGAGTCCTAGAAGTCTTGTTTTTCTAAATCAGGGGACAAAGTGTTTCCTGGATCCTGTAACAGCCTGTGAAAACATGTCGCTGCAGTAACAGTCAGGTTTATTCTGACTGAAGCTCCATCTTTCCATCAGTACGACTTCTGTAGTAACTCATAAATAAAAGAAGAAAGATCATGAGATGAAGGGCCGATCAGACAGAGCACAGATTCAGCCGTGAGAGACGTCTTCTATCAGCTGTTTTCTGTCTGCAGGAAGCATCCTGCCTGCTACTAATGAACCTGAGAGCTCCCTGTTTTTCAGAAGCACTCCAACACCTCGAGTTGAAAAAAACTTGAACTCAAAGCAGAAATACGTCCGACATCCTTCATGTTTCCCCCCCGATTGTCCAATCAGATTAACTGAGAGACAGGTGAGGTGAGGACAGGAAATAATCACAGAGGACACATGTGACGGCAGCTGCTGGACGTCCAGAGTTTGTGATTTTACCAAACACTTGTTTCCAGGATGTGAACAGGAAACAAGCTGGAGGCAAATATGTTTTTTTAAAGGAGAAATCTGTCAGATATTTACTGTAATAAATCATAAAATGACCATGATGAGTCATCAGAGATCAGAGGAACATGTTCAAATACTCGCGTCACTTGACATGAATGCTGCAGCCACGGTGTCCAGGGTCCAACTGTTTTTTATGTCCGTTTCTAATTAAACAGTTTAAATTCATGCAGATTTTCTGTCAAATGAGTTAGTGTTTGTTTATGAATCATAATAAAACATTAATAATCTTTTGGGAGGAGGAGATGTTTATAACCATAAAACTGAGAGTTGAGCGAGAGTTTGGCAGCAGTGAGACAGACAGTCACTGAACTCCATAACAGGCTGAACTTTACATCAACAGACAGCTGATATAGTAATAAACAGCTGATCAACTGACAGAGGAGTACTTTATGATGTTCAGCTCGTCCTGCACTCCTGCAGTGTTCTTACAGTGTTCCTGCAGAGTGCCTACGTGTTCCTGCAGTGCTCCTGCAGGTTTTCTTGCAGAGCGCCTACAGTGTTCCTGCAGAGCGCCTACAGTGTTCCTGCAGTGCTCCTGCAGAGCGCCTACAGTGTTCCTGCAGAGCGCCTACAGTGCTCCTGCAGTGCTCCTGCAGTGGTTCCTGCAGAGCGCCTGCAGTGTTCCTGCAGCCTGTCTATCTCTGCTGTGTCTGGGGACGAGGGGCTGGCAGGGAAACAATTCACTTCAACTATAGATGATATACTGAACAAGATTACAACCTTTTTAATGTTCAGTCTGTGGCTCCAATTCACTGTTTGGACTCACCTTTACATGGACAATGTCCACATATTACTCCTTTAAACTGAGCTAATAACTGTTAACATACAGTTCATGGTTTGTGCTAAGCTAACGTTAGCTCACGTTCAACGTCTCCCTGTGATTTCCCCTCTTTCTGAGTGTCTCATGTACCCACACAGATCTGTGTCTCTGTGTCCAGCATCGTCTCTGGAAACAGCCTGTCTCAGAGACAGTGTCCTCCACCTGTCCACTTTTTATGTGGAAGTTTAGGAAGCTAATTAACTATTTACTGAGTAGGAAGTTAAATATTTATAGCCAACTGATGTAAAGGTACAGGTCCGAGTTTACTTCACACTAAAATCACAGTCAGGATAAGGACAGCTGATCTGGTGGTTGCCTAGCAACAATAAAGAAAAAAAGCACTGCACTGCTCTTTTTTGAAAACCTTCAACAGTTAACGTGGTGCAGTGCAGCTCTACAACCTGCCCAACGCGCTCTGTGTGATCGGAGCTTCAGTCTTCAGATGATTTTTAAACGTTCTCTTTGTTTGGACTCAATTAAAGACAAAATAACTGCTGGTAAGATGGAGGTTGGTGCAGGATGAGACCAGCAGAGACCAGTTTGTACTGGGACCAGCAGCACCTCCTCTGAGTGACCTTCACATGTTTTTGCTTCAGTGGCTTCTGGATCAGACTGGAGGGGCTTCATGATAGCTTGTTAGCTAATGCTAACTAAGCTGTTACTGTTGCCACTAAACTGCTAACGTGCACAACTTCTTCTTCTGCTGTTTGAAAAATGGCTTTTTAACCATGTTGGATCACACCTCCAGCTGAATAGTTCACCTGTTTAAAGGTGTAAATTTACTGTAATAAATCATAAAATGACCATGATGAGTCATCAGAGATCAGCATGTTCTGTTCCAGGCTGGAATAACTGGTTTTGTTTGTCACATTTCACATTAATTAGAGTTTAAATTAATTCTGAATGTTCTCTGAATAAGCGTGTCTGTTTATGAGTCGTAATAAATCATTAATAATCTTTTAAAAGGAGCAGATGTTGATAACTGTTAAACTGATCAAAATGTTAAAGTTTGGCAGCAGTGAGACAGAGTTATAAACAGCTGATCAACTGACAGTCAAGAATGCATCCTCACTTGTTATTGTCAATTTACAATGTTGAGCTCATCCTGCAGCGTTCCTGCAGCGTTCCTGCAGAGCTTCAGTCTGGGGAGGAGGAGTCAGGAGGAAACAACTCACTTAAACTGCAGATCGTATATTAAACAGGATTAAAACATATTTAATGTTCAGTCTGTGGCTCCGACTGTTCTGAACACCACGAGTTTCTTATTTCTCTTTTAAGTAAACGTTGTTTTAACTGTATTTTAATGTATGAATTGTAGTTAACTGTTGACAGATATAATATTGTTTATTTTTAAGTTTTTAAATTTGCCTCAGTGATGAAAGTCGGTCTTTAACGTTGTCAGGAATCATTTTGTGCTTCTTTTTTAAACTCAATCGATACTCAACCAAAGACAGAATGAGGATCGATCATATCTGTGCTGATATTGATCAGAGTATCAGAAACTGTTGGTAACGATCAAGAGGGAACCTGCTGACTGTTCCACATGAAGGTCACTCAGGAGACTCTGGCTCTGCTGGACCAGTAGAACCAGTACAGGACCAGCAGAACCAGTACAGGTGCTGCTGGAGCCAGAGGGAGAGGAAGAGGAGGATGAAGACGATGATGAAGAGGACGGTGTCTGGTTAGTGATGAAGACTACACACAGACTTCCTGTCTATTTTAACCCTCTGTTCTCTCTCTCTCTCTCTCTGGTCCACAGTTCTCAGTGTCGCTCGTCCGTCCGTCCGGGCTCCGCCCTGTGGTGGGCGTGTCCAGTTTGAGATGGGCGGGGCTGTGACGAAGGGGCGTGTCCAGTCTGATGCAGGCGGGGTCACACAGTTAAGTGTTACCTTTCAGGACGCCCAGACAGCTCTGCAGCAGCTGCAGGTTCCCCTGCAGGTGAGAGGGGGCAGGGTCACAGACACACAGGTGCACAGGTGAGTCATATGACACGACAAAGAGAAACATTAACGCAGCTCCATAATGTACAACCTGAATTTCTCTGCTTTTTATTGAATCTTCTGTTTTTTAGAATTTATTTTGTTTTTCTCTTTCATGTTTTTAGTGTCAAACTGCTGTTTTTATTTGTTTATTTCTGCTGCATAAGAACCTTATGAACAGTAACGATCTGTCTGCCAGACCAGTCATCAGTCCGTCCTGCAGTCAGCAGAGATCAAACTGACGACTCCATGATGACTTCAGGACTGAACAGATGCTGAGGAACAACAAAGAACTGCTGCTGCACCACAGCGTCTCACAGCTGTTTAATCAACATGTCTGAGAGCCCAGGACAGACCGAGTCTCCCCCTGATTCCAGTCTTTATGCTAAGCTAGGCTAAACACCTCCTGGACGTGTCTGTGTGTTGATAATGACCAACAGGTGACTCGTTACCTTGGCGTGTTTGAGCTCCAGCTCTGCCAGCTCCACCAGGTTCTTCCTGAAAGCTGCCACTCGTCTCGTCTTGAAGTCTATGAGCTCTGCGTTCAGAACAGAATCAGCTGTTAGAGACGACAGCAGGCGTGTCCACACATGTGCCAGGTCATCAGTCTGCTGAAACACTACATACTGACCAGCAGAGGTCGCTGTTTCATTAAAGTAAACTGACACAGGATGAGGAGAAATAATAATCCTGAGTAACAAGGATCAGGAGTTAAAGTGACCTTGTGTCATCTTCCTCTGGAATAAAACTACCATCCTCTGAATGTGCCGTTTTATTACAGCTGGAAAACTAAAGTGACTCTTCCAGAAGAAGAAAAGTTGGACTCTTGCTCACCTTGCTTGGCGGACTCGGAGATCTTCTCAAACTTGTGGCAGCAGAGCTGCTGGCTGGTCTCGGCCTGCAGGACGTCTCTATTTTTGGCTCGAGCTTTATCCAGAGCCTTGTTAGCGTTCTCGTAGTCCACCAGAGCCCGGCTCCTCCGGTACAGCAGGTCCTGCAGCAGGTCAAACCACCACAACATTTAATATTTAAGTCTAACATTTGAGCCATGAGACAGTTTTCACTGAGAGGCCTGACATGTGCCTTCTTTACACCGTCCTGCTGCATCACATACTTGGATTGATCTGCTAACAGAAGCACTGTTTCCTCCTGAGAGATGAAAAGTCTATCACAACAGAAACGTTTCATATCAGTAGATATTGATGATTATTGATCATGTTGCCTGTGACTGATGACATGTTGTGACTCTGAAGGGTGGATGAAGTTTGTTGTGTTGTTGGTGTTGATCAGGAGTCTGTTCTGATGATGTTGATCCGTCTTGTTTTCTTCTGTTTATCAGCGGTTTGGTTGCCATGGCAGCAGGCGGAGCTTGACGTGTCTCTCCTTCACAAAGCGTTCCTGCTCCTCTCGACCTGAAGGAGCAGAGGTTCTCCTCCGAGTTCCTCCGTATGAACGAGCCTCCCTCTTTGTTGGCTGACTTAAAACAACAATAACAACAACAGACCAGCGGTCCGTCCTCGTTTCATCTGCACTCATTTTGTCGCTGTTTCTGTTCGTGTCACCTGTGACTCCACACACAAAAAACACAGCTGTGACCTGATTGGCTGTTTGTGGGTCACTATGACCGGCTGTCTATGAGCGGGGGCGGAGTCATCTTGTGCTTTCATGGTGGTTTGCATTCAACACATTTAAATGAAACTATCAAACATTTTATTGATCTACTTTCTTATCACTATCGCTGACGCTCTGTCGCTGATCGCCAACGCCATCTTTTTATCCCCCAGGCCTCAGCCCTGGTGCTGAGCCTGAACCAATGGGCTCAGAGCTGAGAGCCACAGACAGGAAGTTAGATGGGACAGAGAGACAGACTAATGTGTTGTTGGATGAGTGTGAACATGTGATTTGTAATAAAAGCAGAGAAGAAGAGCAGACTGATGATCTGACCTTCGCAGCCTGCGACTCTCTCAGGTAATATTTCAGCAGGTCGGCCAGTTTCAGGTCTTCGTCTGCTGCGACACGAGCTTCAATCTTCTGTAAAACAACAACACAGAGACGCAGAACAATCAGCAATGTGGACAAAAGTCTGTGGACAGCCATGTGTGCAGGTCATGTGATCTGACAACAAACCTACCCTCGTTTTCTCAAAGAGCTCCGACACTTTCAGGAAGAACCTGAAACAGAACAAACAGGAAACAGCTGAGCAGGAGGAAGTGATGTCAGCATGTCGACATCATGACTGGGAACAAAAGTAAAATAAAATTAAAGCTCCAAGCAGCGTTGAACGGGCCCTCGCACCCCCACACAACTCGGGGTGCTTGCTGCCGCAGCCTCGTGGCCTGATTCATCCCAGGCAAATCTGTATCGTACTGCTGCTCCGCTGGTACGAGCTGAGGCTGCGAGAGCAAGCACTCAAAGTTAACAGATCATGTCTTTATTTTCACTTCAGCGTTTGTGCATTAGTATATGCGCAATGCCGCAAGGTCAGACTCTGAGCATGTATGTGCTTTTTAATCAGCACTGTGTCTTACTTAATAGGCTGTGATCTGTTTTACTGGCACAGAGCACACACACAAACATATCGGCTGCATGTTTTATGACAGTAAAGTGTCAGCCTACATTTTTCTAAACATATCTAATATGTTCTCTGCTTAAAAAAGATAAATAAAAAAACACAAAACATGTTTCCCATTTGTTGTCATTGCATTTCCCGGGAAATGTGAAATGGTCTTGATTAGATTTCCCATGGATCCCGTTTCCTGGGATTAAACCGTATTTCAGACATCGTAGGAGGAATTAGATGTCACTTCCTGTCTTTACTAGTTTGCACTATGACTTTGACTCCTGATTGTCATGTGGATGTGTTCAGGGTGGTACTTTTGTCATACCTGTGAAGTTTGGTGCAGATCAGACCATTTATACCAAAGTTAAAGCAATTTCCTGTTTCATGGTAAATCATCATCATGAAATTCAAAATGGTTGACTTCCTGTTTGGTTTGGCGTATGGCTCCAAGAGACTTTTTTGTGCGTCTGGCTGTGATACATGTGCGCATCGATTTTCGTGCATGTTGGTGGAACATCCCACAGGGGCTGCTGTTTAAAGGCCGTGGTCAAGGTGTTTGGCCACGGTTAGCAATGTAAGTCATGTGATATATTCAGGGCAGGACCTTTAACATAAAAGTTTCATGGTGATGCGAATGTGTACACAAAAGTTAATGACATTTAATGTGTTTGTACGAAACGTCAATCCCACGCCACACTCTCAGGGCGAAGCCCTTCGACGAAACGTTACGACTTTCACAACATAGCATTAGCAAGGTCTTAAGGTCTTCCACACCAAATTAGAGTGAGATACGGTCAATGTGTGCGCAGCGGCACCTCAAAGTCTAAAACATGACATGTCCTGTCACCAGCAGGGAGGGGGCGGCTATGACAATCGCGGAATATTGTCGTGCATGTGTTCAGGGCGGGACTATTATGAAACATATTAAGTTTGGTGCAGATCTGACCATGTATGCCAAAGTTATAACCATTTCCTGTTTGATGGCGAATCATCAAAATTAGCCGCCAGCTAACGGCCACACCTTTTAAGTGAAATGCAATCTTTTTATTAATTTTGATCACAAACTAGTCTAGATGGTGCACACCAATTTTGAAGCTGATTTGATGAATCCTATAGGAGGAGTTCGTTAAAATTCGACACGTGGAAAACGGCAAAAATGACCACGAAATTCAAAATAGCCGACTTCCTGTTGGGTTTAGGCTATAGGGTGTCCGATACATTGTTGTGCGTCCGGACATGATCTATGTGTGTACCGATTTGCGTGCATGTTGGTGAGACGTGCCAGTAATGGCGGTGTTTAGAGGGCGTGGCCAAGCCATTTGTCCAGGCCCATTGACGAAACTCATATCACATGTTCGGACCCGGACCATTAACAAGCATGTGAAATTTCAGACAGATTCGATCAAGTACACTGAAGCCAGGGTCACTTCCTGGTTTTGGCGAAACGTTGACCTTCGCCATGCCGTCAGGGCAACGCCGTTTGACATATGTCACAATCTTCATGATGTAGCATCGCCAAGGTCTTAAGGCCTTTCAGACCAGATTTGAGTTGGATATGGTCAGTGCGCTGGGAGCAGCACTTCACAGTGTAAAACATGTCATTTCCTGTCGCCAGCAGGGGGCGCTATGACAAACACAGACTTTTGTCATGTAGCTGTTTTCAGGGCGGGACTATTATGAATCATGTGAAGTTTGGTGAAGAATGGACATTATAGTCCAAAGTTATAGCAATTTCGTGTTTCATGGCAAGACATCAAAATTGTTGGTGAAATGTGCTGGTAATGGCGGCGTTTAAAGGGCGTGGCCAAGTCATTTAGCCAGGCCCATTGACAAAAACCATATGACACGTAACTTTTCACCAAGACTGACGAGGCTGCCAAAATTGGTGAGTTTCTGAGTATGTTTAAGCCCCCAAAAATGCAATTCATTTTTTGGGCAGTCTGACGGTGCTCGGGCCCTAATGATGTGACGTGATGTTAACAGCAGGAGTCAGTGATGATTCAGGAGCTTCAGAACAACTGAAACATGTTCGTTTTGTATTTAACAGATTATTAAAAATATATTCTTTTGTCCAGGTCAGACAGACACAGGAGACAGAATCAGACCTGGAGACGTCTGACGAGGATCAGAATTATATTCAGCCAACTCAGGATCCTGGTGAGAACTCTGCTGGGAGAACTGAAGACAAGATGTTCTTCTTCTACAGCAGCGTTCTCAGGGTGAGAATGAACCATGGAGGTAGCGTGATAAAAATCAATGACAGAACGTTCTCAGATATTTGCTGCTCATTTTGTCCACAGATTCATTTTTAGTACATTGATAGAACAGAAGTTCAGAGCTGCTCTGTCGTCACATTAAAGCTGCACAGAATCCCTGAAACACTCACAGCCCAGGATGAAGATCTCATAAAGTCCTTCTGGTGGTGAGTAAAGAAACTCATCGGACTAAAGTGGCTGCAGGAGAAACAGCCTCGAAGGACGAGACAATCACAGCTGTCAACAAAATAAACTGTCCAGAGGAACTGACCTTCTCCCTGAAACTGAATCTGAATAACAATATATAAACTACTGTATAAATGGACTTCCTGCTCTATGTGATGTAACGTCCTGTCTGTGTAACTGAGGAGCTGTGTTTGTCCTAATGTGTGGTCCACACTGACCCGTGTCATCTTCTTCTTTTCTTCTGCTTTAACCTGAAAACACCAACACAGAGATGTTTGTTCGTACTTGCAGAGGTCTGTGGAGTCCTGTGTTCCTAACATGTAGAGAGACGAGGCGATTCTGTTGATGTCATCTGCAGCGTCTGAACAGAAACACACAAGTCACAGCTTCAGACACAGTTTCTGCTTCACTTACACACATTTAAATACGACTACAGTGATCCAGCATGTGAAGAAGATCTGCAGAGGTGGACACGTCCTGACTTTCAGTCCAAAAAACAATGGATCCTACATTTCCCATCATGCAACTAGACAGTGTTCTCCATCAGATCCTCCCTTCCTGGTGACTCTCCTCAGTTTTCCTCTCCTCCCACTCCTCACTTTCAGGTATCTGTACTTAAGTATTTATTGTTTCTGACAACTTTTTCCTCTTTTGTCAACTTATTTTGTATTTTCTCCTCACATTTTCAAAACAGGCTCATTCTTTAGTTTGAATGACTCTGAGGGGAATTATTGATTATTATTCTTTTGCATCAGTGTGCGCCACCTTCCAGCTTCCAAATGGACGAAACAATAACACACAGAAAAGACGATTCACTGGTGGATCCATCAGAGTTATCACACAGGACAGACAGAACGAGACGGAGACAAAATGAAAAACTGTGATAAAATGAAAAATGCTGTAAAAGACGTGACACCAAATAGACAAAAGAAGACAAAAACAGAATGTGAGACAGACTCTGTGGTGAGAAAAGGTTCAGTTGTCTTTGTACAGGAACAGTCAGAAGAAATGTCCTTCAGAGGACAACTTTTCACTGTTATACTCTGAGGACATTTCAGAGCCTGAACGTTTTCACTCTTTCTGCAGTAAACTAGTTGAACCAGGACTGTCAGATTTATCTGTGAGTGAGTGAAGGATGTGAGGACTTCGTAAACTGACTCTTACTTTTGTGCGAGCGGATCATTCTGTCAGATTTGGCCGAAGCGTCTTTGACTCTGTTGTGATATTCTAACAGGAACGTCTTCTCGTGCTCAAAGAAGTCGTCCACGTCCTGAAAAACAGACAATAAATATTAATGAAATCTGACAGACAAGGACGCGTGTGTGAGACCATGGACTTCTTCTTCTGGTGTCTTTGTCACCTTGACTCCGGCCACCAAGACGCCGTCGGCAGACTTCACCACATTCTTAAAGAAATCCTCCAGCTTCTCCTTCTTGTTCTTCCCTCGTACGCTCAGCTGTCAGAAGGCAGAGGTCAAAGGTCACACAACAACAACATTGACTGTACATGAAGCAGCTCGTTCTTCAGCTTCTGTTACAGCTGATGATTGTTCTCATGGAGTACCACAAGGTTCCACCTTAGAGCCTCTTTTATTGTTCTGTAAGACTGTCAAAAGTATTGATCATTTGATATAATATCTGTTAATCAAAGTGTGGAATCAGTTTGTCAGGTGACTGAAGGTGTGTCTAATTATGATTATTAACATCAACATATTTAAGGTCTGATTTTTGCTGCGATCTGCACCAAACCATGTAGAACTGCAATGATTTATTGATTAATTGATTAGCTGTTGTTGGCAACTATGCTGATAATCAATTAAATGGTTCAGTTTTTTTGTTTTTAAGGAAAATTGTCCAAATTCTCTGATTTCAGCTTCTTAAATGTGAATATTTTCTGGTTTCTTTACTCTCTGACAGTAAACTGAATATCTTTGAGTTGTGGACAAAACAAGACATTTGAGGACGTCATCTTGGACTCTGATCAACACTGATCAATATTTTCTAATATCTTATGAACAAAACAACTAATAGATTAGTGGAAAAAATATTGCTAGATTGTTCTCTAGTTGAAAAATAGATCTGAACATGTGGAAACATTTTATCACATAAGTTTTTCATTTTGTGACGTGCGTCTGTGCGCTCTGTCTTCACGTTTGGGCCTATTTTTCAATGGACAAGACTGTGACAAGATTAATTTTTCACCATTTTCTGATATTTTATGGACCAAACAACTAATCAATTAATCATAAAAAATACTGACAGATTAATAGATA
The DNA here is from genome assembly GCA_034769285.1 of Lutjanus argentimaculatus. Lineage (NCBI taxonomy): Eukaryota > Metazoa > Chordata > Actinopteri > Lutjaniformes > Lutjanidae > Lutjanus > Lutjanus argentimaculatus. The sequence goes on along the minus strand of JAWZSL010000003.1, from coordinate 12,426,700 downwards.
ATGAAAACAAACAGTTGCAGCCCCACAAAAATGTTTTCTTCAGTCTGTAGAACCTGATGTGAAGAACAACACGTCTCTGCAGAACCACAATCATTTGATCAAATTTTGCAGCTCCTGCGATTTGAAAAAGTCAGAAAACCACATTTCCAAAAAAATTTTGATTAATTGTTCAGCCCTAATGTCAGGTGAGTGTCAGATCTGTCAGGTGAGTGTCAGGTGAGTGTCAGATCTGTCAGGTGAGTGTCAGGTGAGTGTCAGGTGAGTGTCAGATCTGTCAGGTGACTGTCAGGTGAGTGTCAGATCTGTCAGGTCAGTGTCAGGTGAGTGTCAGATCTGTCAGGTGAGAGTCAGATCTGTCAGGTGAGTGTCAGGTGAGTGTCAGATCTGTCAGGGGTGTAGTGTCAGATTGTCAGTGTCAGATTGTCAGGTGAGTGTCAGGTGAGTGTCAGTCGTAGGTGACTGTCAGGTGAGTGTCAGGTGAGTGTCAGGTGAGTGTCAGGTGAGTGTCAGATCTGTCAGGTGAGTGTCAGATCTGTCAGGTGAGTGTCAGGTGAGTGTCGGTAGTGTAGGTGAGTGTCAGATCTGTCAGGTGATGTAGTCGTCAGTAGTGTCAGGAGTGTCAGGTGAGTGTCAGATCTGTCAGGTGTGCAGGTGACTGTCAGATCTGTCAGGTGAGTGTCAGGTGAGTGGTGAGTGTCAGGTGAGTGTCAGGTGAGTGTCAGGTGAGTGTCAGTGAGTGTCAGATCTGTCAGGTGCAGTGTGTCAGGTGACTGTCAGATCTGTCAGGTGAGTGTCAGGTGAGTGTCAGGTGAGTGTCAGATCTGTCAGTGAGTGTCAGTGAGTGTCAGTTGTCAGGTGAGTGTCAGGTGAGCTGTCAGGATCTGTTCAGGTGAGTCGTCAGGTGAGTGTCAGACTGTCAGGTGAGTGTCAGGTGAGTGTCAGGTGAGTGTCAGATGTCAGGTGAGTGTCAGGTGAGTGTCAGGTGAGTGCAGTTTCAGGTGAGTGTCAGGTGAGTGTCAGATGTCAGTGTCAGGTGACTGTCAGGTGAGTGTCAGGTGACTGACAGGTGATGACAGTGACTGCAGATGAGTGTCAGTGTGACTGACAGGTGAGTGTCAGTGTGTCAGGTGAGTGTGCAGTGTGTCAGGTGAGTGTCAGGTGAGTGTCAGTGTGTCAGGTAAGTGTCAGGTGATGTCAGGTGAGTGACAGTGTGTCAGGTGAGTGTCAGGACTGACAGGTGACTGACAGGTGAGTGTCAGGTGACTGACAGGTGACTGACAGGTGACTGACAGTGAGTGTCAGGTGACTGACAGGTGACTGACAGGTGACTGACAGATGAGTGTCAGGTGACTGACAGGTGAGTGACAGTGTGTCAGGTGAGTGACAGAGTGACAGTGTGTCAGGTGAGTGTCAGGTGAGTGACAGTGTGTCAGGTAAGTGTCAGGTGAATGTCAGGTGAGTGACAGTGTGTCAGGTGAGTGTCAGTGTGTCAGGTGTCAGCAGTGACTCACATCCTGGTTGTACTCCAGGAAAACGTGGAAGTTGAGGTCTTTCCTGAGGACGGGATGAGCCGCCACGCGACACAGGAAGACCTCGTGCATGGCGACGGTCTTCTTGAAGATGGCGAGGTACTCTCTGCGTGAGAACACACAGAACGGTCAGAGTGACAGACAGCAAAACTGTGTGGACAGACAACTCTGAGGAGAACGTTCAGACGGGGACTCACGCCTCCAGCTCCTGCTTCATCTTGGTGAACTCCTCCTTGGTCATGGATCCTTCTCCCTCCCCCAGCTTCTGCAGCTTCTCTCTGGACGCGTCGAAGTCTGGTCTGGGGGGGGCGGGGGGGATCTGCACAAGAACAACATCAACTTCATGAATACAGAAACAAGAGGAGAACGCAGCACGTGTGTGTGCGAGCGTGTGCGGTTCTTACGATGTATCCTGCGTAGTCTTCGTTCTCGACAAACGAGTCGTGCAGCCAGATGAACTCTTCATGCTGTCGGACGACTGAGAACTCGTTCTGCTTAAAGTTTGGGAGCGTGCTCTGTGGAAATAGATCAGCTGACTGAAGAACACGTATGTAGAACCCATCAGTGTAAAATAGAAACACTGTCTGTATACGAGGGCTGAACCTTTGTGAAGAAACATCTAACTGTGATTATTCTGACTGATATTAGAGAAAAAGATCATTTTCACATCATTATTCTCATTTTCATTAGAAAACGATTTTTTTCAGGGATCTGAATGAAACAAAGATGTTTTCTGAAGTCTAGAGAACGATCTGTCGGCCTCTGCAGAACCACAAGATCTCATTTAAAACAGAGTTTAGACACATTTCAACGTAAACAACTATTGAACATCCTGAGATTTAAAAAGTGCAGGAGACCAGATTCTGATAATGAAGTGTTCAGCCCTGCTGTGTACACCAGGTACCAGGGAGGGAAACAATTCATCTATTGATTAATCTATCAATTAATCGATTGTGAAGAATTTAATCGATCTTCTATCAAATAAACATGTGTTCATCAAGGGTTCTCTGCAAGACCAGGGGTTCCATTAAGAACCCTTTTCATCCAAAGAACCTGTTTCAGAAGACAGAGTTCTTCAAGGATTGTTGAAATCCTTGAAGAACTCTCATCAAAGGTTCTTTGTACCATGATATAAAAAGGTTCTCAGTAGAACCTCCTGGGTGTGTTCTAGAGTAAAACCCTTGGAATATAAAAAAGTTCTTGGTAGAACCCCCTATGTGGATTCCTGTCAGCACCGTTGGAAAGGTAGAGAGGATCTGGATAGAACCTTAGGGTTCTAGGTGGATCCATTGGACCATAAAAGTGTTCTCTGTAGAACCTGCCACAGGAGATTCTAAGTGAAACCTCTCACAGATGGTTCTACATAGAACCTTTTATGTTGGGTTCCAAGTAAAATTCTTTGAAAAGGTTCAAAGTGAATTTTTATATATTAAAAAAAATAAATAAATAAAAAACAAAATGGTTCTCCTATGGGGACGAGCTGAAGAACCCTAGATGGTTCTAGTTAGCAGCTTTATTTCTCAGGGTGAGAGTAACGCGGCAAATAAAACTTTGATTGAGAGGTTGTTTGGTAAATGGAAGATTTTTCAGATTTTGTAAGTTTGATTAATTGATTGATTGATTAATTATTTAAGGCACCTTCACTGAAGATCCAAAGGTCGAGGGTTCAAATCCTCATGTGACCAGGAACCACCTGAGAACACTGTGAGAACCTCTGCAGACTGTGTGTTGTGTGTCTGACGTTCCTACAAACGTCCAAACACTCAGTCTGCTTGGAGTCTGTTTATTTATTTATGTTGTCGTGTATGTGAACTCTGACCTGTGAGGTCATGAGGACGTCACAGTGGACACATGTCCTCACAGAGACAGTAAACTCAGTCTCACCTTGGTGTGGACGGTGAACTTGACCTTGTCTCTCTCACTGAGAGCGTCAGAGATGTCCACCTGAAGCGTGGCGTCTGTCTGCAGGTCCACGTTCACTGCCCGTGGCTGCAGGAGGAGGGACAGAGACCACATATCCCATCATGCACCACACCCACTGACCAGCAGACACAGTAAGACCCGACCTGCCTCGACTCAAACAGAGACGACAGAATTTGAATTTACTGGCTTTGACTGAACCCTGCGGGCATCACTGAGGCGTCAGATGGTTTCACTGACATGTTCAAGTTCAGCTGTGAATTTATGGAAAAACAAACTTTAAACACGACGGGCCTCGTGCAACATTTGTGTCTTCTTATCTGGACTTTTTCTGACTGTTTTTTGTCAATCTGTATAAATCAGTGTTTCTCAAAACTTGTTTTTTTTCTGTGGATCCACTTTTTAAAAACAACGAACCATCAGGACCTGATTCACAACAGGCCTCATCAATAAATCTGGACTTGAGCTTAATTTGTGCTTGAATGAACAATCCTGAACATTTTACTGCCATTCACACATCACTTTATATTATCATGACACATACATGTTAAATATATGAGAAATAAATATATTTAATCTGAGTTAACAGCTTGTCTCATTGTTTTTATTTCCTCCCATCAAGAAAACAAACCTTAAAAGCTGAAACAACTCAAAATTTCAAGAGATTTTTTAATCAAACTCATAAACTAAAAATATTTTGTTGATCTAGTTGGACAAATCATTTTTCTATTTTAAATAAAGGTTTAGAAACACAGAAGAAAAAGTATATCAAACTTTGCTCACCGTGAGCTGCGAACCTGATTTGTCTTTATTTGGCTGCTTGAAAATGAAATGGTTTTAATTGAAGATAGTAAAATATTAACCCTTAAAACTTCTAATTTATTTAATGAATCAATCATTTTAATTTAGCTGTAATCAAAGAGCATATGTGACACTCATCTCTAATATGATTGCTTTGATTGTTTTGAGAACTGCTGATTTATTTGGGTTGACAGTGTCAAGAAAATATAAGATGATACAGAAATGATGCAGCACGAACGGTCCAAAAAGTTCAATTATGCAGGAATGTACTCTTCATTAATAGAATTTATTGATAAGGCCTGTTATGAATCAGGTCGTGATGGTTCGTCATTTTTAAAAAGGGTCCACAGAAAAAGACACACACACACACACACACACACACACACACACACACACAAATAACCATCACTCACTTCAATGAGTTTACTCAGTAATTTTCAAAATACAATTTTTGGTGAGTTTCTAAATCTCAAAGATTCAAGTTTAACTAATAAAGAAAAGTAAATGATCTCAACAAAATATTATTAGTCTGTAAAACTTTTTTAAAACTTGGGCTCAAAACTCTAAAATGTGCTGATCTGGTGTCATTTTAACTGCCTGCCTGTTGTTACAGTCGTACGTGAGGCCTTGTTCAGACTGAGGCCCAAATCTGTTTTTTGTCAAATCCAGAAACACAACAAACACATGACATTTGAATTTTGCAAATGATAATAACAATACAATTGTAACTCCACAGATGGATCTCAGTCTGACAGTGTTCTTGTGTCACTCACAACAACATTTAATCCAGATTGAAGTGCATCACAGTGGCTGAGCAGAACTGTCAGATACACTAAGTCTGTGGACAGACCAACAACTGTTCTGTGAGCTAAAATTACTGATTTTATCAATGGAGTTTGGTTGGTTTGTAGAGATTTGTGATATTTGTCAGATATAATGGTGGTTTTCTGTCAGAAAAGTCTGACAGCAAGATAAAGTGGTGAATATATTCTAAATATAGTGAACATTTAAACTGATGTTGATTGTTTTTTTAGGTGTCTAAAATAAGTTTTGCTGCTGACCCGGTCCACAGCAGGACACTGACCAGCTTCCTGCACCTGTTCTCCTGCTGTTTCTCCAAACTGGAGGCGGATCGACCTCCATCTACTGAAGGTAAAACACCGACTGTGGAGAAGAACCTCATACAGTCACACTTCAAATAATACAGACTGTCCCTTTAATGATTCAGCGTTTCAAACTGCTGGTGAAGACGTCATATTTTTCACTCTGTTCTGACATTTTATAAACCTGTTACCATCACATGACTCAGTGATGAAAACACACAGAACACACTGGAAACATATGTCACTGGTGTGGAACTGGATCTCAGCTGAGGTCCAGACAAACCAGTAACACAGACTGGTTTCATACAGAACAGATGTCTCACTCTGATCTGTTTTTCCTCTGAACTTTACACAGCTGACTGAAACGAATTTTCCAATCACCATCAGTGAGAGCAGAGTGTGTGTGTGTGTGTGTGTGTGTGTGTGTGTGTCATGTGACAGCCCGATGGTTCACCATCACAGCCGAGCAGCTGATTAACAACACGTTAATGATCTGAAACAGACTGTTAGCTTAGCTGCTGGAGCTAACGGCCTGCAGCTGGGTCACTGTTTGGACTCTCAGCTGGAAGAACCAGTTCAACCACAGCTGACACACACACACACACATACTGGAGCCCCGTTAGCATCGAGCTAACGTTAGCCGACAGAGCTAACCTGGCTAGAACACCAGAGCTAATGCTAACTAGCTGCTACAGCCGAACATAACACAGAGCTGACAGACGAACAGACAGACAGACAGGTGTGCTGACACACAGACAGACAGGTAAACAGACAGGTAATAAGTGAGCACTCACGCCCCGGTCCTCCTCGGAGAGGAAGTCGGGTCCGTCGTCCAGCCCTTCCTGCTGCGGGGACACAGACACACAGAGCCGTCAGTTACCGACACACACCGACACACACCGACAACACGACCCGCGGAGCAGCGGAGGCCCCCGGGGTCCCCGCCGGGCTCCGCGGGCCGCTAACCAGCCGAGAAAAGACAGAAAAACAGAGACGGAGCAGAGAAAAGACACAAACCCACCATCATGGCTGCCAACGGGTGGAGACAGGAAGTGCTGTGACGTCACGACGGACGGCCAGACAGATTTCATCGAAAAATTCAACCCACGAAGAAGACAAACGCTTTCATTTCACTAAATAATAAATAAATAAATACTCTTTATAATAGGCCTAGATACATATATTTATTATCTTAGCAAAATTTCTCTTTCCCAAAAGTAAATTTCATAGCAGTAAACCTTTATTGAAAATGTTTACAAATCACAATGAATGTGTAAATCGTGTGAGTGTCTGAACTGCTGAAACTATTTGTTTTTTATAATCTGGCTGCAGTTCAACACAGCTGCCAGCAGGGGGCGACACAACTCTGTGATCAGGCCTGCTGACTCACCTCAGGAATTCTGGGTAATGGAGAAAAGATAGAGAAAAAGAAAAAAGAAGAAAACAAACTAAGCAGCAAAATATAAAGATAGATAAATGTGTGATCAGCTGATATATTTTGTCTTAATAATGTGAATTAGTAAAGTAACTATTGTTACATGCAGTAATAAGAACAATATTTCCCACTGAGATGTAGTTCAGTATAAACAAGCATAAAACAAAAGTACTGCAGTACCTCAAACTTGTATTTAGGCACAGTACTTGAGTAGATGTACTTAGTTACTTCCCATCCCTGACTGATTGGGTCTTGGTTGTCTGTTCACTCACAGCCACATGTGAAGGAGCTGCAGTCGTGTTTCTGTTCTCATGTGATCTAAACTGTGGAATCAGCTGGTTAAATGTCAGACTGCTCCTTTAACGCTCACACAGGATGTTAGAAAAAAAAATCTCCCTGGAGGTCAGAAATATGACATTCTAGGTAAAATGATTTTTATTCCAAGTATTTTTATTTTTAGAAAAGTACATAAAACATTCAGACAGAATACCTCATGATTCTGACTTCAAACATCATCATTTTGACATAAATCAAATTTTTAAATTTGAGTTTGTTCTTTTAATTCCTGATATTTCATATACATTTTCTTTTCCTGCTGGGACATTTATTGATTGATTGATTGATTGACGTATTTTTATTTCAGACATGTAAAAAAGAAATTAAACAGTCACAGAAACTTCTTATCTGTGTGGTAACCATGGTGATCAGAGTTTGGACCTGCTTTAGGACAAACATCATCACAGATTATCAGTTCCTCAGTCAGTATTCTTGTCTGAAGAACATCTGAAATAAACTCTGCTAACTTTAACATAACTATTAAAATGTTCCAACTTCACCTTTTACACCTGTAGGGGGCGCTAACGCACCGGGCAGCTAACGGTGGTGGTATCTGACAGTAGCCAAGAGTAGCTAACAGTACTGTAAGCTAACTATGGCTTGTAGACCTGTGATATGAACTAGACAGACACATTTCCCCCGACGGGCCACTGTCATAAGAGACGTCAGTAAAACTGATGACAGGACACCTCGAACTGCAAACCAGCGAATGAAGTTTTGATCCATGGAGTTTTTAAAGTTGTAAAATTGAGCTGAAAAAGGCCATTTAAAAATCTGTGACATCATCACAAAGTAAAGTCTATGGGCTGAGCGGGAACTCACAGGCGGTCACAGGGGAAACTACTGCACATGCTCAGTGGGCCGTACAACCAGGAAGTGGATCTGAAAGATGGAAAACTTTTTTGTTTTATGCACCAGGCGAGCAGCACTGATTGGACTGAACGGATGCCATCTTTGTGTTCATTATGAAGTTTATTATAATGTATCTGTGGTCGAGCTGCTCTTTTATGACTTTGACACAATGGACAGCTGAGACGGTGGACAGTGTCTGCTGTCTCAGTCCACTCTGTCTGATATCTTCTCAGTTAGTGTGAAGAACATCTTTGGATTCTCTACAGACCAACACGTCTGTTTCGGTGTGTTTAAAAACCCAGCAGTTAGAAAAAAATAGTGTTGGTTGCTATAGAAACAGACATAAATGTCTATAAGTGATGTTGGATCAAGTATTTCAGGTTTCTGAATCTGACAGAAGATTCCTGAAGTTGCTTCTGTGATACCAAATTGGGACAAATCTTATGTTCGACTCTTTATCTTTAGACTTGGAATAAGAAGTTTGTGCTGTGATGCAGCTTCTGTCCTGGATGAACCTGTTCAGTCGCCTCCCTGCAGCTCAGATGGTTCCAGTTGTGTTGTTCTTGTGTTATTGTGTAGTTGTGTGCTTGTGTGCGGTCTCCCTGCAGCTGGTCTGTGTTGAGCTCAGCTCTCAGTCGTCTCTCGTCTGTCTGTCTGTCCACTTTTGCCTTTTGTGGAGGCCGATGACTGGACTCAGAAGCATGTGTGGTCCAGAAATAGAAGCAGGAGGATCAGATTCTCAGAGCCGATCAGAGTGTCAGCAGCTTCAGCTCTTTTATACTTTAGACAACTGACAACAGCATGATTTCATGACGACTCACACAGAACCAACACGTTCTAACATGAAGAACGTGCTGCTGGACCCTGCTGGAGGTGTGAGCGCTCTACACTCACTGACTCATCTCACACTTTACGACCTTTTAAGGTCAAAAATCTACAGCTTTATTCATTCAGCTGCTGACTCACACAGGAAGTCAGGACCTAGATCTATCAGAGTGGTCCAGATGATCTGAGAGCTGAATGTTGTTTCCATGGAAACCACTGATGCTGCTCATGATGGTGGATGAAGAAAGTGAGCTGATCCGCAGCAGAATTTGTCAGATTTACCTTTTAATTTACATATTTCTCCTTTTTGTTTCCCCAGCTGTCTCTTTAAAGGGACAGTTCGTATTATTTGTGGTTGTATGAGGTTCTTCTCCACAGTCGGTGTTTTACCTTCAGTAGATGGAGGTCGACACACCTCCAGTTTGGAGAAGCAGCAGGAGTACTGGTGCAGGAAGCTGATCAATGTCCTGCTGTGGACAGGGTCAGCAGCAAAAATCTCTATCAGGGTAAGTGTACGCTATAGTTAAAATATATTTACCTCTTTACCGTCAGACAGACTTTTCTGACAGGAAACCACCGTTCTATAAGACAAATATAAAAAAAAAATTACTCTCTACAAACCAACCAAACTCCACTGATAAAATCATATAACAAATTATTTTCCATCAGAAACTCTGACAGTGAGGTGACGTGGTGAAAATACCATCAGGATAAATATTCAACATGGCTGCTTCTTCTTTTCACACATTCATAATCTAAACAATAATAATAATGTTCTCCTGTGATGGAACATAGAACCTCTCCTGGATCATTAAACCATCACACTCGTTCTTGTTCTGAACTCCTGTTTGTTTCGGACACATTCAAGGTTCCTTAGCAGAACACAAGACAGAATTTTTGTACCTTTGATTTCATATCAAAGAACCAGACATGTTCTAATGGAGTTCTTCAACTTTTGTTCTGATTCAACCAGGAGAGTTTCATGTTGATCACAAACTGTAGAACTGAGAGAGAACCAAGACACTTTAAGAACCTGAAGGAACTCTGTTCTGTCTGTAGAAGAAACAGAATGAAGAACACCTGTAGAACCTTTAAAAAAAACTGTGGACACATTGATTTGTAAACTCGTTCTAACATTCTGTACAGGTTCTAATGGGATTCTACTTTAGTTATATGGGTTCTAATGAGGCCATGCTGGTTCTATATGGTTCATATTGGTTGTAATGGGGTTCCACTGAGATCATTGGTTATAACGTGGTGCTACTAGAGTTGTCCTGCTTCTAATGGGGTTCTACTGACGTTACACAACTTCTAATGGGGTATCAAAGGTTATAACTGGGTCTTATTGGTTCCAACAAGGTTCTACAGGCTGTAACTGAATTCTACAGTTTGCAATGGTTCTAATGGGGGTTCAATTGGTTTTACTGGTTCTATAGGGTTCATGTGCATTATGGGGAATTCCACACATTTTGTAAGTGTTCTAGTGGGGTTCTATTCAAGTCATACTTTTAAAATGGGGTCTACTTGAGATCGTACTGATTTTAATTGGGGTTTTACTAACAAACAGCTGTTCTGAGGTTCTGAGTCTCTACTGAATTTAATAGGGTTCTGATGAGGAAATACTGGTTCTACTGAAGTTATACGCTACTAATGGGTCAATACTGGTTCTGATAAAGTTCTACGGGCTGTAGCTGGATTCTATGGAGTTTGTGAAAGTTCTAATGGGGTTCTACTGAAGTCATATTGGCTATGATGGGTTGTACTGGAGTTTATACCGATTCTCATTTGGGTTTTTATCAACAAACTGGCCTGTTCTAATGAGGTTCTGAGTTTGAAGTGTGTCTAATAGGGTTCCACTAAGATCATACTGGTTCTGTTGGGTTTCCATCGGTTCTAACAAGATTCTACTGAGATCACAATGATTCTAACTGGTTTCCAGTTGTTCTAATAGGGTTCTACTGAGATCCACTGCCATCACATTTGTCCTACTGATGACAATGAATCTATCATGGTTCTATAGGGGTTCTACTGGGTCAGCTGATGATTGAGGTTATACTTGAGTCATTATGGTTCTACTGAAGTTTTACTGATGTTATTCATGTTTTTTTTTTTTTTGTTTACATTAGAACATAGTCATGTTATACTGGGGTTCTAGAGGGGTTCTGACTTTCTGCTTGTGCTCTACCTATAATTTCACCAGGGTTCTTTTAGTGGTCACACTGGTTCTACTGGGGACAAAACAGGTTCTTGAGGGCCTTTTCTACCACATCTGCTCTGGTGAACTGGTACTGTTCAAGAACCTTGGCACTATCTAGTGAACCAGCTCATTTCCCCCAGATTTGAGTGGAACCATTATAACCTGCAGAACATGACAGGCCCGCTTTGGTTCCCAATGAAAATTTGCAGTTTTTAGCTCAAGTTTGGAACAAATGTAGTTTTGGTGGAAATGCTCAGAACGGTTCCACGTTGGTGGAAAAGGTCCTGACAGGTTCTACAGTGTTGATAACGTTTTCACTCAGATGTGTTTAAAGGTCAAAGGTGAGCCACAGACAGAACAGAGAACTGACAGAACGACCTGCGGGTGAGAACGCTCTGTGATTGGTGGAAGCAGAGACGAGGCGGGAGGCGTCAGATCTGCCACAGGCTTTTATTGCAAAGTGGCTTCCTGTGATCTCAGAAACAACGTTCCACTTTAAGGCTCCAGATGTCGTCGTCGTGTTGTTGTTGTTGTTGTTTGTTGTTGTTGTGGGGTCGTCTCTCACTGCTGGGGTCAAATCTGCTTCCTGTAGTGTTTCTTTACAAAATAAAAGTGCACTCTAACTAACTGGTGTGACGGTTACATTCAAACTGAAAGTAAGGCGACGACCAAACAGCTAGAATGACGGTGAGTCCGACAGGAATGAAACAAACGGAGGTAAACAAACGTGAGACCAGAATTATTTAACCTGTAGTGTTTCAACAAAAAGTGCTGCTGGGTTCTCTTCTTCTTCTTCTTCTTCTTCTTTCTCTGCTCAATGCATAGTCTAACATACGTCTGCCTGGTTTGGACATGCTGAAGAAGAAACAACAGTTTACAATAATAAATAAAGTCATATGTAAAAAGCTGCAGGAGGCGGAGCTTTGCGGTGCGGCGTGGCGCGGTGCCCGCTGGCTCACCTCCGACACGCGTGGCTGCTTCCTTCACATCGACTTTTTGGCAAAACTGTGAGAGAGAGACAACCTTCCTGGGGTTTGGTAGTGTGTCGTTTTTGTTTTTTGTTTTTTTTTTTCTGCCAGGTGAACAGAAGTCATGTGGCAACAGACTGGGAGGTGTTTGCATATCGTTATGTTAATGAGATCTCCTTCATGTTGGAAAAAAGCAAAAAGAACAAAAAGAAAACAAAGAGGCCTAAAGATGCTAATCCTTCAGGACATGGATACAGACAGAGCAAGCTGCTGAGTGAAGCGGCGGTGTTCAGGTGGGGTCAGGTGCTTCGGTCCGGATGGCACGGCGGTTGGCTTGGCTCCGCTTGGCTCGCCGCGATGACATCACATCGGCTTGCCCTCCAGAGACACCACCACGTTCCCGCCCAGCTTCTCGGCCAGCGTGCTGCGGTCCTGGATGTCGTCCAGCCCGTTCACCTGCCACTCGTGTTTGATACCTGCGGAGGAGACGCACCTGAGGTCACTGAGGAGACACACACCTGATTGTCCGATCACACCTGATGGGTGCTCCAGGTGTCCTACCCACCTGAGCAGCCACAGACTGCTGCTGTCACCTGCTGTGATATATGTAGCACGTTTTGCCATGGTTACATGGCGTGCACGTTCACCACGTGGTCTACTGGTGGTGGCATGTGATCAGTCTAATGATGAGTGTCTGTCAGAGACAATGAGATGACCTGTGAGGTCAGCAGGTCACATGGTGACTCACCTGTAAACTTCTTTTTGATGGCATCTTTAGAGCTGGCGTAGATCATCTTGCTCTTCAGTGGAGCGCTATCTGGAGCCCTGAGGAGGACACGACAGTCAAAACCCAGGTGAGCTCAGGTGACTCCTCGACATTTATCGTTTTTCAGCTGCAGTGATCGAACGATTCCAAGAAAATGAATTGCCAACTATTTTAATAATCGATTGGCTGCAGCTTCTTAAATGTGAGGATTTGCTGCTTTTCTTTGTCATTTCTGACAGTAAATGAAGAGTCTTTGGATTTTGGACTGTTGGTTGGACAACGGACATCTGAAGACGTCACTCTGGACTTTTTTGACATTTTATAGACTTAATGATTAATTGATTAATCACGAAAACAATCAAAGATGAAAATAATCATTTGCTGCAGCAGAGAAAGATTTATAGTTTTTATTTTAAGACATACAGCCTACTGCCCCCACACACCAAAGAAACAAAAATATATGTGTGTGTATATATAAATAATAAATAATAATTTGAAATGACTGGTTTGTTTCTGCGGTGCAGAGGTGACTGATGGTGTAAATAAATAAATAACTGGACTCTGTCTCTGTCTTTCATGATGTTGAACTGTCTTGTTGATGATTGGTGTATTTCTTCACTCTCCTTCTACCATCCACCCATGAAAATATCACTAACATTTGTAAATACTGTTCTTCTATATTGTACATTTTTAGTCACTTTGGATTTTCTATTTATGCAGTTTTCACCAAGAGTTCCTGCCTTATTCTTTATTTATATTTCTAGTATGATGTTTCTATGCACCAACATGCCACAACAAATTCCTTGTAAGTGAAAACCTACTTGGGAATAAAACCGTTTCTGATTCTGATTATTGTACTGCTGTAATGTTGTTTCAGACTTGTTTCAGTAATTAGCCTGTTAGAAAGCTAACCAAGCTCGTTTGCTCTGTATTACCGTATAGATATGGATGCTTTTGTTTTTCTGTCTTATTTCAGAAACTCATGCTGGACTGTTTGTACTCTTGTATTATTTCCCGTCTGTCAGTAAAAAGCTTACATCCAGCTGATGTTTCAGGGGTCCAATACTCCAACATGCTGTTTCTTAAAGAGCTACTGCACACAAACATGTTTTTGAGCTGTGAACTAAATTATATCACTGTACTGTGATGAAACGCTCATGCAGGTGTTAACACTGACATTTCTTGACAATGCATCATCTGCATTTTATGGGTTAAAAATGGCTCAAAATGTTACCCACTCTTACTCTTTTAAATCATCCTGGGATAGTATTGACTGTTTTTGAAATGCTCTACATCATTAAATTTATATAAAAGATGATTGACGTCCTCTAACCTCCCCCCAGCTCCGTCAAGCCAAGTCGCCCTGATTTGCATTTCCATCACCACTTTTATCGCACCGAGTTGCGCCCAAGATGGACCGACTCTGGAACGGGGCCAAAGTGAGTCCAACCCACCTCCAAGCGAACTGCAGCAACATCTTGCCGACCGCAGCCAAACCGTGGCGAGCCTTGTTTTTTCACCCTCAAACAAGCGAAAGTCTGAAAGTCTCTTTATGTTCAGCTCTCAGTGCTTCTAACTGAATCTCTGTAGTTTGAACTGTAGTTTCTCTCCTGCATCGTCGTTTGTACTTTCAGGAATCTGCTTTATTTTACAGTTTCATGTTCACCTCAGCTGTCGCAGTCGTGTTAAGTTACTGCTAATGAAACACTGAATGAAACGTTTCCTCTTTGTGCTGCTTCATAATAACAGTGTTTCATTGACAAAACAGGGACTTTTATTGTGAAGAATTTAAGGAAACAGCGTATTTATCCCAGAGATGTACGTCCGTACGCTCCACCTGTTTTCACGGTTGGACTTCTTCAACTAGAGATCAATCTGGCAATAATTTTTCCACTAATCAATTACGTCCATAGAATGGACGTAGATGACATCTGATGATCACACCTGAAGTTACAGGTTGCTAAAAGGTCTAACAGTAACTGATGACTGATTCGGTACCAGAAGATGAAGACCAGGTCCTCCTTCTTGGACTCCTTGGTCTCATAGGTGGCGTCGTACAGGCCGTATCTGCAGTCATCGAGGGGGAGGAGCTTGACGAAGCAGGCGTAGGGGTCGTCCACAGTCTCTCCGATGTCCCCCACCAGGATCTGCTTCCCCTCCTCCACAATGATCTTCTTATGGTCCTCGCTGAGACAGAACAGGACCGCCTTCTTCCTTTTCTTCACCTCGTCCTGGGTCGACGACTTCCTCACCTTCATGTCATTGAACACCCTGATGACCTCATCGTTCACTGTCACACCTGACGCCTGCAAACCACAACAACACGGACCATCAATAAACTTTACTGACACAGCACAAGTGACAGCAATTCACGTGCTGTGGAACCAGGCTGAGATGATTCAAATGATACAGAAATGATCAAAATGTATTAATTTAAGGTGATCAACTCTAAACCTGACATGTAACTTTGATGATGATTGGTTCATATAAACACCTGAATACAGAACTGCAACAACCAATCCATTAATTGTAAAATGTAGTATTTTGATGACCAATTAATTGTTTTGAGTTTTTTTTTTTAAATGCCAAAATCAATTTAACAAAATAATAATAATAATTAATAATAATATATTTTCAGGGACAAAAAGATTCTGGCTTCACAATAAACCACAGTAAACAGTGTTTCCCCTGTCCTGGTCTTCAGGGCTCACTGCCCTGCATGTTTTAGATGTTTCCCTGCTCCAACACACCTGATTCAAATGATTAGCTTGTCATGAAGCCCCTGCAGAAGCCTGATAACAAGAGAAACATCTAAAACATGGAGGACAGTGAGCCCTGAGGACCAGGGTAGCGGAAACACTGGTAAAATCTGATTCACTGATTAGTTGTTTGGTTCATAAAATATCAGGAAAATATTTCCCAATGACGTCCTCAAATGTCTTGTTTTGTCCACAACTCAAAGATCTTCTGTTTACTGTCAGAGAGGAGTGAAGAAAGCAGAAAATATTCACATTTAAGAAGCTGAAATCAGCTTTAATAAGCTCTGTCCTTAACTGATCATTGGTAAAATTAACAATAAATTCATCAATTAATCAAACTTTTAAAATCTTAAAAATGTTGGTTTTACCGAACAATCTAAGTTTTATTTCCACAGCAACATGTTCCACGTTCTCTGACAGTCTTACATACACTCTTAGAAATAAAGCTGCTAACTACAACCATATAGGGTTCTTCAGCTTGAAGAACTTTTTATAAAAGTTCACATGGAACCCTTTCAAAGAGTTCTACATAGAATCCAACATATAGGGTTATATCTAGAACCATCTGTGAAAGGTTTCACCTAGAACCTGATGTGAGAAGTTCTTTAGAGAACCCTTTTATGGTGCAATGGTTCCACCTAGAACCCTCTCTGGAGGTTCTATCCAGAACCTTTTTAACTTTCTAAGGGTACTAACAAGAATCCAACAACAATCCCCTAAAAAGCTGTGAAATCCTGCAGAGGCTGAAATTCATCCTGCTGAGTTTCTCTCCACACGTCTGTCCTACAGTCACTCTGTGTCCCTCCAGGGGGACTCGCCCCACAGCTTGACAACAGCTGCAGAAAAGTGATGTCATTTCCTGTTCTGGCAGTTTGATTATGTGTCTTTACCCAGACATTATATCCATGTTACTGATGATTATTGATCAAAAACTCACCGTGTTCAGATTTTGTGGAAGCACCAATAATCATCCTGACAGTGCTGTCACATGTTTGAGGTATTTAGTCAAAAATATTCTGATATCTGATTTTGCCTGGTCCGATATTGATTCATAAAATCCCAAAAAACGGTCTTTTAATATCTGTCTTTGGTCCTGTGAGTGTGTGGTACAGCCTGCAGTTTGAACCCTGCTGCTCTCATGCCAGCAGCCTTTCTCTTTGTGTGAGATTCTGCTCATTTGAGTGTGTTTGTCAGGTCACGTTTAATAAAAAGTACACGATTACTGTCTCTACTTTAGGGTCAATTCTGAATGTAAACATTGATATTTTTAATAACGTCCCAGATTAGAGGGTTCTTTGTACAACAGCATTAGTTCTCTGAGAATCTCTTTCATATCCAAACAAAACTTTTACATTAACTGAAACATCCCAAACCAAACTGATATCAAACTGAATCGAATCGTAAATCAAATTGAACGGGGGAATCTGAATCGATGTCCAGCCCTGACAGTTACAGGACTGCTTGGTTAAAAAGAATTAAAATGCTTCTGCTCCTGTTGTGGATCATGTTGGATTCAGTCCAGATGATGTCGGTAAGATAACAAACAGACTGCTGACTGGTCAGAACCGCGTTTCATCCTGAGTGGGGAACATCAGTGAGCATCGCGGGAGGGAGGGGCACAATAATTACTGGCTACGATGACAGAGTGGTGGTGAATGCACGCCGAGCGTGGGAATAATGTCGCTATGACGATCAGCTCCGCCTACATTGTGGGAGTATGAAGTACAGTGTGGTTTAGTGGTTTTACACAAATATAACACCCCGATAAAATGTCAGGAGGGTGACGAGGGTACGAAAAAAAAGGATGCTGCACTAGCTGTCTGTGCTGTAACCATGGAAACAACAACAACCAGACTACTGTTGATATCAGGGTTCTAAACTGTCTGCTCTGTCCTTAGTCATTGGAAAAATTAATGATCAATTCATGGATTAATCAGACTGACAAAATCTTAACAATGTTGCATTTATCAAACAACACCTCAATCAAAGTTCCATTTCCACAGCAACATGTTCCACGTTCTCTGACAGTGTTAAATACACCCTGAGAAATAAAGATGCTAACTAGAACCATATAGGGTTCTTCAGCTTGTCCCCATTGGAGAACCATTTTTGGTTCCTGTTAAAACTTTTTTATAAAACTTCACATTGAACTATTTCAAAGAGTTCCCTTTTATGGTGCAGTGGTTCCACCCAGAACCCTCTCTGAAGGTTCTATCCAGAACCTTTCTATCTTTCTAAATGTGCTAACAAGAATCCAACCAGGGGGTTCTATCAAGATCTTTTTTATATTCCAAGGGTTTTATCTAGAACACATTTAGGAGGTTCAACAGAGAACAGTTTTATATTCCAAGGGTTTTATCTAGAACACATTCAGGAGGTTCTACAGAGAACAGTTTTATATCCCAAGGGTTTATCTAGAACATAAACAAGGGGTTCTACTGAGAACTGTTCTATATTATGGTACACAGAACCCTTGATGAAAGAGCTTGTTGAAAGAACTCTTTCTTCTCAAAAAGGTTCTTTGGATGAAAAGGGTTCTTAATGGAACCCTCAGTCTTACCAGGAACCCTTGACAAACCCTTCTGAAGAACCCAAAGGGTTCTTCAGAAGAAAATAGTTCTGAGTAGAACCACAGGCCTTCAGGAAGAACCCCCCTTGTGGAACCCTTATTTCTAAGAGTGTAGCCTATAGAACATATAAAGAGCTTCATGTTTCACATGTTTATTTGATAGAAGATCGATTAAATTTTACATGATTGATCAAATTCTCAATGACTGATTAATTGATCATCAATCGTTATAATTCCTAGGTGATACTGAAGAAAACATCAAAAACATGATGATTAGGACTTTATGTTGGATACAGATCTAATGTTCTAATATAATAAGAATAAATGTAATAATATCTATATATGTAAATCTATCTACATATAGATAATATTATATATAATATGCAGCGTTTCTCCTTGTTCAGCTGCTTTGGTCTGACTGCTGTCGCCTGTTGATTAGTGAATTAACTGATATTTGCTGTTATTTTGGAATTAAAAGAAAACACCTTTTGGCCTGGTGGAGGAGCTCGTTGTTGTTGTTTGTTGTTGTTGTTTCAGAAGCATCATCATTATTATTATCTGACTTCTTCCATCTGTCTGTTTCAGCTCTGGATTGTATCTTTTCATCTGAAATATTTTGTATAAATAAAGTTTTATTGTGAATGAATAGAAGTGTTGTTGACACACTGAGCTCGACAATATATTTTACAGAATGTCCCTTTAGGCTGCAGCTTCACATCGAACTGATCAGCTGACTGAGTCGGACCAACAGAGCGATCAGCTGATCCGCTAAGAGCTCCATCAGACGCTCAGTCACGTTAAAGCAGACAGCTGACATTTTATGGACCAAACAACTGATCGATTAATCGAAAGATTATTGCCAGATTGATCACTTGTAGAAAAACAGGTCCAAACATGTGAAAACAGGTGGAGCTCACACTCCACCTATTTTCACCTGTTTTTCAACTGACAAGATTGTGACAGGATTAATTAATTGATTGATCAGTTTGAGTCTTTTTTTTTTTTTTTACTTAAAAAAGTCCAAATTCTCTGATTTCATCTTCTTAAATGCGAATGTTTCCTTTGACAGTAAACTGAATATCTTTGAGTATGTGGACAAAACAGTTTGAGGACGTCATCTTGGACTCTGATTAACATTTTCTGGAAATATATTAAAATATTATTAAAGTGCTGTAGTTTGATCATGTTCTTTACTGAGTGTTCCACGGTTCTGCTGCTGTAAACTATGATTTTCTGACAGTTCACAGAAGTTTCCGAGTTAAAATCCTCTTTAATCAGTCGGCCTGCTCCAGTTTATCAAAGTAAATCAGTTCTCACAGTCTAAACACATGAAACCAGAGTTTTATTAAATTCATATTTCATAATTTTAGATATTTAACTGATATATTGATGACGGAAGTGTTGATGATCCCAGTGTTCACTGCAGATCTGCTCACATTCATGTCACTGGTTTGTAGCTGGTGTGTAACTGGTTCACTGACTGGTGTGAGTCAGTTAAACCAGAGCTCACAGACAGACAGACAGACAGACAGACAGACAGCCGTGACTCTGCAGTCCGTCTGTCTCTGTCTGTCTGTCTGTCTGTCTCTCACTGACCCGGACCGATCAGACCTCCTGGACCCGCTCTCTCAGTCGGACCGGCTCGGTTCGGTTCAGTCCGGTTCAGTGAGTCCAGCTGCTCAGCTTCAGTGCGGGTCCCGGTCCTCGGTGCGGGTCTTGTCAGTCCCGCAGAACCACAGCGGGACTAAGATGGCCGCCCCGGGCCACACGGCCTGGGGGCAGGCCCGGCCCGGCCCGGCCCGGCCCGGCCCGGCCCAGAACACCGACCGTTACATTCAGAAAAAACACAGAATGGTACGTTAATGTCTCAGACCGAACCCCGTCACCAGGAGACGGCTCGGTGTGACGTATTCACCGAATAACGGACGGACAGACAGCGGCTAACGGTTTTAGCAGAATAACGGTTAGCGGAGCGGAGCGGCGGCCATGCTAACATGCTAACAGCTAACAGCTAACAGCTAGCAGCTAACATCACGCTCCCCGCAGACACATAACGGTCCTCAGGAGACCCGCGCGGCCCCGCGCCGAGCACGCACCGGTCTGTGAGGACCGCTATCAGTCCCGGGGACAGTCTGCGGAGGGTCTCACCATGTTGTCCCGGGTCAGTCGGCTGGTCTCCGCAGATCAGAGCAGTTTGTCAGGGTGAAAGGAGCGGGGAATGTGGCCGACAGTCCGAGCGGAGCAGGGAGGAGGAGGAGGAGGAGGGAGAGCAGAGGGGCGGGGTCACAGGGAGCAGAGGGGCGGGGCCACAGGGAGCACAAACCTCCCATCTGAAGAGGACAGGAGGAGTCCAACATTTTCCCCAGTTTGGTATCAAAGAGTCGAAGTCTGAACAAGCCTAATAATCCTCTCATCACAGGTTAGGAAACAACCTTCATGTCTGTTACCATAGTAACCAACACTTATCATCGCACTGAGTTTAACAACTTTGTAATCATCTGGTTTTTATAATTGGATAATTAAATAATTCATAATTAATTAAATAATTGCATCAGGTACAAAACACTAAAACTACTAAAGTCATAAACTTGATATTTTTAAAGCAGAAGACTGAGAAAAGATGGAGATGAATTAAATGATAAAAATCCTGTAGTTCAGTTGGTACAGCGTGTCCCCATGTACTGAGGCCACCAGTCCTCTTCAGCAGCCGCCAAAATTGCAAAAATGTAAACTTATTGTGCGTAAACATGTTACAGCTCCACCTTGAGGTCAATGAGTGTCATTTCAGTTGCCTGAGTAGTGGGTGGGATTTGCAACCGACTTGCCAATTTTGGTGAAATTTCAGCTTAAAGTTTTTGCTGTATGAACACTTTTAGCAGAGAAAAAGAAGAAAAAGAAAAAGAATAGGTTATAAAAAGTCATTTATTATTATTTGTACACGTGAACAAACACAAACAGAAGGAGAACGTCAAGAGAACGTCAGGAGCTGAATGAGTCTAAGAGTCATAAATAAAGAGCTCAACTAAATAAATACACAGCAGAGGCTGCAGCGGCTCCAGTGTAGTGTCTACAGCTGACCTCCGTCAACACACACACACACACACACACACACACACACACACACACACACACACACACACACACACACACACACACACACACACACACACTCTGACTGAGCTGCAGCAGTCCACTCGTACTAACACCACAGAAGAACAAGCGGAGAACGCGGCAAACAAAACAGCCTAAAGCAGGAAAATGTCGCAGTAGTCAAAAAATACAAAAACTACAAATCACAGAGGCCACAGGGGTGTGTGTGTGTGTGTGTGGTGTGGGGGGGGGGGGGGGGGCAGCTGCTCTGCTTCTTAAAGGAACAGTTCATGTTATTAGATCAGTCTCATGTCTGTGGGCTAGCTGTTTCACCCTGCTGCCTTCTTTATGCTAAGCTAAGAACCTGACTCAGACATGTGAACATCTCACTGAAAGTCCAAAATGTTGAACTGCTCCTTTAAGGCTTTTTTTTTTTTTTTTTTTTTTTTTTTTTTTTTTAAATCACACCTGCGTTTCAATTCCTCCAGGTGACAAACTGTTTGATGTCTGCACTCAACAGCACTGCAACCAATATTCATTATCAATTATTTGTTGTTTGGTCCATAAAATATCAGAAAATGGTGAAAAACTGATCCTGTCACAATCTTGTCAACTTAAAAACGAGAGCGTTTGTCCGTGACCTCCACCTGTTTTCACGTTTGGACCTAATTTTCAACAGATGATCGATCTGGTGATCACTTTTTCCACTAATCGATTAGTTGTTTGGTCAATAAAATGTCAGGAAATATTGATCTCAAAGTCCAAGACAACGTCCTCAGATGTCTTGTTGTGTCCAACAGGAGTAAATAAACCAGAAAATATTCACATTTAAGGATTTTTTCCTCTTAAAAATGACTCAAACAGATGAATTGATTATCAATATAGCTGATCAATAATGTAACATGGCAATATCATATCTATAATAATGACGTTTCACTACTTCCTGATGTCTCATCACTGTTCTTTGCAGATATTTGATTAAATGTTGAATTAATCATCTAATTTAATCTTTAATTGTGTTTTTTTCTTGAGATGAACCATTTCTGCTTTTCTTTGGATAAAATTACTTTTTAACTGAGGCAGAACCAGGAGGCGTGGCTTGTATGTCTCAGGGGGAGGAGTCAGCATTGATGTTAAGTGTTGACCTCGTTAACAGTTTGATATCTTGAGATTAAAAGACGATCAGGTTGTGATCTCTGGAAGTCTGCGGCTCTCGACATATGACTGGATTCAACGTTTAAAATCCAGTTTTTATTCAAGATGTTTGGAAACGAGACCTGAAGGTCTGAAGCTTGTTAATAAAGTCGTCAACTGTCGGATTCTCACCTCGTTACTGCGGGAATCAGACTCTGATCATCAAAGTGACTCTTTTCTTTATTTTCAGACAAAGTCGGGTGTAAAGTTGAGGTTTAAACATTCAAACTGGACTGAATTTCGCCCCAATTTGATCCGTTTCAAATGAAAATAAAGATGGATGTTTTTGTGGAGACTGGTGGACTGTTTCAACACTGCGAACTCTGGGACAAGCTGCCATCATGTTAGAAATCAACTGAAATCAGAACAGGAACTGAAGCAGAAGAGTCCAGAGACTTCCTGAGGCATTACCCGAGCTTTCAACCTGATCTCACGGACTTTGCTCAGGTGTCGACACATGATCCCAGTAGGGCACTTTTGATGCGTTCCATTTAGCTCAGAGGGCAGAAAATGGAGCTGGGAATGATGTCACACTGACCATGCTTCAGTCAGAAAAGAAACTTTTTTTGTGCTTATTCAGAAAACTTTAAGCAGCATTTTGTGCAGACCGACGCCGCAGCAGTGTGTCCACAGACAGACGCTGGACAGCAGCAATAAACAGCTTTCACTGCTGCTGAAGCATGGAGCAGCCATCTTGGATTCTGAGGTCGGTGTTGGTCAAGTTTCTACGACTTTCCAAGTCCGAGATCCGACCTGTTGAAATTTTGAATGTTTGTCTGAGCTCCATCTGTTTTCACGTTTGGACATATTTTTCAACCAGTGATCAATGTGGCAATAATTTTTCCACTAATCAATCAGTTGTTTGGTCCATAAGATGTCAGAAAATTTTGATCAGTGCTTCCCAAAGTCCAAGATGATGTCCAAAAATAGGTCCAAACATGTGAAAACTGGTGGAGTGCATGGATGTAAGCAACTTTCTACGACTTTTCGAGTCATGGATCCGACCTGTTGAAATTTCCCACTGAGAACCTGGAAATACCAAATTCCCGCTTCAAATGCAACGCACCGTTTGGTCACGTGATGATGGTTGATGATCTTTGATGCTGTGGCTGTTCTCAGGTGAACTCGGCTCACCTGATAACATCTGAGCTGGTTGAAAGTTCAGGATCAGTCCAGTAAAATCAAACCTTTAAAACATTTTGTTTGATGCAGGATTTGATCTGATTTCTACTTTGATTCAGACAGAAATAAATAAATTCTGGATTTTCAAACGTGAAGTTTTCGTCGTTCATCACAGGATAAACATTAAATGCTTTCACAGACTTCCAGGTGTTTATTGAGCTGCAGAGCTTGTTGCCATGGTGACGCCTCTGTTTCAGTAAAAACCAGCTGCACTGTTTCATTAGAAAAGATTTGTCAATTTTTTTCGTCCCTGAGCGAAACACAAACGGCCTGATCGTCATTGTCAGTGCAAAGCTCCAGTTTATTTAGTGGTTTTTGCTTCTCTGGATGAAAAAACCTGTTGGGACTCTACTGTCTGTCTCTACTGTCCTCTACTGTCCTACAGCACCACAGGAATGTCTGCTACATGTCTGCCGTCTGTCCACACAGACAGACAGGAATATCAGCCCTGAATGAGGGAAAAAAAAATCTACTCTACAACGTTTCTACACAAACAAACTATTTTAACCAGGAAGGAGCAGCTGATCATGTGACCAGTCAGCTGATCGCTGAGAGGAAAGAACAGGTGTCTCAGGTGAGTTTCAGTCATCATCAGTCTTTAACGTCCCTTTTCATGACCTCTGATCGACGAGGTCACAGGGGTCAGAGTCATGAGGGAGTCCTCCTCGCCCCCCACCCGGACCAATCAGCAGAGTGGACGACGGTGAGGTCATTGGGGGTACGTTTGGTTCAGTGTCGGGAGCGTTTGGCAGGCGGGGCGGCGCTGCGCTCTGATAGGCCGAGTCTGCTGAGCTCTGATTGGAAGAACTGCTGCAGGCGGTGTCCGGCCTTCGCCTCGTTAGTGTGACGATGGTTATACTGGAGACAGTTGGAGAACATCAGGTCCACGTCTGAGATGAACTCACCTGGAGACAGACATCAATTCACTTTGTCATGTGTTTCAATCAGTGACATAAAAATTAATTTTTCAATCATTTAAATAAATCATTTTAGTTGTTTTTCTTCTCCTGGAAAATTATTCTCATCTGGGCGACGTCTGAAGAAACCGCACTGTTTACTTTGTATGAAGACGCAGGTGAAGAGTTTGAATAGATGGAAAAGTGGGAAAGGGCCTAATTACTATGAATATCAATTAAAAGTTGAATATATTATTTTAAAGTTTGAATGGGCAACAGAAAGTATGAAAGAGTAGGTGTTAGTTGTATGAATAGTTGAAAAAGTGGGAAAGGGATGAAGGATGCAAAATAAAATATTAACTGAAAGCTGAACTACAGTACTGGCTCGAATTTGTACGAGGAGTTGAAGGTGTGTGAAGAGTTGGACAAGTGTTTAATTAATATAAATGGGATTTCAAATTTTAAATAATCCCCATAATGTATGAAAAAGGTGGAACACTTTAGGGTTTGAGCAGGTTGGTGCACACTGGAGCGCACTGGAGCGCACTGGAGCGCACTGGAGCGCACTGGAGCACGCTGGCGCACGCTGGCGCACGCTGGCGCACGCTGGCGCACGCTGGCGCACGCTGGTGCACGCTGGAGCACACTGACAGCTAACGTGTGCCTTTAACTTTAACTAAAGAAGCAGCTGAGAAGAATCTAATTACTATGAATGACACCTTGAATGAAACTCTTAATGTCTGAAAGATGTGGAACATTTTAAAGTTTGAATTGAGGTTCTAGCCACTTTAAAAAGTGTGTGTGTGTGTGTGTGTGTGCACACACTCACCTGCTGTCTGATATTCACAGTTGTTGACTTTCTCTCTGATGGTGCTCAGAGCGATTGGATTCTTGATGATGTCATAGTAGTCTGGAACCTGCAGACAGATGTTTGACAGATGTTTGACAGGTGATTACATGTATCCAGGCGTGTGTGTACCTGTGTATCCAGGTGTGATGTGTGTGTGTGTGTTGTGTGTGTGTGTGTGTGTGTGTGTGTGTACCTGAGTCCTGGAGACGAGCTTCATGAAGGGCCAGCTGTCCTCGTGTCGGACCAGCTCCACGGTCAGCTGCTCGCAGGCCGACAGCTCGTGGACGCCGTGGTTCCTTCCAGAGGAGCGGCGGCTCGATGAAGATGAAGAGGAAGAAGATGATGGTGGGAGGACGGGGAGGACGGGTTTGGAGGGTTTAGAAGGGGGAGACACATCTGGGGGAGGAGCAAAAGGGAGACGGTATTGGTTTTATTAGTGTATACCAGTCTGGACATCTGACGTTTGTTTCCTGCTTGCGGATTGGTTGTTTCCTGTCCTCTGATTGGTTGCTTACCTGTGGGCGGCGGTCTCTTGCGGGCCTCACTCTGACCAGGTGAGGTCTTGGTGTTTCCGTTCGGTGGCAGGATTTCATTGCTCAGACGGGAGCTGACCCGACTCCCAGAGCGGGCCGCAGCTTTACCTCCGGACGCCGTGTTGGCCTTTGCTGTTGGGGGCGTGGCCTTTTTCCCTGAGGACCTGTGATTGGACAGAATCTGTAAACTGGGAACAGGGTCAAACTAAACTGGGATCTTCAATAAACTGGGATCAACAGAGACTCACTTGGAAGCTGATGAATTTTTCCCTGCTGAGGCGGCGCTGTTCTTGGGTGTGGCCTGCTGGTTCTTGCCTTTAGAGGGCAGGGCAGGTTGGCCTTTGGGCGTGGCCTGCTGGTTCTTGCCTTTAAGGGGCGGGGCCTGGTTCTTCTTGGTGCTATAGATGTCCACAGATGTCAGAATCTGCTCTGACTTCAGACAGACAACGTTGAAATATTTCAACACTTACCTGATGACTTCTTCCTCCTCCTCCTCTGACTCCTCCTCCTCATCTGACTCCTCCTCTTCCTCTTCCTCTTCCTCCTCCTCTTCGTCTTCGTCATCTTCCTCCTCGTCCTCCTCGTCCTCGTCGATGGAGGAGCGCTGACGGGACGGGACACGGCTGGATCTCTGTTTGGGTCGACAGTCTGGACAGAACCAGTCACCTTCTGGAACCGACTGACACACAAAACAAAAACACACAGATGCTCAGTGTTAGCATGATGCTAATATGCTAATATTAAATAACAAATCTAGTTTATCTCTAATTAGAGTTTAGTAAAACTCAGTTTCAAGATTTTCCAGATTTAAAAAGAGCAGAGCTCTGCTGTACAATTAAAAACTAATCTCAGTTTAATAAATCTAATTACATCATTAGCTCGCTAAAATGTCAACAAAACGACGAGCAGAGAATCTCTCATTTGTCGTTCTTACAGTAAAAGTCAAACCTCCTCCACTGTCGGTTTAAAATCAACACTGGATCACAGTTTAAACTGGAGCAAAGACTGAATTTAATCTGTGTTTACAGTAAATTTCATCTTTAAAGCCCAGCCTAACTCTCCAACTGCTTCACTGTCACTACGTGTCATTTCCACCTGGTGGGTGTGGCCTGTATGTACCTTGAGGCGGGGCCTCAGACAGTGGGTGTGGTGTCCTCGGTCACAGCCGTCACACAGCAGCATGTTGTCCGCATCTCCTTTGCGTCTGCAGATGCGACAGCGAGCGTTGAGGACAGAGCGAGACCAGAGGACGCTTCGCTCGAGGGTGGACAGATGGACAAACACCTGGACAGACACATGACATCAGCACGGAAACACACACACAGTCTGTCAGAGGTGCAAACATACATTTAAGAACCTCTCTGGACACAGAACAGTACGTATGACAAAACATTTTCAGCCAATCAGAGTGGAGCCTTCAGGACGTGTGTTTTTTTCTGACCTGAGACAAACTTGAGCAGGACTGCAGAGACTCCCTCCATCGCTCCAACACCGTCTTACTGACCCGACCGCTGTCACTACCATCTGACAGACAGACAGAGAGACGGATGGAGAGACAGACAGAAAGACAGAGACAGATGGAGAGACAGACAGACAGACAGAGAGACAAATGGAGAGACAGATTGACAGACAGAGACGGAT
Source organism: Lutjanus argentimaculatus (assembly GCA_034769285.1). Taxonomy (NCBI): domain Eukaryota; kingdom Metazoa; phylum Chordata; class Actinopteri; order Lutjaniformes; family Lutjanidae; genus Lutjanus; species Lutjanus argentimaculatus. Next base: position 12,399,254 of record JAWZSL010000003.1, on the reverse strand, counting down.
GGAGAGACAGACAGACAGAGAGACGGATGGAGAGACAGACAGACAGACAGAGACGGATGGAGAGACAGACAGACAGATGGAGAGACAGATGGACAGACAGACAGACAGAGAGACGGATGGAGAGAAGGACAGACAGAGAGACAGACAGAGAGAGACAGAGACGGATGGAGAGACGGACAGAGAGACAGAGAGACGGATGGAGAGACAGACAGACAGAGACGGATGGAGAGACGGACAGGACAGAGAGAGGGATGGAGAGACAGAAGAAGACAGACAGAGAGATGGATGAGAGACAGATGGACAGACAGACAGACAGACAGACAGAGAGACGGATGGAGAGACGGACAGACAGAGACAGACAGAGAGAGAGAGACGGATGGAGAGACGGACAGAGAGACAGACAGACAGAGACGGATGGAGAGACAGACAGAGAGATGGACAGACAGAGACAGACAGACAGAGAGACGGATGGAGAGACAGACGGACAGAGAGACAGACAGAGAGACGGATGGAGAGACGGACAGAGAGATGGACAGACAGACAGACAGAGAGACAGACGGAAAGACAAAGAGACAGACAGATGGATGGAGAGACGGACAGAGAGACAGACAGACAGAGACGGATGGAGAGACAGACAGAGAGATGGACAGACAGAGACAGACAGACAGAGAGACGAATGGAGAGACGGACAGAGAGACAGACAGAGAGACGGATGGACATAGAGAGAGAGAGACAGACAGACAGACAGAAAGAGATGGACGGAGAGACAGATGGACAGACAGATGGCCAGAGAGACAGACAGATGGACAGAGAGACAGACAGACAGACAGACAGAATGTTTACGGTGAGTTTTGTCCTACATTGTCTCTACAGTTTCCTGGATTTGTTGTTTTTATTCTCTCAGCTGAGATCAATTGAGGACGTCTTACCGTCACTGGCCTGGTCCTCGTCTTTCTTCTTGTTCTTCTTCGTCCTCTGGTCTTTCTTTGACTCTTCCTCACCTGTGGGGGGAGAAGACAGGTGTTATACCATGTCACTCTGCACACACACACAAAGTCTCCATGTTGAGTCCACAGAAATGTTCAAAATGACAAATCAGAACGTATCAGATTTTCGCGAGACTTCCACAATCCGCACGCGTCCATTAAGAGATATACGAAGTCTCGCGAGATCGACGCCATGTTTACATGCTACCTGCTACATGCTACAGTTGACATTTCGGCTAAAAACATGGTGTAAATGCCGTCTTTTGTGGTTAAATTTTAATGTCGCAGCTCACAGACACTTGGATTACACCACACGAGCAGGATGGAGACGTTTTGTGTTTGTTTTGTGTTCTTTTTTTTAACATTTTATCCGTGGTCTCCATTCACTGACATTGTACTGGATTTGGCTGCAACCCTGTTTTCTGCTGAAACTCCAGGATTGTTTTGTGAACTGAAGATCTTCACCATCATCACATCAGCATAGAGGTGAGGACATACTGAGTGGGTTATCATGTAAAGTGGAATATCACTTTAAATCAACAAGTTTTGATATGTGAGTTAATTTTATTAAAATGTATAAAGCCAAGATAACACGTGTACTGTGCACTCAACAACACACAGATACACACGTGGTCAGTGTTAGCATGATGCTAATAGTTTCAAGATTTTGACAGTTGAATGAACCAAAAATGGTTTTAAATATATGTTGTCAATGTTTTTATTCATGTTGTCAATTTCTTGTTCAATAAAATTAATAATTTGTGTTCACTTGACTTTACAGAAACACATTATTACAAGAGTTGCAAAATATTGGTAAATATTATTTAATATTTAAATATTGTACATGTGCAAAAAACTAACAAATGTGACTAATTGCACATTTGTTAGTTTTTTGCACATGTACAGTGTTGTGGTACACTACTGGTACTCTATATTTGGAGTAGTGTACTCCTGTATATTACTCTTGTATATTTTTAAATTTTAGTACTACTTATTGTGTAAATATGTCTATTTTTCTCATACATTTTATTTTTTGATCCATTTTTCTGCCTGTCTGATAACAGCTGCTGTAACAAGAATTTCCCAGTTTGGGATCAATAAAGTCTCATCTATCTATCTATCTATATTTTGCATTTGTATCATAAAACTGCAGCAGTTTCCTGTTTTTACCAACTTATTTTCTTGTTCATACAGTAAAAATGTCACAGCAACAGTTATTGTTTGAGTGCAGGCGCAGCCCATCAGCAGATGTCCCAGCATGCATTTGTTTATTGTTGACAGAAAACATATGATGGAAACTTCCTGTTAACTTTTTTTTAAGTTGAACCATCAGTGCACATTAAAAGTTCTGTGTTCACAACTTTAAATTAGAGCCAGTGCTAACTCTATTTCCATTCAGTTCCACTAGCATGTTGCTAACAGGCTGCTGAGTATTATGGTCTGTAGGGCTGGAGGGAGACTCACCCAGCGGAGCCTTGAGGAAGCGCCTCTCGATGCCTTGCTCGATGTTAACGAGGGCCTGAGCCAGGACTCGCACTGCGCTGCTGACCACCTGAGGAGTCCCGCCGCCACTGCAGGACGTCACGCCGTCAGACCTCAGCTCCTGCAGCCTGAAAACACCACACACACACACACACACACACACACACACACACACTATTAAACACACAATATAAAAACACACATATTGTACAAAGAACAAGAAGATCATTTTGATCTGAAAATGTTTTCATAAGATTAAAGCTTCATGATATGAACAAAAAATAAAAAGTTTCTTTCCTTTGTTGATTAATCTGTCAAATATTCTCTTGATTAATTGATCCTGTCACAATCTGGTTGATTGAAAAATGGGTCCAAACATGTGAAAACAGGTGGAGCGCAGAGACGTACGTCCGCGTGGCCATCTTTCAACTAGTGATCAATCTGGCAATATTTTTTCCAATAATTAATTAGTTGTTTGGTCCATAAAATGTCAGAAAATGTTGATCAGAGTCCAAGATGACGTGATAAAAGATATTCAGTTTACTGTCAGAGTAAAGAAACCAGAAAATACTCAAATTTAAGAAGCTGAAATCAGAGAATTCAGACTTTTTCTTGAATTTAAAAAAAACAAAAAAGATTCAAACTGATTAATCAATCATCAAAATAGTTGGCGATTAATTTAATGATCGATTTATTGTTGCAGCTCTGATTCTCCTGCTAACAGCTGGAATAAGACCAGTCAGAGTCCGTAAGCAGATGTTCTTCACTGTGTAATGTTTGATGTGAAAACAGGGTCTGTGGATTATTTAGAGAAACCAGATCATGACTTCATTGGTTCTGAATTTTTCAATTTTCACACCCAAACTATCGAGATCCCAGATTCTCAAACTGTGGTGCTTGCACCACTGGTGCTACACAGGCTCCCTCTAGTGGAAGAATGAGAGAAATATATTTTTTAAATGAAATAAATTCAGTGTAAAACATGATACTAACAAATACTATAAAATGTCATGAAAATACATAAAACATGAAACCACTGAAATTTAATTTAAAAATAAGTTTTGTAGTTATGATCATGCACGCAGGGTGTAAAGAAGAGGGAAGAGTTTTGATTTTAGTGTGAACTGTCCCTTTAGGTTCTCCTCTTTTATGGGACCAGAACTTTGTTGCTTCCTTTGTATTTTTAATTTTGAGGTAAATAAAAGCTGTTTTTTGAAACTCCACCGGTCCTTCACACCTGTCTGTGTGTGTACCTGTCTCTGGCTCTCAGGTGTGCAGGTGAGTCCACCTCCATGGCCTCCACTCGTCCGTTCATCCCGCCGTTCTCTCTCCCATCAGAACACAACAGCTCATAGTTTCCTGCTTCCAGTGCTAAGCGCCACACCTGTCTGTCCATCACCTGACGACACAGAGAGACAGACAGGTGAGTGTGATGTCACCTGCTGTGTCTGCTGTTCACCTGCAGCTCTGTGCGAGTGTACATACCTTCAGAGTTCCCAGAGTTCCCTGGTGGATTCGGTCCTCGATGTCCAGCAGCAGGTCTCTCAGTCTCACCTCCATCAGAGTCTCTGCTGCAGCAGTGCATTCTGGGACAGATCGGGATGACTCCGGATCATCTGGACAAACAGGACAAGTGTGTCTTTACAGGTAGTTCACCTCTGTGTGTTCACACCTGTGTATTACTTCTCTGTCTGACTGTGTTTACCTGTCGACTGTTTACCTGTGACTGTGTTTACCTGCTGACTGTTTACCTGTTGACTGTGTTTACCTGTGACTGTGTTTACCTGCTGACTGTGTTACTGTACCTGTCTGACTGTGTTTATTTGTGACTGTGTTTACCTGTCTGACTGTGTTTACCTGTGACGTTTACCTGTTGACTGTGTTTACCTGTCTGACTGTGTTTACACTGTCTGACTGGTTTATTTGACTGTGTTTACCTGTCTGACTGTGTTTACTGTACCTGTCTGACTGTGTTTATTTGTGACTGTGTTTACCTGTCTGACTGTGTTTACCTGTGACTGTGTTTACTTACTGTCTGACTGTGTTTACTACTGTTCTGTGACTGTGTTTACCTGTCTGACTGTGTTTACCTTGATGTTTACCTTCTGACTGTGTTTACCTGTCTGATGTGTTTACCTGTCTGACTGTGTTTACCTGTCTGACTGTGTTTACCTGTCTGACTGTGTTTACCGGGTTTGACTGTGTTTACTTCTGACTGTGTTTACCTGTCTGACTGTGTTTACCTGTGACTGGTTTACCTGTCTGACTGTGTTTACCTGTGACTGGTTTACCTGTCTGACTGTGTTTTACTGTACCTGTCTGACTGTGTTTACCTGTCTGACTGTGTTTACCTGTCTGACTGTGTTTACCTGTCTGACTGTGTTTACCTGTGACTGTGTTTACCTGTCTGACTGTGTTTACCTGTCTGACTGTGTTTACCTGTGACTGTGTTTACCTGTCTGACTGTTTACCTGTCTGACTGTTTACCTGTCTGACTGTGTTTACCTGTGACTGTGTTTACTGTACTGTGTACCTGTCTGACTGTGTTTACCTGTGACTGTGTTTACTGTACTGTGTACCTGTCTGACTGTGTTTACCTGTGACTGGTTTACCTGTCTGACTGTGTTACCTGTGACTGTGTTTACCTGTGACTGTTTTACCTGTCTGACTGTATTTACCTGTGACTGTATTTACCTGTACTTGTGTACCTGTCTGACTGTGTTTACCTGTGACTGAGTTTACCTGTCTGACTGTGTTTACCTGTCTGACTGTGTTTACCTGTCTGACTGTGTTTACCTGTGACTGTTTACCTGTCTGACTGTATTTACCTGTGACTGTATTTACCTGTGACTGTGTTTACCTGTCTGACTGTGTTTACCTGTCTGACTGTGTTTACCTGTCTGACTGTGTTTACCTGTGTTCACACCTGTGTGACTGTATTTGTTCCTGTCAAAGTTCTGCAGCAGCTGCTGCAGTCTGTCTCTCTCCTGCAGCAGCGCCTCCTTCAGGCTGCTCTCTCGGTGCCCTCTAGGGTTCAGAGCTTCAATCAGCTGATCCACCTCCTCCATCGAGCTGTAGAAGGACCACTGGTTGGGACGTTTGACCGGCGGCCCACAGGTGTTGATGGGGGCGGGGCTTGAACCAGCACTGAACAGAAGGAAGGCGTAAGCATCATCAGAAACCTCCTGAGCTCCTCACGTCTCACACTTGGGACCAGAAGAAGACGGAGGAACCTACCTTCCCTCTGCTGGCTCCTCTTTAGCCTCGTCCTCATCCTCCATCTTAGTTGCGGCGTCCTGTGCAGGTTTTGGCTGCGGCTGCAGCATGTCCTCTGTCAGGCCAAAGCAGTCGTCCTCTACAAACAGAGTTAAGGCCGAGGGGAGGAGCCAGTAGCGGCGGTACAGACGGTCTCTGCCCAGAGGCAGCAGACAGGTGCAGGCCGCCGCCTTCTGGATCCGCTCCTGCAGCTCTCGAACCTACAAGGTGAGACGGGACGGTGATGTCACTACAGGGGACATCAGACACAGACATCATCTCTATAAATATGATAAATAATGTCACGTATGTTCAGCATGTTTGTCTCGAACCTTCTCCTGTTCCTTCTCCAGCTCCTCTGCACTCAGGGTGGTGGGGGGGCAGGCCGCAGGTTTGGGGTCAGAGGTCACCAGCTGCTGCATTTCTTTCTGGTTCAGTTTAGCTGGAGGACAGAGGACAGACACATGACTCAGCAGAGAGACATGGAACACACTCCTGACTCAGCAGAAATGAGGAATGAAAACAGTTAACGTGTTTTATGTTTTTACCTTTCATCTTCTTCTTGTTGGATGAAGAGTTTTGCTCCTCGTCTTCCTCCGTGTTTTGTTCTGCAGGAGTCTCACTGGACACAAACATGTTGATGTGTTCAAACTGTTTTTCCTTCACAAACACTTTCCTCGTAGTTTGACAGGACATTTATCAGAATCACAGCAGTTCAAGTTACAATTTTACACCAAGAGTTCTCTGCTCTGTCAGGTTCTCCTCTACCTGTTTGTTTGGAGGCCTTTCACCTCCTGTTCCTTCAGTCTCTCCTCCTGCTCCTTCAGTTTCTCCTCCTTCTCCTTCAGCCTCTGCTCCTGCTCCCTTAGCTTCTCCTCTTTACGAAGACGAACCCTGAAGAACAGTAAAGGATGAGGATGAGGAGGAGGAGGAGTCATCACCATTCTGGTTCAGACTGTTTGATTTTGTTTAATTCTGTCTCATTTTCATCTTGAATGAACTTCAATATGATACATCTGTATATACCTGTGTGTACACTTGTATATACTGTGTGTACCTGTGTGTACACCTGTATATACTGTGTACACCTGTATACTGTGTGTACCTGTGTGTACACCTGTATATACTGTGTGTACACCTGTATATACTGTATGTACCTGTGTGTACACCTGTATATACTGTGTGTACTTGTGTGTACACCTGTATATACTGTGTGTACCCGTGTGTACACCTGTATATATACAGGTGTACATACATACTGTGTGTACACCTGTATATACTGTGTGTACCTGTGTATACACTGTGTACCTGTGTGTACACCTGTATATACTGTGTGTAGCTGTGTGTACACCTGTATGTACTGTGTGTACACCTGTATATACTGTGTGTACCTGTGTGTACACCTGTATATACTGTGTGTACCTGTGTGTACACATGCTGTGTGTACACCTGTATATACTGTGTGTACCTGTGTGTACACATGCTGTGTGTACACCTGTATATACTGCGTGTACCTGTGTGTACACCTGTATATACTGTGTGTACCTGTGTGTACACATGCTGTGTGTACACCTGTATATACTGTGTGTACCTGTGTGTACACATGCTGTGTGTACACCTGTATATACTGTGTGTACCTGTGTGTACACATGCTGTGTGTACACCTGTATATACTGTGTGTACCTGTGTGTACACATGCTGTGTGTACACCTGTATATACTGTTTTACCTGTGTGCGGCCTCCTCTCTCTCGCGGCGGTGTTGTTCCACTCTGATCTCTCTCAGTTCCTGTCTGGCAGCTTTCTGCTCCTCCACACAGTCTTCAATCACGTCTCTGCTCGACTCCAACGTCAGCAGCTTCCCCACCAGAGCCTGCAGGATCCTCAGCTTCTCCCCTGAACACATAATCAATGACTTATCAATAACTGATCAGCACACATCCAGAGCCTGCAGAATCCTCAGCTTCTCCCCTGAACACATAATCAATGACTTATCAATAACTGATCAGCACACATCCAGAGCCTGCAGGATCCTCAGCTTCTCCCCTGAACACATAATCAATGACTTGTCAATAACTGATCAGCACACATCCAGGGCCTGTAGGATCCTCAGCTAATCAATAACTGATTGATACTGATTTATTACTGAATCAATCCCTACTGTCTGATTGGCTGATTGCTGACCTGGCGTGAGGTCGTACACCGCTGTGCTAGACAGCCTCTTCAGCAGCGCCGGCTCGGCCAATCGCAGCTCAACACACGGATCGTCCGTCAGCGAGATGCCCTGCTTCTGGTAGCGGAACTTGACGTTGCCATGGTAACAGTCGGCGCCGGACGCTAGGATGTGCAGCCGCAGGATCTCCGACAGCGTGCAGCTGTCCAGGTCCAACTGCTTCAGACTGCAGCCCTGATGCAGCTGAGGCCAGGCAGCGGCCAATGAGGCGATGGCGCTCAGAGCCGACTGAGTGACATCAGAGTCGTCATCCAAAGCCTCCGACAGGTCTGCACATAAACAATACACACAATTACACACACACACGTTATACACACAAATGTTTTTTAAGACGGTGTCACAGGCTACATTATATGAAGCTTCAGTGTCTCGTTTTGGTGCTTTTAAAAACATTTAATATCGTAACAGATCAGGACTAAACTACGGTGGCTCTGCAGGGTCACACAGTAAAAACACACACTGGTCTCACCTTCAGCCTGGTCTTTAGCCACCTCCTCCTGCTCCTCGTCCAGAGCCTGAAAGATGGCCGACAGGAAGAAGAACAGCAGCTCACACAGAGGACCTTCAGGGTCAGAACCCACCAGAGCCTCCTCTAGAACCTCTGTGGAGAGACACAACATCTGTTAGAACCAATAGAACATCTGTAGAACTGACATAACATCTGTTATGTCAGAGTTGGGTGATGTGTTAAAATGTTTTAACTGATCATCATCAACTCAACCGATGACTGCTGTTCCCATTAGAACCTCAACTAAAAGAATCTAACTTTCAGAGAACAGAACATGTACTAAAGCCCAGCATAGCTCCAACTACAGAAACTGTCAGAACCAAGAGAACCTCTAGAACCTTAAAAACTTAAAAACATTTCTAGAACCTAAATTAAAACTGAACCTGAAGAACATTTGTTAAATAAAGATTAAAAAACTTCCCAGACATTCACTAGAACCACTAGAGTGTTTATTTTAGCTGAAGAACGTCTACTGGATCTATCGTGTTCATCGTACTGCGACAGGTCCAGCACCACAGCACCAGAGTGGGAGTAGAACAATGTAAGGAACCAGGCTTCTGGACTAGTTGTATTTAGAGGAATGGTTCTAACCCAGAGAGACTCCATCAGGGAACTCGTCCTTCAGATCAAAGACCTCGCCAAACGCCCGCAGGAACTCCAGAACCATCAGAGCTTCTCCGAAGAGCTCAGCTGGAAGACGAGTCCTCACTGGAACCGGACTGGGCAGCTCCTGGTAGAATCGACACACACAAGAACAGAAGTGGTTCACAGGAGAACACTTACAGACATCGTATGGTTCCACCTAACCTTTATTTAAACAGGTCAGACAGACAGAACCGAGTCAGTAACAGGTCCAGGATCAGTGAACAGGTACTGTGGTGCGTTCACTGACCTTCAGATCTTCACACTCCATGTCTTCTCTGGGTTTGTTCCACAGTTTCAGTCTTTCAGCGTATTTCTTCTTCTCCTCCTTCAGCTTCTCTCGTTCCTGAAAATCAGATCAAAAAACATCTCAACTCTAAGTGTATTATTCTATATTATAGTTTATAATATATTATTTAAAATAAGTAAGTAATTATCATTTCATAAATAAAAGTTAAATCAGTCAGTATGGTCAATGTGTTGTTAGAGACACCCCGGAGGCCCCGGCCATAAAGCTAACGTTATTCTGGGGGCCTTGGCATGAAAATGTTTGGGCTCCAGGGCGCCACCTACTGACAACATGAACAACAGGAAGTGAAGCCTAGTTTACACCTTGTTCATAAATTTCCAACAGATCTTTTCCAGCACCACGTACGCCACACAGGAAATAATTTTACTCATCAACACAGAGTCCTGATAGTTGATGTAGTCGGGCAACAAAACAACAGTTGTCACTCTCCCAGAAAAAAACAGAACAAACAAAAGCAAACAAGAAAACAACAATAACATCAGAAAATAAGTGATAATAATAATATAATAATAATAAAAATAATAATAAAAATAGCTAAGTACTTATACATTATTTCATGGGATATAATTAAACAAACTGATAGATTTAGGTTTAAGTTGGAGGATATATTTTATAACAACTGGATACCACTGATACACACACACACACACACACACACACACACACACACACACACACACACCACACCACACACACACACACACTATTTGTATGCATGCATGCATCAGTGTGTGTGAACCCAAACATGAACATTATTATTCAGATTTTAGAATTAGATGAAGTGTAAAAGTCTTGATGTGACTCACCCTCTCCTTCTCCAGCTTCCTGCGCTCCTTTTCCTCCCTCCTCCTCTGTTTCTCCTCCTCTATCCTCCTCCTCTGCTCCTCCTTCAGCCTCTCTCTGTCCTCCCTCTCCCTCCTCTTGGCCTCCTGCGCCTCCTCCTTCTCCTTCTTCATCCGAGCTCTGTCCTGAGCCGCTGCAGCCATCTCCTCCTGCAGCAGCTTCAGCTTCTCCGCCGTTTTCTGCAGCGACGAGCCCGCCTGCTGACACATCACACGCCAATTAATAATCAGATATATTACTGATCAATAACATCACACTACAAACACTTTGCTGTGTAGATGGAGGATCTGTAATGCTTCTTTTTTTTATTATTATATTTTTATATGTTTTATGCCTTTATTAGATAGTGCAGCTGAAGAGAGGATAGGAAAGGGGGTGAAGAGAGAGGAGATGACGCAGCAGGCAGGAGTCGAACCAGCGGCCGCTGCAGAGGACAGACAGCCTCCATACATGAGGCGGGCGCTCTACCAACTGAGCTAAACAACCGCCCCAGGATCTGTAACACTCCTTAACAAAATATAAAACTGTTTCCACAACAGCATATATCAAACACCTCAATATTATAATGATCCATTTTAACAGCGTCACTCTCACCTGTCCAGGTGAGCCACGCCCTCCACCTTTAGAGGGGGGGCTGAAGGGGAACAGGGGGGGCTCATCAGGGAAGAACTGAGAGAAGGTTTGTTCAGACAGCCGGTACTTCATCATTGTGGAGGGCTGAGAGACAGGAAGTCATCATCAACACACAGGAAGTCATCATCAACATACGTGTGATGGTGTGAACAGTGTGATGACCCAGAGGGAGACTGTTAAAGTGGTTAAAGTGGTTAAAGTGGTTTTGGTCTCGTGGTCGTCTCACCTTCAGGACGATGGTCCCGTTCTGAGGTTCACAGTGTTGCTTAAACAGCAGCTTCAGTCGCTCTCTGGACACAAGACTCTTCCTACGACTGAACACACAAACACAACACAAACACAACATGAACACAACATGAACACACACAGTAATCTTCAATCATGTCCCTCTGTTATGTTGTTGTTGGTCAAAGTGAATCTTATTTAAAAACTGATGTTTTGTTTGTAGCTAAGGTGGGGAGCTATAAGCAAGCCCACACCAGCCCGCTGCCTCTCACCGCGGGCAACTCCAGAGTAGAGGAGAGTCCAACCTCTCTCAAGGAGTTGGGTTCCAGAGCCCAGACTGTGCGTGGAGGTGAGCCCGACTATCTCTAGCCGGTACCGCTCAACCTTCCGCACTAGCTCAGGCTCCTTCCCCCCCAGCGAGGTGACGTTCCATGTCCCCATAGCCAGGTTCTGTGTCCAGGGATTGGGCCATCAGGGCCCCCGCCCACGACCGCCACCCAAACCACAATGCATCGGCCCCTTCTGAACCCTCCTGCGGGTGATGGGCCTACGGGAAGGTGGGCCCACGTCGCTCCTTCGGGCTGTGCCCGGCCGGGTCCCGTGGGCACAGACCCGGCCACCAGGCGCTCGCCTGCGAGCCCCAACCCCAGGAAGCTCTCGATTTACCGGTCAAGCTACGTTCCTACCCTCACCTATGGTCATGAACTCTGGGTCATGACCGAAAGAACGAGATCTCGGATACAAGCGGCCGAAATGAGTTTCCTCTGCAGGGTGGCGGGGCGCTCCCTTAGAGATAGGGTGAGGAGCTCTGTCACCCGGGAGGAGCTCAGAGTAGAGCCGCTGCTCCTCCACATCGAGAGGAGCCAGCTGAGGTGGCTCGGGCATCTATATCGGATGCCTCCTGGACGCCTTCCTGGGAGGGTGTTCCGGGCATGTCCCACCGAGAGGAGGCCCCGGGGAAGACCCAGGACACGCTGGAGGGACTATGTCTCCCGGCTGGCCTGGGAACGCCTCGGGATTCCCCCGGAAGAGCTGGAGGAAGTGTCTGGAGAGAGGGAAGTCTGGGCGTCCCTGCTTAGACTGCTGCCCCCGCGACCCGGTCCCGGATAAAGCGGAAGAAGATGGATGGATGGATGGATGGATGTTTTGTTTGTAAAAATATTTACTGAAGTTAAAAGTAAAATATTTCTGTAAGAAATGTGGTGAAGTACAAGTGTAATGCAGAATAAATGGAAATACTCAAGTAAAGTAAAAGTACCTCTAAATTGTTGGCCTACTTAAGTAAAAGCACATACTTAGTTTTTGTCCTCCTCTCTTTAAATTAAATAGCATTTTTTGTCTGTTACAGCAACAGGAACACACACACACACGAGCTGAATGATGTCACAGTGTGTCCATGTGACCCTCCTCACCTGATCTGATTGGCTTTGACAGTGAACGGCTCACTGTGTTGGTTCTTCATCATCCTCACTGTGTATTTAAACACTGATGGACTCAGAGGCTTCTTCTTCTTCCTGCTCTCACACACACACACACACACACACACACACACACATTAAAACAACTTGGCAGATTTATTATATCATTATACCTGTCCTCTTTTTTATTCCACACATTCCCACAATGCAACTGGAACGCTGACGCTTGTATCAGATCAGAGACACTAAAGTTTTTATACAACTTAAAATGTGCAGTAGAACTCTATGACACCTGACATTAACATGTTCACACAGGTGTTCACGGGTACAGGAGTGAACGCACTCAGGATGCACTGGGGATGAAGTTCAGGTGTACTGCTTGCACCCCGGACGAAAAATAAAAAAGTACAAAGGGGCAGCTGTCTGTTTAATTAGAGGTGTAACGGATCACAAAATTCATGGTTCAGATCATATCACAATTATCAGCAAAAAAGAAAGACAAAGGTGGGAGCAGGGTTAAATTATCTTAATTATCTCCATCTGTAGTCACGGTCATATAATAATAATGATGATAATTATAATACTGTACAGTATACTTTGAATACTATAGCACATATAACAGACACACTGAGTCACAGACAGACAGACACAGAGCTGCTCCAGTGAGGAGCTGTGTGTGTGTGTGTGTGTGTGTGTGTGTGTGTGTGTGTGCTGACAGCAGATATCACCAAAGTTTCAATAAATATCACGATCTTATGATCTGTTTCTACGACGACAGCATGGTTACACCAGTGAAAATGTCTGAAGTCATGGTCATGACGTCACTGGAGGCGATGTGACGTCTTTTAAATCGGCTCTAAATTTGTTTGCAGAGTTCGATCAACTGCAGGTCAGAAAATACTGATGAATCCCAGATTTGTGCCAAAAACGTTCATACACACAGTTTGTGAATGAGGCCTGTTGTGTCTGCAGTCATTACTGAGGGCAAAGAACGACCCACAGACAGCTGATGGTGACATCAGACACAAACACCGTGTGAGGAGCCGAGGGATCATTTCTGACAGCTGACATCGTCACAACCAGGTGACCTTTGACCTACTGACCCGTTCATCTGTGCGGTGGGGCTCTGGAAAGCTTTGCTCTCGTCGTCGCTGTCGCTGATGACAATAGTGTTGTCCTCAGGTGGTTTGGCGTGGCCGTTAGCAGTCGCTGCTCCATTAGCGCTGGAGTGAGGAGAGTGAACCTGCAGGATCTCACACGCATGTCTGCAACACACACACACACACACACACACACACACACACACACACACACACACACACACACACACACACACACACACACACACCACGATTATGTTGCCTGCAGTCATATTTGTGTCTCCTGATGTGATGCTCGCTCTCTATTGGCTGGTTTTTGATCTCTATAGTAGTGATGTGTCCTTCCGTTTCTTTGAAGCGTGTGTCGAGTGATTTAGGAAGATTTTTGTGAAGCGCGTATCGAGGCTTGTGTTGATGACGTATGTGGTGACGTTCGAAGCCTCGTGAGCCGGCCGTACCACGTGACTGATTCAGAAAACGGTTCACGGGTTTGGCATGAGATTCGAAATATAAGGGGCAGCGAAATGCAATGGATCCCCCCTCACATTTTGTGAACTTGGGACTTTATCATATTATTAAGTTCATAATTTATGTATTGGCATCATAAACATCATTCATTTATTTAACTCAAAGCTTCACACACCAAAGCCATGGTGTCATTACAATCACTCTGCCTGTTTTACATTTATTGTCCACTTGATGGCACAGTAGAGCAAATGAAGCACCATGAAGCTTCGGCCCATGAGTGAACCAATTGGATGGAACGCTTCAATGCTTCATGAAGCTTCATCTCGCCATCACTACTCTATAGCTCCTCCGTCAGAATCTTGTCAGTTACACAGGTACAAAATCTGCTTTCACAAACCGAACAGTGCGTTCAGTTTCAGGAGTTCATTGGAGTCACTTCCATGATTAAAGCTACAGGAACAAGTCTTCATATCCGTGTGTCTCACAGTGCCCCGCCCCCCCTCGGTACCTGGCTCCGTTGCGTCCCATGACGTCCACCGTCTCCCCGATGAAGTAGCGGTCTTTGACGAAGGTGTAGATGTCCTCGCACAGCTCTGACAGTCTGCAGCGTCGGCTCAGAGCAGCCAGGTGGAGCAGAGGGACCAGCAGGGATGTGGGGAAGTTCTGCAGGCTTTGCTTCGCCCGCCGCTCGCTGTCCACCGCCTCCAGGTAGGTGAGGCCCGCCCGGCCTGTCAGGGCACAGCTCCACACCAGACTGTTACAGAGGATGGTCCGCTCGAAGAACTCACTGAGGAGGACGAAAAGTAATCAACAGATTAATCCAGGATGAAAGTCATCGTTACAGGAAAGACATTTGAGGACATCATCTTGGACTTTGATCAACATTTTATGGACCCAACAACTGATTGATTAGTGAGAAAACTGATCGCCAGATTGATCACTAGTTGAAAAACAGCTCCAAACGTGAAAACAGGTGGAACGCAACCGACAAGATTGTGACAGGATTAAATAATCAAATCAAATTGTTTTGAGACAGAGCATCGATGGTTTTTATTTTGGTTTTATAGGCGCCATTTTATGCATCTTTGTAGAGATGCAATCATTAATCGATTATTCAATCAATCGCCAACTGTTGTGACAATCGGTTAATCTGTTTGAGTAATTAAATCAAAAAAAGTTCTCCAGCAGTGTTTTGTGGACTAAAAAAACTAAACCCGACCTTCAATCAACATGAGGGTGAGTAGATACTGACTGAATTTTGGGTGAACTATCCCTTTAAGACCGATTTCACGACCATACAGATAAAAAAAAAGTACAAAGGATACGAAGCAAAATTCATGTTGGTGATTTTTTCCCCCCCAGAGCACTTTTAAAAGTTTAACTAGACATTCTGAAGAAATTCTGAAGTTGACGACTCAACTTTTTAAGTGTAACATAAACTCCATAATCCAACTTTTAAGACCCGTCAGAATCATATTTAAAAATTTTAGACTTTTAAAAGGACTCGCAGAAACCCTGTAAACAAACCAATACAAGAACTGATGAAGTCAAATTTGAAGATAAATGACAAATGAAGCAAAGCACGCAGACAGGTTTGGTTTTAGCTTGTTTCTAACTACAGTGAACATGACGAAGAGGACGAGGAGGAGGAGGAGCATCTTCCATCATATGAGCATGAATCAGGTTTAAAACGTCAGACAACGAGCAGAAAACAATAATCTGAACAGTGTCAGGTTTCCTCCCATTTATAATCCCAGTTTTGCATATTTGCATAAGTGTAAAAATATCAGTGTTCCAGGGCTGAGCGATATGGACAAAATCAAATATCAAAATATTTTTGACCAAATAGCTCTAATATCAACATAGTGACATTATTGTCGGGAAGACTGTTGGTGCTTTCACAAAGTATGAACACAAGGAGAGTTTTGATAGATAATCATCAAATATGTGAATATTAACGTTTGACCGATATATCTGTTGATATTATCAGCCCGTCACAGATATATATTGATCCATATCAGTATTGGCATATATGTTGTTCAAATCACACCTGTAAGAGATATTTTTTAATGCTATTTTGTCTCTCACTTTTGAGTTTTATCTTAGAATGTCAGGTTTTTACATCATAATTGTGGCCAGTTCGTATCTTATAATTCGGACTTTTAATGAAATTATTTGGCCTTTTTAATTTCATAACTTTTGTGTTTCTCATAATTAAGACTTACTTTCATAATTATGACTTTCTAAACTCATAATTTTGACATTTTATGTCAGTTTTTTTTCTCCACTTTCTACCTCATAATTTGGCTTTTTTGAAATGTCATTCTGACTTTCTTTTGTCTCACTACATTTTCTAATACCAACATAATAATAACATACTTTTGACGTTTTATAGCATTATTTCGTTTCTCGTAATTAAGACAATCTCATAATTTTCACATTATGTTTTAATTTCGGAGACATAACATTTATTCTCTACCTTTTCTCTCATAATTTCACGTGATTTTAATCTCATAATCATGTGTGACGGCAGGCCTGTGCCACTGTGGGTCAGGTCTCGAGGGGAACTGCAGACCTGTGAAAGATCTCGCGAGAGTTCACCATCGGAGCCCAACCCATGACGTTTCCGTGACATTAACCAGGTATCTTCTGACCGTGACCCTGCACAGACCTAAGCCACAGCAACAGTCACGTGATAAAACAACAGCCGTTTGAAAGCTGAGACAAATGAAGAGACAACACATATAAATCTCGCGAGACTTTCAGAAAGCAAGGGTTCCCTTCTAAGCACGACGTCAGTCAGCTAACGGCTAACACCAAGTGAGCTAACCGCCTACTGACTGACAGTTAGCAGCTAACAGAGCTAACAGTCAGTTTAGCCCAGTGAGCTAGCTAACAGTACACCTGTCCCCCTGTGACCTCAGGTACCTGTGTGGACCTGTTTCACACCTGTGGATGGACACTCTGCGGTGTTTTCAACTTTTTAAATAAAGTTTTTTTGTTTTTTTGTTGTTGGAAGTTTTCCAGTCGAACAACTGTCAGTCAAAGTTGTCCCGCGGCTCGGTGAGGTCAGGCTGCCCTCAGGTAACACACACAGGTGAGCTCTAGAGACTTACTCGTAGGTCCTGAAGATCTCGTGTGTGATCTTACAGAGGAAGACCTCCTCGTCGGGTCGGAGGTCTGCAGGAGGTCTCTGTCGGATGAAGGCTTTCCTGTGGAGGAGCGGCATCTCTCTCAGTGCGCCGCCGGCCGCTGTTGTTGCTCTGTGGGCACAAAAAGGAGGGAAACCGGCTCACAAAGACCGAAGCAGAGACACAGACCGGGACAACACGACCCACAGACCCCCGTCACTTTGGATCCGGAGTCCTGGTGTCAAAGACCCGGAGCAGAGACCGAGCGGAGACCGAGCAGAGCCGGAGCAGCAGCCCGGGGAGCGGAGCGGCTCTTTTGTTAATATCTGCCCACATGGAGATGAGACGTTCACTGTCTGACTCCGTTCAAACACACAACATTAAAAACTCACCTTCTACCGCCGCTCACACTCAATAGAACCCTGAGGAACCCAGCAGAACCCGATGTGTGACGGCGTGAACCGAGTTGTGTAACGATGAAGAGATAATCCGCGGTACAAAGTGAAGAAGAAGAACAAGTCCCGGGCTGAGAACAGGCGGCTTGTTGACCAAGTTTTCATCACTTTCACGGACCCGCTGCAGGCTCGGAAACTTCAGCTCTCCTCCGGTTAGTTCACTGCAGGATGGTGAGAAGTCATTACTGTGACTGATTTAACGATATTTCTCTCATATTACTGTAAATTTGATCAGTTCTGTTTGACTGCAGGGTGTCTGAAGTCCATTTCCACCAGTCAAAAAAAATCCCTATGGTGAGTCAGAATTATGAAATAAAAAAATTATGACTTTATTTCATAATTTAAACTTATTATCTCATAATTTAGACTTTTAAATTTTCATAATTTTTATCTCATAATTGTGACATTATGAACTCTTAATTTTGACTTTTTATCTCATGATTATTCAATAGTATGGCCAACTGAATCAGTTTAGAAATAAATAAGTTTGAAGACATCCCTTTGGACATGTATACAGCTGCAACTATCGATTATTTTCATAGTCGATTATTTTGTTGATTATTGATTTTTTCTGGATTAATTGATTAATAGTTTTGTTTTCAGAAAATGGTGAAAAGTCCAATATGACGTCCTCAAATGTCTTGTTTTGTCCTCAACTCAAATATATTCAGTTTACTGTCAGAGAGGAGTAAAGAAAAAAAAAATCAAACTGATAAATCGATTGTCAAAACAGGTGGCAATTAAATTAATAAGTGATTAACTGATAAATTATTGCAGCTCTGGACATATTTAATTCAACATACTGTAGCTACTGTGGAGTCATATGAAGCTATAAAAAATAAATGTGGAAACATAAAGGAATAATTTTAAGCATTTTCATTGATTTTTGCATTTATATTTGTTTGTTTATATTTAAACATATATATTTAATTTTGCATAAAATTACTGTATTTTTTCTGAATATAATATAATATAATATATATATATTATCTTTTATATAATATAATAACTTATTTCTGTTATTACTATTCTATTATTGGTCGACTGTATATGTTGTCCAAAATGTGCCGATATGAAAACATTTTTTTTGACAGAACATAATGCATATTGTTTTATAGTCAGCATTTTATGTATATTTGTAGAGCTGCAATCATTAATCAATTATGAATCAATTATGAAATCAATTGCAAACTATTTTGATAATTGATGAATCTGTTTGAGTAATAAAAAAATTCCCTCAAACTTCTGAAATTTTCTGACATCAACTAATTGATTAATCGAGAAAATAATCAGCAGATTAATTGATAGTGAAAATAATAGTTACAGGAGGAACTTGAAAAATTACCTATTTTTCAACTGACAAGATTGTGACGGGATCAATTAATAATTAATTGATTAATTGTTTTCAAGAAAAACAAAGTCAAAACTCTGATTTCAGCCTCTTAAATGTAGTTTCTTTAATATACATACACACTTGAGAAAGACAAAGTTTTATTGGAAGTTTTATTGTCAGCGGTTTGATGAGAACACAATCATTTCCTCATTGATCAGTCAGCCAAATATTTTCTTGATTAATGAATCATGAATTAATCATTAATGGGTCATTTGGTCGATAAACTGTCAGAAAAGTGAAAATTCTCCATCAGTCTGTTAAACGTCTCACCTATAAATCAATTACAGCCTCATACTTTATGATGAGAACAGTTCTTTCATTATTATTATTTTAATTTACTGTTCATCAGTTTGTGCTTTTTTATTTGTAATTTAAATAAACAAATTATTTATTTCAATTCAAATAGACCAGTTTCTCTGACGACAATAAAAGTTGGACATGCTGTCCGTGTTATGTGTGTCTTTGTCATTTCTTCTCGTCTTTCTGAGGTGAAAAGTGTCTCCTGAACGCACCACACGGAGCGAGTAAGTGGGCGGGGCTTCACTGTCCTTCCTGAGCAGCGGTTGGTCGGCCGCCCTGCCGCTCCTCCGCTGCCAACCAATGGTTGCCCCGGAAACGGTCCCGCTGTGAGGAGAACCGCGGGGCGGTGACGTCAGAGGAGGAAGGAAGGGGTGACGGATGATGACGCAGAGTGAGTGACACACACACACACACAGAAACAGAAACAGTGGTGGAGCAAAGAGTCCTGAAAATCTGAACTCAAGTACTGTTACACACAATTACTCAATTACAAGTAAAAGTACTCGATGTTAGAAAACTACGTAAGAAAAAGTACAAAGTATTCTTCTCAAAAATTACTCAGAGTATTAGTTACTTTGTAACCGTCCCTACAGGAAGTTGTGATGTTGATGATTCTTACAAATTCAACCAACCTCCATGAAAACTGCACGGCCCAATCAGAGCAACGCTCCTGAAAATTTGACCAATCATCGTAGCTTCCCACAAACTCCACCAATCGCAGGAGCTCCCTACATAAATGTCACACACGTCAGCGTTTAATCTTTTTTTTTTTTTGTATTTTTATTTTGTCACTGGTGCTGAAAACAACACAAGGTTTGTCTTTGTCATTGTGAACTTGTGTATTTTATCATTTTGTTCTGTTCTGACTGAGTTTAAGAAACATTTAGTGTTTCAGTGAAAAAACTCCCACGTGTCACTTCTTCGTTTACAAATAAAGCAGATTTTGTCTGACGTTTTTCTAATCCTGAGCCTTTTTACTGAGAACACTCAGAACA
>JAWZSL010000003.1:12361379-12373879 GCA_034769285.1 Lutjanus argentimaculatus | reverse complement strand
GTCTGTGTGTGTCTGTGTGTGTGTGTGTCTGTGTGTGTGTGTGTGTGTCTGTGTCTGTGTGTCTGTGTCTGTGTGTGTCTGTGTGTGTGTCTGTGTGTGTGTGTGTGTGTGTGTCTGTGTGTCTGTGTGGGTGTGTTTGTGTCTGTGTGTGTGTCTGTGTCTGTGTGTGTCTGTGTGTGTGTGTGTCTGTGTGTGTGTGTCTGTGCGTGTCTGTGTGTGTCTGTGTGTGTGTCTGTGTGTGTGTGTGTGTCTGTGTGTTGTGTGCTGTGTCTGTGTGTGTCTGTGTGTGTGTGTGTGTGTCTGTGTGTGTGTGTGTGTGTGTGTGTCTGTGTGTGTGTGTGTGTGTGTGTGTGTCTGTGTGTGTGTGTCTGTGGTGTGTGTGTTGTGTGTGTCAGAACCTTGATTCTGTCCATCAGCTGATATTTGTGCACAATGTCGTTCTGCAGTTTGACAAAATCTTCACTGAGTTCCACACCGACCAGCTGAGAGGCCGAGCTGAACACATAACCCTGAACACACACACACACACAGACACACACACACAGACACACACACACAGACACACACACACCCACAACAGACAGACAACACAGAAACTTGTTACTGACTAAACTCTGAATATTTGTTTTCTGTTCTGTTGACTCCACTCAACACCCTCTACTGTGTTCTGCTGTGTTCTACTGTGTTCCTCTGGGTTCTACTGACCCCGTACAGGACAGCTCCCAGTCTGGAGCCCACGTCCACCAACATCCGTCCGCTCAGGTCTGGAAGAACGTTCTCAAACAGGAACTGAAGCTCTGAGATGGAGAACGAGTGAGAGATGAAGTCTGCAAGAAGAGGAAGAGGAGGAGGAAGAGGTAAACAACAGGGTCAGAGGTGATGAAGATGATGAAGGTGAAAGTGATGTGTTCTGACCCAGAGGTGCGGTTCTGTAGGATCCACAGGTGAGACAGTACGACCGACTCAACGTTCCCTCCTCACACAGAGAGTCCACCTCATCTTCGTCATACAGGAAGCTGTCGACGTGGAGCGTGGGTCGAGAACACTGCTGCATCTGAAACATCATCATCTTCATCAACATAAAGATGTTCATAAACATCATCACCACCATCATCATCATCTTCATCATGACTGTGGTCTCAGAGGTGAACTTCTGATCTTCTGTTTGTGCAGCTGAACAAGTTTAAAGAGTAAAAATAACAAACTGTTTATATTTTGGAGGATCCTCTGATCTGAATCCTCTGATCCTGAATCTCTGATCCTGAATCCTCTGATCCTGAATCCTCTGATCCTGATCCTCTGATCTTGAATCCTCTGATCCTGAATCCTCTGATCCTGAATCCTTGATCCTGATTTTCTTGATCCTGATCTCACTCTGATCTCTCTGCCGCATGATGATAAAATTTCACGTCAGGTCGTCATTGTTTCATTAACAACAACAACAACAAGTCACAGCTCTATCAGTACCACCCACCGAGTGCAAACACACAGTACTACTGTACCTTGCAGTGTGCAGTAGTATACAGTAATACTACAGTAGTATTACTGTAGTACTACAGTAGTATACAGTAATATACAGTAGTATTACTGTAGTATTACAGTAGTATACTGTAGTATTACTGTAGTATTACAGTAATATTACAGTAGTATTACAGTAGTATTACGTAGTATTACAGTAGTATTACTGTAGTATACTGTACTTGACGTGTGCAGTATACTACAGTATACTACAGTATATTACTGTAGTATTACAGTAGTATTACTGTAGTATTACAGTACCTTGCAGTGTGCAGTGGTCTCAGAGGGGAACATGGCGTTCTGCGGCAGACGTTCTCTCAGTTCGTCAGAGATGTTTCGTAGAATCACCGTCCTGTTGTCTGACAGCAGCTCATCAAACTCGTCTGAAACAACAAAAACAAACAAACAAACAAACAACAGGTCAACATGTACGGAGGCCCACAGGGTCAATACTAACAAAACACAATAAATAAATCAATAATCATATATAATCAATAATTATTTGAACAGTATCTCAAAACATTGACTTCTTACTTCCTGTAAGTCGTTATAAGGTGAATCTTTCCCAAAATATTTTTTTCATTATTTTCAGATGATAAATCTTATTTTGATTAAAAAAAATCACATTGCAGTGACTCACAGGATCTTTTGTCTCCATCATGTTAACAGAACTGATCCTCCTTCAAAACAACAGAATCAGCTGATCAGTCAGTCTCTTCAGGTCAGAGTGTCGGGGATGTTACAGCAGGTGAGTTTACCTGAGAGTCAGTGTGTGTGTGAGACCAGTGGTCAGGTGTGTGGTCAGGTGAGTGTACCTGTGTCTCTGATCCAGCTGATGAGTCTCTTCAGGTCTCTCGGCTTCACTTTGTTCAGCAGCTGTTTCACTTCTGACTTCGCTTCATTTAAATCCATCTTCACTCTCTGGATGTGAACAAACTGAACTGGTTTTAAACTGACTTCCAGTTCACGCGCAGCTCTGCAGCCGCAGCAACGTGTCCGACATTTTTAAGGTGGAACCTGCAGACTCAGCTGATCCATCAGCTGTGATCATCAGACACAACAGCAGCTGGGAGACATTTACTGTCCTTACCTGCTCAGTTGATGTGACGTAACCACAGGTGAGGCTGTTAAAAGACGATCAGACTAAAAACAGAACGATTCTACGTCAACGGTTCAGACCACCTTAAAAAAGAAATAAACCCCGGAAGCAGTTGTGTTTTTTTCCTTTTGAAAACTTTATTGAGATAAAGCTGTTTACAGTTCACAGATTTAAAAAAAAAAGACAAATTCAGTTTGTTATGTGTTACACATTTTGACATATTTGTGTATTATTTTTGTATTATAAATATATTTTACTGGAACTTTTATCATGAAAAAATGTCTGAAACATGAACAGTATTCTAACAAGTCCTGAATGTGCTGGATTTTCTCAGTAAAGCTGGAGGTGAAAAATGATTCATTTATTTATGATTTTTATTTTCTTGTTACTTTTCTCTTGTCATGAGGTTTTATTGATCATTGTTATCATACAAACAAAAAGCACAAGTCATATTTGCGATAATTCAGTTCACAACAGAACAACTGAGTGAGCAAATAAAGAATAAATTCAGAAAAGAAGAAGAAAAGAAAAGAAAAAAACACAAGTGGTCAATCAGGAAATAAGGTACATAGATTATCATTATTATATTATCGTAAATAATAATAATAATAATATCATATTATTTATAGCATTGCCTTGTTTGGATATTGGGTAAATATATGAATAGTTTTTAAGAAACAACATTCATGTATGTAATAATAAAATTATTCCCGAACTGGAGGCCAAACTTTATATTTTCATATGTTAGAGTCAGAATAATTTGATCGTTATAAGTTATGAAAACTGAAAAGACGAATTAATCTACGAGAGAAAAAATAAATGTATCAGAATTAATAAATGTAGTTCGAGTCCTGAGGTCCTGATCCTCGGAACAGACCAGCAGGTGGCGGTAAAACACCAAAACATAAAGAAGAAGCAGAAGAAGAAGAAGTGTTTCCGGGTCGGTTCTGATTGGATGACGTTCCTCTGAGAGTTTCGGTGTTTTTCAGCTGCTGTTGATCAAACACACCGACACACGGTAAGAAACGACCGAGAATGTCCATTAATATGTAATTAACGCTGTTATTGATCCCGATACACACTTTAACGTGTCTGACAGCCACACACACACACAGCTAACTGAGCTAACTGCTAACCTCTTCTCTGTAAACCAGCGGTAGAAGCTAACTGCTAACTGCTAAGCTAACGTTAGCAGATAAACAGCTGACATGTTGTTGGTGTAAAACTGAAAAAAACGATAAAAACGATAAAACCTGATAAATAAGACGATCAATCAGCCAGATTATCGATCCTCTGATGAGATTAGAGACGGACTGAGATGAACACGATGATAAAGTTTGAAAGTAAACGTTTGTTTTTGGTTTAAAAAGCTGCATCACAAACTGATCATATTGATCCTGAACTGTTTCGATCAGTTACATCAGCTGTTATAAATGTCCATCTGTAGTTTCAAACCGCAGAAAATCATAACTGAATGATTTGTTTGAAAAATGATTAAAAATACACTGAATTGATCATTATTGTCGCTACTGTTATTGATTCTTTATTGTTTGATGTAATCTAAAATAGTTTTATTGTTGATTAATGTGATTATTTTCTGACATTTTAGGAATAAAACAGTGAAAAATCTCAGACTTTAGAGGCAAACTGTGAACATTTTACTGTCCTGTGTTTTCAAATCAACATCCGAACAGATCCATTTTAATATCAGAGAAATAATATTTAGAACCAGGCGCTTTTTGGTTTGTTGGCTTAAATAAACCAGGTTTAAACATTAATCACACTGACTGTGTGAAAATAAAGATTGAAAAGATCAACAGTTTTTTGCAGAAACAACAAGTTAAATAAAACTTTTTCACAGAAGCCATTTTGACCTGAAACCTTAATTAATTTATTAGTTATTTTTCAAGATGAAATGTGTCAAAATACCCAAAAAACATGTCTGTGAAGGTTCTCAGTCATCCAGGTCCTGGTGTTCGTAGTCAGCTGGACTTGATCGAGTTGTTGAAGACGTTTCTCATCCAAGAGGCTTCTTCAGTTCTGACTGACTGGTTTGGGAGTTCAGGTATTAAACCTCTGTGTCTGTAGGTGTGTAACACCTGGAGGGGTCCAGCTGCCTACGACAAACTTTGCTACGAACCCAAAAAACATCTTTGTTTAGTTCAGATATCACAACTGCAAGATCACTAAAAATAATTGTGATTAGATGTTTCTTCATGCAAAATGTTTTATATTTTAGATTTTTAAAAAGCAAAGCGACTCACACACACTGCAGTGATGGTGCGTCCTGCGTCCCTGACGCATTCAAATCTGAAAGGACGCAGTAAATTCACTGTCCATGCGTCTCAGGGACAACGGCACATTGTGAACAACAACTTGTGTTTAAAATCACAGTAACTATGAAAAGAAACCTTTCCGTCAGCGGACCTGACGAGCGCTGTTTCAACCCTCTGTGCATTAACTCAGCGCAGACACGATCCTCTGAGTAACAGTGTCGCAACGTGCTAGTTTAACCCTACAACAACAACAACAACTAGCCAGTTACCGCGGATTTCATTTCTACAGTTAAAGATACGAACTTCTTAGTAGTAAATAAACTCACGTTTCCACTGCTCTATGCTGTGTTCACTCATGTCGACGATGTTTTAACGTCTAGAGGACGTGCTGTAATGAAATAAATAAAACATATTCCGGTGGTGGCTGTGTGGCAGCAGGTGCGTTTGACACGAACTGCGCCTCGCCCGGCGAGTAGACGAGATCAGGCGCGAGGGTGGAGACAAGTCGGACAGTTTCCAGCAAACTTAAGAGAACATACAGGAAGAGACACTAACATCCTGTTAGATCACCTGTTAGATCACCTGTATGTTACCTGTAGATCACCTGTTAGATCACCTGTAGGTTACCTGTAGATCACCTGTTAGATCACCTGTATGTTACCTGTAGATCACCTGTTAGATCACCTGTAGTTACCTGTAGATCACCTGTTAGATCACCTGTAGTTACCTGTAGTCACCTGTTAGACCACCTGAGTACTGAGATACGTGTTAGTTCACCTGTTGAAGTTACAATGTGATCACCTCTGTTAAAGATCACCTGTTCGGTTTATCCTTGTAAGCATCACCTGTTAGATCACCTGTAGGTTACCTGCAGTCTGCAGACCACGGTCATAGCAGAAGAGATAAAGTGTGTTCTCGATCGCTGATTGAAGTTAAAATAAAAGTGATCCACCTTCTCTTACATGGAACATCTGTTCTTTTATCTGCCTTGTAAAGCACTTTGTTTGTTTGATAAGTCATTATAATCTTTATTATTATTATCAGACAAAATATCTGCTTGTTGACACATTAAAACTTCATCGCACAACATCAGACTAATCTATCAAGCGTTAAATATTACGATTACGCAGATAATTGGTATTTTATACAACACATGGTGTTTGTTGTCAAAATTAAGAGCCAATCAGAGCCTGTCAGCTCATCGATCAGGTGACAGCCAGGCGCTCGCAGTCGGTGGAGAGCAACTGCGGAACCTGACTCTGAAAACTGCGGCCGCCTCGATCTCGTGAGGTTATCGTTGCCCACGTGTGCATGACGTCAGAGTAAGTCGGGATCAAGTCGGACACAAATCTAACCGGCATGCATTGTGCGGCGATCGCCGGTGATCGATTCTGCGCAGGCCTGGCTCATCTCGAACGCACCTAATGCCCCTAAGAAAAAGATGAGACCTGTTGCTGGTCAGAAGACTATTGCAGCTGTATTTTCTGCTTCCTCTACCTCTGCACTCCTCCCTGACTCTGATCAGCCTCCTGAGAGTACCTCAACATCGCTTATAACTAATTATAATAGGCCTGTAAATATAAAAAATATAAATATAAATATAAAAATTAAAAATTCTAATTATAGCCATATCATACCATACCACCATTAAGAGAGTTTAACACTACAATTTAAGAAATAGAAGAGTATTAGAAATAGAAAGAAATACATTTTTTTATTGGGGACCCATTGAATTTCCCAGGGACCCACTCAGATCACCACCTGTGGGTCCCGGGGACTCACTACATTGAAAACCTATCAACATCACTGACACTGTCATCTGTATTTGTAATAAAAAGTTGAATAAGATCGTTGTTATTAAATCCGTGGTTGTGAGAGTCTTTCTGTTCTTCTCCTTCACATCTGTTGGCCTAAAAGGGTGCTTAAGTTTTTTCCTCAAAGACAAAATAAACTTTATTGATCCCACGCCGGGGAAAGTTGTGAAAAGTTAATCATGTCACAATGTTGTCAGTAGAAAAATAGGCCCGAAGCTCTGCCTGTTTTCACGTTTGGACTTATTTTTCAACTAGTGATCAACCTGGCAATAATTTTTCCACTAATTGACCAGTTGTTTGATCCATAAAATGTCAGAAAATAATCCAGCAGAACAGACTGACCTTGACTACACTGTTAAAAATGTACTCTGACGGTCACATTTAGTGGACTGGTGCTTACAAGTCTTGGTGTTTATTGACTTGTCTCTGTCTCCTCTGCGTAGGTCAGGAAGTGTGTGGCTGCGTGCTGCAACCTTCACCTGTCAGCTGACCTGCTGACTCACTGAGCGTGCTCAGTAGGGGGGTTCCCCTCCACTCTCTCTCACACACACACAGATTTCTGTTCAAACACACGGTAAGTTGATGTGTTTACGTCACCTGTTTAAATCTGATAGAGACAATTAAATTAAAAATTGACATTAAATTTAGAGCTGCAGCTGATTCATCTGTCGATGATTTTTTTGATTAATCGATTAATTGATCCTGTCATGATCTTGTCAAAGGTTGAAAAATAGGGTTGAACATGTAGAGAACATGAACATACGTCAGACTCTTAATTTACTTTTATTCTTTACATAAACTTTAATCTTTGAGTTTTAGAGACTCAAAAAAAAGTCTTTAAAAAATTCAAGTGAAAGTGAATGATGGTTAAAATTGTTATATTTTCAGTTAAAACCATTTAATTTTCAGGCACCAAACTAAACAAATCAGGTTCACAGCGAGTTTTTTTTATTATTTTATTTTTTTTATGAGTTTCTAAAAGTCAACGATTCAAGTTTATTTAAAGAAGAAAGTCGATGATCTCAACTAAAGATTAAAGATTAAAGCAAAACTTTTTAAAGTTTATTTCAAAACTTGAGAGTTTGAGTTGGGCTCAAAACTCAAACTTCTGTTGCAGAACGCTGCAGCCCAATGTTCTACACTGTAAAAATTTAGACAGCTGAAAAAAATCCAAATTTCAAGGTAACTTACCTCAGTAGATTTTTGAGTTTTGAGCCCAACTTCAGCTCTTAAAGCGATATTCCACTCTTAGATAATAACCCACTCAGTATGTCCTCACCTCTATGCTGATGTGATGATGGTGAAGATCTTCAGTTCACTAAACAATCCTGGAGTTTCAGCAGAAAACAGGGTTGCAGCCAAATCCAGTACAATGGCAGTGAATGGAGACCACGGATAAAATGTTAAAAAAAGAACACAAAACAAACACAAAATGTCTCCATCCTGCTCGTGTGGTGTAATCCAAGTGTCCGTGAGCCGCGACATTAAAATTTAACCACAAAAGACACCATTTACACCATGTTTTTAGCCGAAATGTCAACTGTAGCATGTAGCAGGTAGCATGTAAACATGGCGTCGATCTTGTGAGACTTTGTATATCTCTTAATAGACGCACGTGTGAAAATATCACGAGATTTCTTGTGCATCTGGCTCGAGTCTGAGAGGTTACAGTTTTTCACTTTTGGAGCCAATAAATCATTGTTAAAAACTAATGACCAACATCTCCATGCTGTCTAGATGCAATTTGTGTATTTTGGGATTTTTGTCTCAATAACTGAATTTTTGACAGCCATTTGAAATCTGCCTTTACATGCTAACAGCTGCTGTCTTGCACACAGGTGACTGGCTTAGTCAATTTGTGAAGCTACAAGTGGTGTTTCCATTTGCCAATTAGCTCAGTGAGATAGAGGATGGTTCTTGGTGTTGAAGGTTGTGAGTTCAAGCCTCAGCTTGTACAACATTTCCATATGAGAAATCTACCCAAACTTTTCACAAAGGTCCAGTCCCATGCCAGATGTCCTCAACTGGAAACACAAGACAATAGTCCTGATGGTGGCGCTACAGCAAGCCTCTAAATTTCAAAACTTTGAAAATTCACAACAAATCAACCATATGTGCTACAGCTTTGGAACTTTCACTTTGAAATGTTCTTTTCCATGGCATGGATGGCTGCTGCCTGGCACCCTGATCCTTGGCTTAGTCAATTTGTGAAGCCACACATGAACTGTCACTTGCCAATTAGCTCAGTGAGATAAAAGACGGACTTCAGTCTCAGAAGTCGTGAGTTCGAGCCTCAGCTAAGGCAGGATGGACTTTCAAATGTGAAAGCCTTATGTTCAGGTATCATGCTATGTGAATTAGAGACTGCTAAGGTTAAAATAATTATGATCCATGTAGAATTCCTATAATGAGCTAGAAGAAGTTTTAAAAATATATACCACAGAGTTGTCTCTTGCTAATTAGCTCAGTGAGATAGAGCAGAGTCTCTTGTGCCAGAAAATGTGAGTTCAAGCCTCAACTGATTATTAGAATGACACTTTTTTTTTCATCTTCCTACACTCTGCTTGTTGCTCAGAATTGCCTAATTTTGTCTAAAATTGTTCGGCCCGACCATTGCTGCACAGCAGCTATAGTTTTTACTGATATTGTGATATGATTTGTGATATTAGAGGTGATGATAATTTCGGGACGTCTCTGTCTCACCACATTCATTCATTTAAAAGTTTAAAGTCACATTTCACCTTTAAAAAAAACTGCACCTCCTGTGATTTGAAATTTGAAAGCCAGACTGTGATTTCAATAAAATTTCGATTCATTGTTCAGCCTTATTAGCAACTAGCGGCTAACTGAGTTGGCTGCACTTTATGGATGTTTTGAGTCAGTGACTCCACTTCTCTCACAGACAGGTGACACACTTTGAGACATGAAACTTTGTGTGTTTCCTGTAGTTTGTCTCTCTTCTATAGTGTGTGTAAGTGTGTATTTTTGAAGGAGTGAAATAATATTTTTTAGGATAATATGTATATAAACATGTCATTTATCTTTGAGCTATAAGGAGCTTGAGAAGCTTAAAAAAACACCTTGAAAAGTGTTTTAATTTGACTTTGGAAAAGATGCAGGAACCCTGAAATCTGTCCAATCACTGAGTGGCTGTCAGACCATGTGACCTGATGTTTATCTGAGGTGTGCTGTTGTGTTTGTTTCAGGATCTCTTCAGACGGCATCATGGTGTTAGCCGACCTGGGAGGAAGATCACCTCGGCGCTGAGGTCACTCAGCAACGCCACCATCATCAATGAGGAGGTAACTCTGAGGTCATGTGACCAAACATCAAAAAAAGTCTCATTATTTTAACTCCTGTCTAAAACTCATCAGTGAAATAATTAGTACATTTGATCTGATCCTGGATCAGAACGTCATGTTTCTATCACTGCTGACTGGACGTGTAGACGATAAACACCCATCACTACTGCAGAGTCATGTGACCCAGGACTGAATGCTGATTGGACCTTTTCCTGCTGAAGAGCAGGGGCTTTTTTTGTCCTGTGTTAACGCAGATTCAGACGGGGACTCGTCACCCTGGTAACCAATAAAATGGAGGAGAAGCTGCGTTAGACAGAAACTATACGTGTTGTAAGCTTGTTAGCTGTGATGTCAAACCCCCTGTTAACACAGCATTACTTTAGCTTCATAGTTAATTTCAATCATGATGTCAAACCCATGTGCACCACACACACACACACACACACACCTCTTCCCTGCTCCCTGCCTGCAGCTTTCTGCTGGAATAAAATGCTTTGTGGACACATTTTAACTAAGAATTAGTCCATTTTAAATATAATTGGTCTTAAAAATCCTAGAATCAGTCCTCACAGTCCATCCTGTAAGATTAGAGAGTAAATGAAGACGACCTGAGGACCAGTCTGTGATCATCTGTCGTCTGTTTGTTTCAGGTGTTAAACGCCATGTTGAAGGAGGTGTGCGCCGCCCTGCTGGAGGCCGACGTCAACATCAAACTGGTCAAACAGCTGAGAGAGAACGTCAAGTGAGTTCAAACACCTGATCCAGGATCTGAACCTGATCCAGTTCAGTCCAGCAGCTGTGTGTCCACGTGCACAGAGACGTCATGATCTGTCTCTGGGTTCAGAGAGAAGACCAGAAGTGGGCGGGGTTTATACTATAAATCAAATTAAATCAGGCAATACAGTTGATCCTTCACCAAGCCTCGTCTCCAAACAGCAACTGTCCAATCATAGGTTAGCATCTGAAGCGGCGTGCAGGAGGCTCTGAGGAGAGAGATACTCAGCTGTTCATGACTCTGGATGGTGGCGTCTTTTTTGTCGTCTCTCAAAAACAAGATGCACAAGGGCTCTAACATAAGCTGCAAATGTTAGCATGTCTGGCTAACTGATGCTAGCTTTAACTTTACCTCCAGACAAACTTGTTAGATCCACTGCATCTGCATTTGTTCTGTGGAGGTTTGAGGAGGAGGATGTGGGCTGATGAAGAATCAAAGTGGGTCGATGATGATGCATCTCTCTCTGACTCGCTGTCTCAGGTCTGAGCCGGGTTAGCTTAGCTCTTATCCTGGCACTCTTCCTGTGGTGATCGCGGTCCGGCTGGTCTGGCTGGGTGACCCGTCTCAAGGTCCGCTGCACTAATCGAGTCCCTGTGCTTCCTTTTCCCACGTTAATGAGTGTATTTCTGTCATCTATCATGTAGATATACCTGCTGTATTTCACCATCTGACCAATGTTTGCTGAGATGTAAGCTAGCTTTAGCCTCAGTCTGTTAGCATTAATGTTATATCATGTAGGCAGCTGTTAGCTAACTTTACATAAACACTTTCACAGGGTTCTTGTTTTAAAACATGTCAGATGGAAACATTAAAACATCAGCTGGAGACTCTCAGCTGACTCAAGTCCAGTTAGCATTAGCATTAGCTTACATCAGCCAGCTAATCTTCTTGTGAGTCATTTTAACGACAAAATCCACCATCGTCAGCTAGAAATGAGAATCTGCTTTTGTTTACGTCTCTAAAGAATCACAGACCTCGTGTTTCAACAATTACTCACAATTTACATGTTAAATCTGCCGCCGTTATCACTGTAAACTGCATAAATACAGTGCAAGAATGGAAAGTTTAGCAGGCATAGCAACAGTAACTATGGAGGGCGGGGCTTTGCAAAGGATCCGTTTGATTTAATATCAGTATATAATTATTTCCACTGCTTCATACAGCAATATTTGTCTCTTGATTTTTAACTAAACTAAGTTTTATAAACTGTCTGAAGTCACAACACCTCCCCTTTAACTGGACGATTTTGAAAAATCAGAAATTGAAAAAGGGTTTTATAAATGAAATGATTTTGTTTTACATTGGGACTAGAAACTCTACAGGACAGATATATAAAATATATAAAATATCTTACAGTTGAAGGGAATAATCTTAAAGCAGTGAGTCGTTGAAGTAGACGAGACGTTCAGGTTCGGGTGCATCTCTCACCCTGTCCTCTCTCTGTGGTGTTTGTCCCTGCAGGTCTGCCATAGATCTGGAGGAAATGGCCTCAGGTCTGAACAAGAGGAGGATGATCCAACACGCAGTCTTCAAGGAGCTCGTCAAGGTCAGACCGTCCGGCCTGGACAAGTCCTGGAAGACTTTAATCTTTAATCTGATAGAAAGCGTTCAGATCAAACTAAACTAAAGTGAACTCAGAATTACTGAGACTGACCTCCAGGTGTGTGTATCTGCTGTGTGTGTGTTTATACGTGTGTGTGTGTGTTTGCAGCTGGT
>JAWZSL010000003.1:12176379-12358879 GCA_034769285.1 Lutjanus argentimaculatus | reverse complement strand
CAAACTCAAACACGGTACGAGTCACGTGACTCACTCACACGCCTGTAACATGTGACATGGTGCATCGTGGGTATGATGAGTGACCTGTGACCTCTGTCCTCAGGTCAGTTCACCCTCAGAGACATGTACGAGCAGTTCCAGAACATCATGAAGATGGGACCCTTCGGACAGATCATGGTAAACATGCTAACTAACTCACCTCAGTCACATGACCTCAGCCCAATCCCAGGCTTAGCTGACGTCACCTGTCACCCAAAATGGTACAGACAGGAGTGAAACTGTGTGACATGTCACAACACATGGTGTTTGTTGTCAAAATTAAGAGCCAATCAGAGCCTGTCAGCTCATCGATCAGGTGACAGTCAGGCGTTTGCAGTCGGTGGAGAGCAACTGCGGCGTCTGGTTCTAGAAACAGCGGCTGCCTCGATCTCATGACGTTGTCTTTGCCCGTGTGTGCATGACGTCAGAGCAAGTCGGACACAAATCTAACCAGCATGCATTGTGTGGCGATCGCTTCTGCGCAGGCCTGACTTGTCTTGAACGTACCTCACGTTTGTACACTGTGACTGAACTGTGATCTGTGTGTCTCTCCATGATGCGTTCAGGGGATGATTCCTGGCTTCGGCACAGACTTCATGAGTAAAGGAAACGAACAGGAGTCAATGGCCAGACTGAAGAAACTGATGACCATCATGGATAGCATGAACGACCAGGGTAACACACGTGCATGCACACGGACGCACACACACACATTATTAGAGGACTGCTTCAGTTCACGAGGCGTTTACTGACCTGATAGACCTCAGGAAAAGAGCTTCTTGATTGATTCATTAGTGTTGCAGGTCTCAGTTTGTTTCTGACTGTAAAAGATCATCACATGTCCTAACTGTCTCCAGCTGAAATGTCAATCAGTTGATAGCTGATCAACCTAAAATAATATAAATATGTTTTCAAGGAATATATTCTCACGCTGTTTTTATTGGTTATAAATCAGGATGATTCATCGATAAAACATTAAAACATAAAATCATGGTTAGTTGCAGCCTCAGTTTGTCAGTAGTTCAATAATTCCTGTCTAAAAATGTGAAGGTCACATGGTTTTCCTGCAGCGAATCACTGGCTGTTCTGTTGTTGGACTGCAACTAATGATTATTTTCATCGTTGATTAATCTGTTGATTATTTTCTTGATTAATTAATCCTGTCACACTCTGTGTTTGGACCTATTTTTCAATTCGTGATCAATCTGCCAATAATTTTTCCACTAATCAATTAAAACAATTAACTGTGTCCCTCTCTGGTTTTACTGGTTTGACTGGTTCGTGTCCCCTGTTTGTGTGTCCTCAGAGTTGGACAGTAAAGACGGAGCCAAACTGTTCAGTAAGCAGCCCAACAGGATCCAGAGAGTGGCCCGGGGCTCCGGGGTCGCCACCAGAGACGTCCAGGAGCTGCTGACTCAGTACACCAAGTTCGCCCAGATGGTCAAGAAGATGGGCGGGATCAAGGGACTCTTTAAAGGTACAGACAGATGGAGAGGGGGAGAGGGCAGAGTCTGTAGAACGGGACTGGGCGGTCTGGGTTTGGACGCGTGTCTATCAGGTGTTTGGTTTTTTTCCTCAGGAGGAGACATGTCGAAGAACGTGAACCCGTCTCAGATGGCCAAACTGAACCAGCAGATGGCCAAAATGATGGACCCCCGAGTCCTGCACCACATGGGTAAGACCTGTCTCCCTGTCTGTCCATCACGCCTGCAGGACCAGTGTCAAATATGATATACATGTCAGCATTATGAAATATGTCAACCATAAGAGTATTATGTCAACATTATCAGATACTGTGTCGACGTTAGAAGATATAAGATCTCATAATGTCAACAAAATATATCATAATGTCGACATATCTCATAACATTGACATAGCATCTCTTAAATTTGACATATCTCATAATGTTGACATAATGTCTCATAAGAACAAAGCAAGTCCACACACCAGAAACTGCTCCTTTGATGAGTATTTAATGGCATCACCACGTGTAACGTTTCGGGCACCAGCCCTTCATCAGACATGAAACGACTGTTCAGACACACCTCCATATATACAACCAATTGTGGTCATCAAGCATCAGGTAAACAAACCGTCATTAGGACATGCAGATTCAAGATTATAGTGTTTCATGGCACATGTAAATCAAATGGAGGTGCCACTTAGTACTGTAGAATATAGTGATACTTAGTAAAAAAAAATGTTTACTAAGTATCACTATATTCTACAATCTGCATGTCCTAATGACGGTTTGTTTACCTGATGCTTCTGTCATGCTATGTTCAAATATTGATTCTAGGCACTGTCGGCCCTTTCTTGTGTATAAATGTATGTATGTAAATATACTGTGTAAAAAAAATGTTTGCTGTATATATATTCGGTCAGCAACTGTTGAATTATATTAACTCCTAGTGGGCCATTGTTGTATTTTTGTATTTGTGTATATTTAGATTTTTGTACTGGTGTAATATCTTGCAGGTTATTCTGTGTCTGCGCATGTGATCACATGATCTGCTTGATGACCACAATTGGTTGTATATATGGAGGTGTGTCTGAACAGTCGTTTCATGTCTGATGAAGGGCTGGTGCCCGAAACGTTACACGTGGTGATGCCATTAAATACTCATCAAAGGAGCAGTTTCTGGTGTGCGGACTTGCTTTGTTCTTTTGTATCTGTTACGTAGTCCAGCACCCAGTACTCATTGTTTTTGGATGTGCGTGCTGTTTTTTGCATCTTCGACATAATGTCTCATAACATCGACATAGTATCTCATAATGTTGACATAATATCTCCTAATGTCAACGTAGTATCTCATGTTGACATAATGTCAACATTTTGAGATACTTTGTTGACGTTAGGAGATGTTATGTCAACATTATGATTTTATGTTAACAATAAGAGATATTATGTCGACATGAGGTTCTATGTAAGCATTATGAGATGTCAGCAGTATATGATACATGTCGACATAATGAGATACAGTGACATTGCTGCTTCACAATAAATGCCTCTAGGTGTTACATCAATGGGCCTCATGCAAGAACATTTTCCTCTTCTTAACTTAAACTTCTCTCGCTTTTTTCGTGTGAAGGCCTCGTATGAACACGCCACGTCAGATTCAACAAACGCTCTTAACTTCAGAAAACCGTGTAAATGATCCTCCTGTGCGTATTTGAGTGCACGTGCATGAGACTTGTAAATTAACATCATTTACGCCCCAATAATACCATATAAGGCTGCGCTTCCTGCTCCACATGTCGGGAAGAGCTCATTCATGAAAATGGAATCGAAGAGAAAAAAGAACTTTACGAGTTTGGAGTTTGACTTCCTGCTTTCAGAGATCCATAAAGGAAAATCTGTCATTTTAACAGTGTCAGCAGTGAAATTAAAGGACCTGCTAAAGCAGATAAACGGGAAAAGTGAGTGCTGTTAATACCGCGTTACCCGAGGGTCGGACTGTCACTGAAAAAAAGAAGAAACGTCTCGATATGAAAATGACTAAAGAAAAAAAAAAACAACTCGCCACAGCGTCAGTAAGGGGCGATCGATGACTGCAGTGAGAGGAGAAGGTTCAGGGGAAGTTTCATCACAGAGACAGAGGACAGAGTAAGTGAGGATGTTCACCTGGACAGAGACTTTATAAACCTGCATGTGCAGATATACGGCCAATACACCTGACAGCAGGTAATAATAGATCACTGAATGACTGATGAGAGGCTTTGTATGCACATTTATAATTATAATTTAAAATGTAGTCAAACAGAATAATGTCAACATGAGGAGTAGTTTGTAATTTACTTTTCAGACTCAAAATGTCTTCAAACTAATTAAATATACAGTTGTTAGTGAAAAACTTCAGTTTGTTTACCAGCAGACTGACGTCACATGACTCTACGACAGGTCTGGACCACTCATAAATTGTGTTCGTATGAGAAAGAAAATTCAAAATATGAGAAAATTGGTGAATGCCAAACTTCTCTTAAATCACTCGTACGCTCCACTGAAGAACAAAATCTGTTCGTACGAGCGGTTCTTGCATGAGGCCCAATGCTTTTAATTTGAAATGAGCAGCAGGAAGTTAATGAAGCTAGCATTAGCCCGTTGTGTCGTCGGGACCTGATGGAACCTGATGGAGGTTATAAACAGTCCACAGGGGGTCAGCAGGTGGAACCGGTTCTCATTAATTATGTGGAGTTCAGGTGTGTTATTGGATTAAATCAAAGTGTCTCAGTGGCGCCACCTTTGGCTTCAGAAGCTTCACTTTAAAACTGTGTTCTGAACCCACCTGATGTCTCCTGATCCTCAGTCACTGTTCACCAGCTGATCAAATCAATCAGAGTCGATTTTTGTTCCTTTGTTTATTGTGTTCATGGAGGCTTATTGTGTGTTGTTAATGACTGAATGACTTTATTTATTTTTATTTTTTTAAGGTGGTATGGCGGGTCTTCAGTCGATGATGCGTCAGTTCCAGCAGGGAGCCGCCGGCAACATGAAAGGCATGATGGGATTCAACAACATGTGACCGCCGACCAGTCAGCTGCCTTAAAAACATTAAAAACTTCAAATGAAAGCTCCGCCTCCTGACAGGTACAGGTGGAGAGGGGCGGGGCTTAGAGAGACAGAATAAGAGCAGGATGTTTGGAGTTTGGTTCTGTCCTCTGCTGCTTTTCACGGGAAAATAAAATCTGCTTTTAGAAAAACACCAGAACAAGAAACAGGATGATGATTTAAAGGAGCAGTTCGTCTTCTTCTTCTCTGTCTCCTTTAGATGTTTCAGATCAAACTGAAACATCACACATTTGTTGGACTGCTCCTTTAAATGGTGATGAGGAGGAAGAGTGAGGAAGATAAGCTGGTTGTTTTTGGGCCTCGTTAATTTAATTCTGTATGTTTGTGTATAAGATTTAAACAGAGCAGAGAGTCTGTCCTGATTGGACGAGGACACACCACATGACAACGATGATGATGGTGATGGTGGTGATGAAGATAACATTAGTTAGTGACAGTATTTTTGTCATATAATAAACATTTGTATTGCACCATTTTAAACCTGCATTGTGTCTTTATTTCATTGTTTTGATCGTATGTCGACATTATGACTTATGTCAACATTATGAGATACTATGTCAACTTTATAAGCTATGTCAACAGCATTAGATACTGCATTAACATTAAGAGATACAATGTCAACATTATGAGATACTCCGTTGACATTATAGGATGCTATGTCACATAATGAGATATTGTGCAACACTACAAGATACTTTGTCAATGTTAAGTGATATGTCGTCATTATGAGATGCTATGATGACGTTACAAGATACCAACATTGAGATGTCGATGTGAAATATTACATTGACATGAGATACTATGTCAATGTTAAGAGATACATAATGAGATACTGTGTTGAGAATATAAGACACTATGACGACGTTATGAGATATGTCAACATTATGAGATACAAGACATGTTAGAAGATGTCACATGAGAGTATGTCGACATTACGAGATATATGAGATGTTATAACATGTGACATTAGAGATACTATGACGATGTTATGAAGACATGGTGACATTATGAGATGTTATGTGGATGTTAGAAGATACTAAGACGATGTTATGAGAAATGTCGACATGAGATGCTATGACAGTGTTATAAGATGTTGGCCTTATGAGATACTATGTCAACATTATGAACTGTGGTCATTACGAGACGTTATGTTGACATCAGTGATATTTGAACAGAAACCTCAGAAAGGAAAAAATATTCAAAGTTTGAAACAGAAAAACAAAAACACTCATAACGAGTAAACATGACATTGTTGGTGTTTATGTCAAATCTACGATGTACCCAATTTCAAATGTCAACTTCTTTAACTGTGATTGGTTAAGAGTTGAATTTAACGATGACCTCAGAGTCACAGTTAAAATGACGCTGGCTGATTTTACAGTTTTGACTGAATCTTACTGTTGATTTAAATATTATTTAAATTTAATATCTTTTTTTTTTAATTGATTGCTGACAGGTTGTTTGGCGTCTCAGTGAGTTTCTTGTGTCAGAGTGAATCTCTGAGTAAAAACTGACGATGGTTCATGAAATATTTTCATTGCACTGTGGGCGAGGTTCGGTCAAAGATCCTCTGCCGTCACGATGAATCACTCTGACCGGAAATGTGTGTCACAGTTTATCAGAGATTATTTACGTTACAAGCTCTAGAAAAATAAGTAACGTAAAAATATGAGTACAACAATAAACCATACAGAGCAGTGTATGTAATGAACATAAAGAATAATGCTAAAGAATGGCGTATATAAATAAGTGTAAGAATATTATAATCATAAAAGTGTGATGGTTGAAATGCACATTATAAATAAATGACTGCAGTCCAAATGACTTGATTTTTTATTTATATTATTTACATTTAATCAGAAAATTATATTGATCTTATATTATTATTATTGCATCATACCTTTTCTTTGGTTATAATTTAATATGACAACTTTTTCTCAAAAATAACACCAATAGTACTTTTTTGTCTTTTTGCTTACTCTCATTTTTGTCATGAAATTCTTCTTTATAATAAAAAATTATTTATGACCCTTAAAACTAACTTTTTTCGTTGTAATTTAAATTTAAATTTAAATTTGTAATTTAAAACATTTTATTGTAGAGTTACAGCTTTATATCATTGTAATATAATAATTTTTATTGTATATTGTATATTTTTCTCTGTGTGTGTGTTCTTTCTAAATTTATATAATCTATATTTAATTAGAGAATTATATTGATCTTAATATATTATTCTCATTGCATTATAACTTATGATTTAATTAATTAATTAAATCTGTAACCCCCCACCCCATGATATTAAAACTATATATTTGTAATTTAGGACATTTTGTGTACAGTTATAACTTTATATCACTGTAATATGAGTTCATTGTAGACCCCTTATATTTAGACTTTTTTGCTAAAACAAACAACAACACATTTCTGCATATATATGTATATGTGTATACACACACACAGATGTGGAGTCAGTCGCTGTGACCGGAGTGGGTGTGGAATGTGTGTTTTCTGAAAGTCGCTCAGAGTGAGACGTCTTCCTGTTTTTCTTGTCTGTGCTGTGACGTGGCGCCGGGCGCCGCCATGTTGTTTTGCTTCGTTGTCAGTCAGAGTGAGAGCAGCAGCAGCAGCAGCAGCAGGGAGGAGGTGAGTGACTGATTTACCTTCACACACAGACTCACCTGAACCTGACAGACCTCCACCTTCACCTGGACCCGGTCAGCTTACCTCTCTGACCGTCCGGAATTCTCACCTGAGTGACGTGAGTGACGCTGCAGCGGTATGCCAGCTCAGTTAGCCGTTAGCGTTAGCCGTGAGGCTAACTGGACTGAACTGTGAGATTATAAAAAAAACACGTTTAATTAGTTTGTGTTGGAGTGAAAAGCTTCAGGTGAGACACTCACACACGTACCTCACCTGTCCGGGTCATCAAGGTACCTGCTGACGTCAGCATGTTCACTGTCGCAGCATCATTTAAATCAGATCAGATCAAACAGACTGGACTTTAAATATCAAAGTTAAATATTAACGGTTATCTGATGGGTGAATTGATCATTGGCTCTGATCGATTGATTAACCTGCAGTCTGTCGATCTGAAAGTTTCTGTCTTTACCGCACTACAGTCTTCTGAAAGTTCTGTGATATTTTTCGTTAAATAGGGAGAAAATTGTACAGAGTTTGGTTGTTAGCTCTTCAGGTGGGAGAGGTGGTGTTAGAGGTGGAGGAATGTGATGTGTTTTTATGATGAACTCAGAGCTGCAGTAACACAGATCAGAGCCCTGCTGAAAGGCCACCAACCAAACTCTGTACAACTTTTGTAGTATTTTGAAAAAGCTCACGTTTCCCGACTTATTTAAATAGTTTAATCATATTTTTCTTTAGATTTGGTCCCTGATGTTGTTTTAAAGTTTCTCTTCACTGTCAGGAGCTGCACAACTAATCCAGATATCAGAACTGTAAACTGTCTGCTCTGTCCTTAATCAATCATTGGTAAAATGAGCAATCAATTAATCGATTAATCAGACTGACAAAACCTTAAAAATATTGCATTTATCAAACAGCCCCTCGATCAGAGTTTTATCTCCACAGGAACATGTTTCATGTTCTCTGACAGCGGTACATACACCCTTAGAAATAAAGCTGATAACTAGAACCATATAGGGTTCTTCAGCTTGTCCCCATTGGAGAACCATTTTTGTTTCCTGTTAGAACTTTTTATAGAAGTTCACAGGAACCCTTTCAAAGAGTTCTACCTAGAACGCAACATAAAGAGTTACATCTAGAACCATATGTGAAAGGAATCCCCTGTGAGAGGTTCTACAGAGAACCCTTTTATGGTGCAATGGTTCCACTTAGAACCCTCTCTGGAGGTTCTATCCAGAACCTTTCTATCTTTCTAAGGGTGCTATCAAGAATCCAACCAGGAGGTTCTGCTTTTTAAATGCTATGCTATGCTATCTAGAACACATTCAGGAGGTTCTACAAAGAACCTTTTTATATTTAAAGGGTTTCAACGTGCTGTGGGTTTTATTCAGCTCACATTCAGGAGGTTCTGTCTCGGATCAGTCCAGGGGGTTCTATTATGGTACAAAGAACCCTTGACAGAGTTCTGTGTGCTCCACCTGTTTTCACATGTTTGGACCAATGTGACTGTGACAGGATTCATTTTTCACCATTTTCTGATATTTTATGAACCAAACAACTGATCGATTAATAAAGAAAATAACTGACACAGTAATCGATGATGTCAGTTAGTCGCAGTACTGACAGTCGGTACCACTGCAGTAGTACTCAGGAGTACTTCAGTATTCTGATGTAGTTTCTCCCTCTCCCGCAGCTTTTCTCTGACAGTGTGTGCGACCCCTCCCGTCTCCCAGCGTTGCCATGGCGACCTTCCCAGAGTACATCGCGCAGAACGAGGAGCGCGACGGCGTGCGGTTCAGCTGGAACGTGTGGCCGTCGAGCCGGCTCGAGGCGACCCGGATGGTGGTGCCGGTGGCGGCTCTGTTCACGCCACTGAAGGAGCGACCCGATCTGCCACCCATCCAGTATGAACCGGTTCTCTGCAGCCGCGCCACCTGCCGCGCTGTGCTCAACCCACTGTGGTACGTACGTGTGGCCGGGCACCTGTGTGATGTCACAGGCAGGGGGCGGGGTCTGTAAAGTCATCCACCTGTCTAACTGCCGCCTGTCTGTGTGTTTCAGCCAAGTGGACTACAGAGCCAAACTGTGGGCCTGTAACTTCTGTTACCAGAGGAACCAGGTTCAGTATCAACACGTCCTGTTCTCACTTTGAACTTTGGCTCAAAATATGTCTGTTATTCTAAATCACAGCTAAAGGGACAGTTCACGTTTTCTGAACTGAGGTCCAGCATGTTACCTTCAGGAGATTTTCTCTGAGCATGGCCACTTTTGGCAAGATTTTTGTTTCTTTTATAACGACTTTTGTCTCAGAATATGACAACTTTTTTAACAACACTCTTTTCTAAATACAACAACATTTTTTAAACAACTTTTCTCTCAAAATATGACGACTTTTTTCTCTAAATATGACAACTTTCTTTTTTATTTCAGACGACTAAAAAATCAATATCCGTTTAAGTGTACGCTGTATTCAGAATACCTTTCTGTCAGACAGACTTTTCTGACAGGAAACCACCATTAGATCAGATCAGAAAATCAACACAGCTACACAAAAGTAAAGTTTTAAAGGACAGAGTGAGTATTATGTAAAACCTGCAGCATCAGTTTTCTCTCAGAGAATATTATGGTAGAGGGATGAATTATTCTGTATCTTCCCAGGTGATTAAAAGTAAAATTAAAATGATACAACATTAAAATGTTGTTGCAATTAACTTATTATTTGGTATTTTCATTTCTTGAAAGTCACAAGAAAGCAGGAAACAAAGTCTCTGAAACTCTCAGTCCTCTGCTGTGTTTCAGTTTCCTCCATCTTACGCTGGAATCTCTGAGGTGAACCAACCTGCTGAGCTGCTGCCTCAGTTCTCCACCATTGAGTATGTCGTCCAGGTAAGACTGACGCACAGGTACAGACTGACCGACACACAGGTACAGACTGACCGACACACAGGTACAGACTGACCAACACACAGGTACAGACTGACCGACACACAGGTACAGACTGACCGACACACAGGTACAGACTGACCGACACACAGGTACAGACTGACAGACGCACAGGTACAGACTGACCGAACACACAGGTACAGACTGACCGACACACAGGTACAGACTGACACAGGTACAGACTGACCGACACACAGGTACAGACTGACCGGCACATAGGTACAGACTGACAGACGCACAGGTACAGACTGACCGACACACAGGTACAGACTGACCGACACACAGGTACAGACTCACAGACACACAGGTACAGACAGACAGACACACAGGTACAGACAG
Source organism: Lutjanus argentimaculatus (assembly GCA_034769285.1). NCBI lineage: Eukaryota > Metazoa > Chordata > Actinopteri > Lutjaniformes > Lutjanidae > Lutjanus > Lutjanus argentimaculatus. The sequence goes on along the minus strand of JAWZSL010000003.1, from coordinate 12,348,348 downwards.
ACATGCAGGTACAGACTGACTGACGCACAGGTACAGACTGACTGACACGCAGGTACAGACTGACCGACACACAGGTACAGACTCACAGACACACAGGTACAGACTGACCGACACACAGGTACAGACAGACACACAGGTACAGACTGACCGACACACAGGTACAGACTGACCAACACACAGGTACAGACAGACACACAGGTACAGACAGACATGCAGGTACAGACTGACTGACGCACAGGTACTGACTGACGCACAGGTACAGACTGACACACACGTACAGACTGACTAACACACAGGTACAGACTGACCGACACAGGTACAGACTGACAGACACACAGGTACAGACTGACAGACACAGGTACAGACTGACACACAGGTACAGACTGACCGACACACAGGTACAGACTCACAGACACACAGGTACAGACTCACAGACACACAGGTACAGACAGACACGCAGGTACAGACTGACTGACGCACAGGTACTGACTGACGCACAGGTACAGACTGACACACACGTACAGACTGACTAACACACAGGTACAGACTGACCGACACAGGTACAGACTGACTGACACGCAGGTACAGACTGACCGACACACAGGTACAGACTCACAGACACACAGGTACAGACTGACCGACACACAGGTACAGACTGACCGACACACAGGTACAGACTGACACACAGGTACAGACTGACAGACACAGGTACAGACAGACATGCAGGTACAGACTGACTGATGCACAGGTACAGACTGACACACAGGTACAGACTGACAGACGCACAGGTACAGACTGACGACACACAGGTACAGACTGACACAGGTACAGACTGACGACACACAGTACAGACTGACGGCACATAGGTACAGACTGACAGACGCACAGGTACAGACTGACGACACACAGGTACAGACTGACCGACACACAGGTACAGATCACAGACACACAGGTACAGACAGACAGACACACAGGTACAGACAGACATGCAGTACAGACTGACTGACGCACAGGTACAGACTGACTGACAACGCAGGTACAGACTGACCGACACACAGGTACAGACCACAGACACACAGGTACAGACTGACCGACACACAGGTACAGACCAGACACACAGGTACAGACTGACCGACACACAGGTACAGACTGACCAACACACAGGTACAGACAGACACACAGGTACAGACAGACAGCAGGTACAGACTGACTGACGCACAAGGTACTGACTGACGCACAGGTACAGACTGACACACGTACAGACTGACTAACACACAGGTACAGACTGACCGACACAGGTACAGACTGACAGACACACAGGTACAGACTGACAGACACAGGTACAGACTGACACACAGTACAGACTGACCGACACACAGGTACAGACTCACAGACACACAGGTACAGACTCACAGACACACAGGTACAGACAGACACGCAGGTACAGACTGACTGACGCACAGGTACTGACTGACGCACAGGTACAGACTGACACACACGTACAGACTGACTAACACACAGGTACAGACTGACCCGACACAGGTACAGACTGACTGACACGCAGGTACAGACTGACGACACACAGGTACAGACTCACAGACACACAGGTACAGACTGACGACACACAGGTACAGACTGACCGACACACAGGTACAGACTGACACACAGGTACAGACTGACAGACACAGGTACAGACAGACATGCAGGTACAGACTGACTGATGCACAGGTACAGACTGACACACAGGTACAGACTGACAGACGCACAGGTACAGACTGACTGACGCACAGGTACAGACTGACACCACACGTACAGACTGACTAACACACAGGTACAGACTGACGACACAGGTACAGACTGACTGACACGCAGGTACAGACTGACGACACACAGGTACAGACTCACAGACACACAGGTACAGACTGACCGACACACAGGTACAGACTGACCGACACACAGTACAGACTGACACACAGGTACAGACTGACAGACACAGGTACAGACAGACATGCAGGTACAGACTGACTGATGCACAGGTACAGACTGACACACAGGTACAGACTGACAGACGCACAGGTACAGACTGACTGACGCACAGGTACAGACTGACACACACGTACAGACTGACTAACACACAGGTACAGACTGACGACACAGGTACAGACTGACTGACACCAGGTACAGACTGACGACACACAGGTACAGACTCAAGACACACAGGTACAGACTGACCGACACACAGGTACAGACTGACCGACACACAGGTACAGACTGACACACAGGTACAGACTGACAGACACAGGTACAGACAGACATGCAGGTACAGACTGACTGATGCACAGGTACAGACTGACACACAGGTACAGACTGACAGAGCACAAGGTACAGACTGACTGACGCACAGGTACAGACTGACCGACACACAGGTACAGACTGACCAACACACAGGTACAGACTGACCGACACACAGGTACAGACGACCAACACACAGGTACAGACTGACCGACACACAGGTACAGACTGACCGACACACAGGTACAGACTGACAGACGCACAGGTACAGACTGACCGACACACAGGTACAGACTGACCGACACACAGGTACAGACTGACACACAGGTACAGACTGACAGAAAACAGGTACAGACAGACATGCAGGTACAGACTGACTGATGCACAGGTACAGACTGACACACAGGTACAGACTGACAGACGCACAGGTACAGACTGACTGACGCACAGGTACAGACTGACAGGTACAGACTGACACAGATACAGACTGACTGACACACAGGTACAGACAGACACACAGGTACAGACTGACAGACACACAGGTACAGACTGACTGACAGGTACAGACTGACACAGGTACTGACTGACACACAGGTACAGACTGAGTACAGACTGACTGACGCACAGGGACAGACTGAACACAGGTACAGACTGACTGACGCACAGGTACAGACAGACACACAGGTACAGACTGACGCACAGGTACAGACTGACAGACACATAGGTACAGACTGACAGACACACAGGTACAGACTGACAGACACACAGGTACAGACTGACACACAGGTACAGACTGACTGACACACGGTACAGACTGACAGACACACAGGTACAGACTGACAGACACACAGGTACAGACTGACCGACACACAGGTACAGACTGACACACAGGTACAGACTGACAGACACGGTACAGACAGACATGCAGGTTCAGACTGACTGACGCACAGGTACAGACTGACACACAGGTACAGACTGACACACAGGTACAGACTGACAGACACATAGGTACAGACTGACTGACGACAGGTACAGACTGACACACAGGTACAGACTGACTGAGCACAGGTACAGACAGACACACAGGTACAGACTGACACACAGGTACAGACTGACTGACGCACAGGTACGGACTGACTGACACCAGGTACAGACTGACAGACACACAGGTACAGACTGACAGACACACAGGTACAGACTGACAGACACAAGGTGCAGACTGACTGACGCACAGGTACAGACTGACACACAGGTACAGACTGACAGACGCACAGGTACAGACTGACAGACAACACAGGTACAGACTGACAGACGCACAGGTACAGACTGATTGACGCACAGGTACAGACTGACAGACACACAGGTACAGACTGACAGACACACAGATACAGACTGACTGACAGGTACAGACTGACACAGGTACTGACTGACACACAGGTACAGACTGAGTACAGACTGACTGACGCACAGGGACAGACTGACACACAGGTACTGACTGACGCACAGGTACAGACAGACACACAGGTACAGACTGACGCACAGGTACAGACTGACAGACACATGGTACAGACTGACAGACACACAGGTACAGACTGACACACAGATACAGACTGACAGACACGGGTACAGACAGACACACAGGTACAGACTGACACACGTACAGACTGACACACAGATACAGACTGACAGACACGGGTACAGACAGACATGCCAGGTTCAGACTGACTGACGCACAGGTACAGACTGACACACAGGTAACAGACTGACACACAGGTACAGACTGACAGACCACTAGGTACAGACTGACTGACGCACAGGGACTGACTGACGCACAGGGACAGACTGACACAGGTACAGACTGACTGACGCACAGGTACAGACAGACACACAGGTACAGATTGACGCACAGGTACAGGACTGACAGACACATAGGTACAGACTGACAGACACACAGGTACAGACTGACAGACACAAGGTACAGACTGACACACAGGTAAGACTGACTGACACACAGTACAGACTGACAGTACACAGTTAACAACTGACAGAACACACAGCTGCAGGACTGACTGACGCACAGGTTACTGCTGACTACACAAGGTACAAACGACTGACGCACAGGTACAGACAGACACACAGTACAGGACTGACAGACACATAGGTAAAGACTGACAGACACAGGTAAGGACATGACCGACACACAGGTACAGACTGACCGACACACATGGTACAGACTGACACACAGTAACAGACTGGACAACACGGGTACAGACAGACATGCAGGTTCAGTATGGACTGACGCACGTTACAGGACTGCACACAGTACAGGGTGACCACAGGTACAGACTGACAGACACAATAGGTTACAGACTGACTGACGCACAGGGACAGACTGACGCACAGGGACAGACTGACACACAGGTACAGACTGACTGACGCACATGTACAGACAGACACACAGGTACAGACTGACACACAGGTACAGACTGACTGACGCACAGGTACGGACTGACAGACACACAGGTACAGACTGACCCGACCACAGGTACAGACTGACAGACACACAGTACAGACTGACAGACACACAGTATACAGACTGACTGACAGGGACAGACTGACCACAGGTACTGACTGACACACAGGTACAGACTGAGTACAGACTGACTGAGCACAGGACAGATGACACACAGGTATGACTGACGCACAGGTACAGACAGACACACAGTACAGACTGACGCTAAGGTACAGACTGACCCGACGCACAGGTACAGACTGACAGACACATAGGTACAGACTGACCCGACACCAGGTACAGGACTGACACACAGGTACAGACTGACACACAGATACAGACTGACAGACACGGTACAGACAGACACACAGGTACAGGACTGACACACAGGTACAGACTGACACACAGATACGACTGACAGACACGGTACAGACAACATGCAGGTCAGACAGACTGACGCACAGGTACAGACTGACACACAGGTACAGACTGACAGACCACATAGGTACAGACTGACTGACGCACAGGGACAGACTGACACACAGGTACAGACTGACAGACACACGGTACAGGACTGACACACAGGTACAGACTGACTGACGCACAGGTACAGACTGACTGACACACAGATACAGACTGACTGACACACAGATACAGACTGACAGACACACAGGTACAGACTGACAGACACACAGGTACAGACTGACTGACGCACAGGTACAGACTGACAGACACACAGGTACAGACTGACTGACGCACAGGTACAGACAGACACACAGGTACAGACTGACACACAGGTACAGACTGACTGACGCACAGGTACGGACTGACTGACACACAGGTACAGACTGACAGACACACAGGTACAGACTGACAGACACACAGGTACAGACTGACAGACACACAGGTGCAGACTGACTGACGCACAGGTACAGACTGACACACAGGTACAGACTGACAGACGCACAGGTACAGACTGACAGACACACAGGTACAGACTGACAGACACACAGATACAGACTGACTGACAGGTACAGACTGACACAGGTACTGACTGACACACAGGTACAGACTGAGTACAGACTGACTGACGCACAGGGACAGACTGACACACAGGTACTGACTGACGCACAGGTACAGACAGACACACAGGTACAGACTGACGCACAGGTACAGACTGACAGACACATAGGTACAGACTGACAGACACACAGGTACAGACTGACAGACACACAGGTACAGACTGACACACAGATACAGACTGACAGACACGGGTACAGACAGACACACAGGTACAGACTGACACACGTACAGACTGACACACAGATACAGACTGACAGACACGGGTACAGACAGACATGCAGGTTCAGACTGACTGACGCACAGGTACAGACTGACACACAGGTACAGACTGACACACAGGTACAGACTGACAGACACATAGGTACAGACTGACTGACGCACAGGGACTGACTGACGCACAGGGACAGACTGACACAGGTACAGACTGACTGACGCACAGGTACAGACAGACACACAGGTACAGACTGACGCACAGGTACAGACTGACAGACACATAGGTACAGACTGACAGACCCCACAGGTACAGACTGACACACAGGTACAGACTGACTGACACACAGGTACAGACTGACAGACACACAGGTACAGACTGACAGACACACAGCTGCAGACTGACTGACGCACAGGTACTGACTGACACACAGGTACAGACTGACTGACGCACAGGTACAGACAGACACACAGGTACAGACTGACAGACACATAGGTACAGACTGACAGACACACAGGTACAGACTGACCGACACACAGGTACAGACTGACCGACACACAGGTACAGACTGACACACAGGTACAGACTGACAGACACGGGTACAGACAGACATGCAGGTTCAGACTGACTGACGCACAGGTACAGACTGACACACAGGTACAGACTGACACACAGGTACAGACTGACAGACACATAGGTACAGACTGACTGACGCACAGGGACAGACTGACACACAGGTACAGACTGACTGACGCACAGGTACAGACAGACACACAGGTACAGACTGACACACAGGTACAGACTGACTGACGCACAGGTACGGACTGACTGACACACAGGTACAGACTGACAGACACACAGGTACAGACTGACAGACACACAGGTACAGACTGACAGACACACAGATACAGACTGACTGACAGGTACAGACTGACACAGGTACTGACTGACACACAGGTACAGACTGAGTACAGACTGACTGACGCACAGGGACAGACTGACACACAGGTACTGACTGACGCACAGGTACTGACTGACGCACAGGTACAGACAGACACACAGGTACAGACTGACGCACAGGTACAGACTGACAGACGCACAGGTACAGACTGACAGACACATAGGTACAGACTGACAGACACACAGGTACAGACTGACACACAGGTACAGACTGACACACAGATACAGACTGACAGACACGGGTACAGACAGACACACAGGTACAGACTGACACACAGGTACAGACTGACACACAGATACAGACTGACAGACACGGGTACAGACAGACATGCAGGTTCAGACTGACTGACGCACAGGTACAGACTGACACACAGGTACAGACTGACACACAGGTACAGACTGACAGACACATAGGTACAGACTGACTGACGCACAGGGACAGACTGACACACAGGTACAGACTGACAGACACACAGGTACAGACTGACACACAGGTACAGACTGACTGACGCACAGGTACAGACTGACTGACACACAGATACAGACTGACTGACACACAGGTACAGACTGACAGACACACAGGTACAGACTGACTGACGCACAGGTACAGACTGACAGACACACAGGTACAGACTGACTGACACACAGGTACAGACTGACTGACGCACAGGTACAGACTGACTGACACACAGGTACAGACTGACAGACACACAGGCGCAGACTGACAGACACACAGGCGCAGACTGACTGACGCACAGGTACAGACTGATGCACAGGTACAGACTGACTGACACACAGATACAGACTGATTGACACACAGGTACAGACTGACACACAGGTACAGACTGACTGACGCAACAGGTACAGACTGACAGACACACAGGTACAGACTGACTGACACACAGGTACAGACTGACTGACACACAGGTACAGACTGACAGACACACAGGCGCAGACTGACTGACGCACAGGTACAGACTGATGCACAGGTACAGACTGACAGACACACAGGTGCAGACTGACACACAGGTACAGACTGACCGACACACAGGTACAGACTGACTGACGCACAGGTACAGACTGACGCACAAGTACAGACAGACAGACACACAGGTACGGACTGACTGACGCACAGGTACAGACAGACACACAGGTACAGACTGACAGACACACAGGTACAGACAGACGCACAGGTACAGACTGACTGACGCACAGGTACAGACTGACTGACACACAGGTACAGACAGACACACAGGTACAGACTGACAGACTCTTTTTCTCCTAACATGACTTTTTTGACCAGAGCTCGGTGATATGGACAAAGTCAAATATCACAATGTTTTTTGACCAAATACCTCAGTTTTATTATATTTTGATAATTCAATAGAGATAATGTGGTAAAAAAGAATTAACTATTAAATCATTTTCATAATAACTTCATCATTAATGTTATTTTTCATTAAAAAATGGCAGAAAATGCTGTTTTTGGCCTCTTAAATGGGGTCAGGATTTGGGTTAGCTTACTTTTCTCTGTTTTTTTTAAAAAATCATATCAAACTGAATATCTTTGGTTTTTAGTCGACAAAACAAGACCTTGGACTTTGAAAAACTAGGATGGACATTTTAAATAATTTCAGGACATTTTATAGATGTTGCAGCCGTAGATTAAACATGACAGTTAATTTTAGTTTTTGTTGTTATTTGATAACCGTCCATACGTGACCCAGTCCTGGTTCGGTTTGATCACATGGTCAGATGTGTAACCTGTTGTGGTGTCTGTCCTCAGCGGGGTCCTCAGATGCCGCTGGTCTTCCTGTATGTGGTGGACACCTGTATGGAGGATGAGGACCTGCAGGCCCTGAAGGAGTCTCTACAGATGTCTCTGTCTCTGCTGCCACCCACCGCGCTTGTCGGACTCATCACCTTTGGCCGGATGGTGCAGGTCCACGAGCTCGGCTGCGAGGGGATCTCCAAGAGCTACGTCTTCAGGGGGACCAAAGACCTGAACGCCAAGCAGCTGCAGGTACCCTGACCCCAACTAACCCTACAGGCAGCAGCTCACTAGTTACAGTTACTGCAGCTAGTTAGAGCTCATTACGACTAGAACTAGTCCGTGATCCAGACTGTCCATTTTCAGCCACTTATCCAGGTCCTGGCATCGTCTGGACTAATATACCACATGATACGGTCCAATACGTATGACACAGTACAGTAAGGTTAAAAATCAGTTTTTAATGGAGAAGAAATTAGAGCTTCTCTGCTGAGTCATCATAAGAAGGCTAACTAGGCTAACTAATTCTTTAGCTAACTCAAAAATAATGTTTTGGTTAACTTAGCTAATGTTAGTTAGCGAACAAAGTAATGTCTTGTTAATTTTTTAGCTAACATTAGGTAGCAAGCCATGTAATGTTTTACCTTTGTAGCTAACGTTGGCTTTATTTCAACTGTTTCCTGTTTGGACCTTAAAATGGAGAAAATTTTCCATCAGTGTTTCCCAAAGTCCACCTGAAAGTGTGACGTGACGTCCACGTCCTCGGAGGCAGGAGACTCTGCGGAGGTGTCTTTGTGTTTGAGCTGCTCTCAGTGCTGCTGACGGCTTCTCTGACCTGCTCTGTATGTAGTGAACTGTCATAACCAGCTGTGAACTGTTTGTGACGCTGCAGGAGATGCTCGGTCTGACCAAACCCTCAACCAGTCAGGGACGAGGTCCTCAGGCAGCCCAGCAGCCTCTGTCCAACAGGTAAACACACACACACCACACACACAGCAGTGACAGCCTCAAAAACACCTCAACCGAGCCACCTAGCAGAGGTCAGGAACAGAAACAGACCTGAATCAGAAGCTGTGTTGTAGTAAACGTGTTGTCAGGCGTCTCCGGTCCAGAACGACGTCTTTGGCTCTCAGCACTTTGACGTACTTCTCAGAGTGTGATTGGCTCTTCCTTCAGGTTTCTGCAGCCGGTGCAGAAGATCGACATGAACCTGACTGACCTGTTGGGGGAGCTGCAGCGCGACCCCTGGCCCGTCACTCAGGGGAAGAGACCGCTGCGCTCGCTGGGCGTCGCCATGTCCATCGCTGTGGGTCTGCTGGAGGTGAGAGAGGGTCCGGAAAAGTCTGTTCATGTTCAGACAACTGTCATTTTCTTGATTGATTGATTTGTTGTTTGTACCATAAAATATTGATCAGTTTTTGCCAAGATGACGTCCACAAATCAGTTTACTGTCAGAGAGGCAAACTGTCAAACAGTAGAACTTTGAGCTTATGTTAGACAGCAGCTCTTAAGTCTATTATGTGCAAGTGCTTAAATTCACCCCAGTGCACTTAGTCTTGATTAAAAATAGGTCCCTGGAAATGATCAATAATTATAATGAAACATTTTATCATGATAAATCTTTCAGTGTATCTCACAGCTCGATTTAAAACCATCAATTTACATTAAAAAAAAAGTCTAACTGTTTGTACTCGGAGGTCAAATCTGGTTGAGAATGTTCTTATCTCTGTTAGAAATCAGCTGCCAGCGTTCAGGTTTCAGCATCATGTGGACGTCACACACAGCATGGTTGTTTTTTTTTTACCCACAGTGCACCTTTCCAAACACGGGTGCTCGGATCATGACGTTCATCGGAGGCCCGGCGACACAGGGCCCCGGCATGGTGGTGGGAGATGAGCTGAAGACCCCCATCAGGTCCTGGCACGACCTGGAGAAGGACAACGCCAAGTTCATGAAGAAAGCCACCAAGGTGAAGCTTATTGATTATAGATTATAGATTATCACTGTGAGAAGAATCAACTGATCCACAGTTTCTGAGAGGTCAAAGGTCAGATATTGGCTTCATCACTCTGTGTGTGTCTGTGTGTGTGTCTGTGTGATGTAGCACTATGAGTCTCTAGCGAACAGAGCGTCCACTAACGGTCACATCATCGACATCTACGCCTGCGCTCTGGATCAGACCGGCCTCCTGGAGATGAAGTGCTGCGCCAACTACACCGGGTACACATTTGCAACAAATTAACACTGTCACTGAAATATCATCAAAACAGACAAATTACACAACAAGACTGTGACCTGATTTTGATTGTTCTGTTTGATGTTTAGTTAGAGGTTACACGGTGATGTTTTGGTGATTTTTTGTCTCTGCAGAGGTTACACGGTGACGTTTTGGTGTTTTTTTGTCTCTGCAGAGGTTACACGGTGACGTTTTGGTGTTTTTTGTCTCTGCAGAGGTTACACGGTGATGTTTTGGTGTTTTTTTGTCTCTGCAGAGGTTACACGGTGACGTTTTGGGTTTTTTGTCTCTGCAGAGGTTACACGGTGACGTTTTGGTGTTTTTTGTCTCTGCAGAGGTTACACGGTGAGTTTTGGTGTTTTTTTGTCTCTGCAGAGGTTACACGGTGACGTTTTGGTGTTTTTTTTTGTCTCTGCAGAGGTTACACGGTGACGTTTTGGGTTTTTTTGTCTCTGCAGAGGTTACACGGTGACGTTTTGGTGTTTTTTGTCTCTGCAGAGGTTACACGGTGACGTTTTGGGTTTTTTTGTCTCTGCAGAGGTTACACGGTGACGTTTTGGTGTTTTTTTGTCTCTGCAGAGGTTACACGGTGACGTTTTGGGTTTTTTGTCTCTGCAGAGGTTACACGGTGACGTTTTGGGTTTTTTTGTCTCTGCAGAGGTTACACGGTGACGTTTTGGTGTTTTTTTGTCTCTGCAGAGGTTACACGGTGACGTTTTGGTGTTTTTTTTGTCTCTGCAGAGGTTATACGGTGATGTTTTGGTGGGGTTTTTTGTCTCTGCAGAGGTTACACGGTGACGTTTTGGGTTTTTTTTGTCTCTGCAGAGGTTACACGGTGACGTTTTGGTGTTTTTATTTTGTCTCTGCAGAGGTTACACGGTGATGTTTTGGTGTTTTTTTGTCTCTGCAGAGGTTACATGGTGACGTTTTGGTGTTTTTATTTTGTCTCTGCAGAGGTTACACGGTGATGTTTTGGTGTTTTTTTGTCTCTGCAGAGGTTACACGGTGACGTTTTGGTGTTTTTTGTCTCTGCAGAGGTTACACGGTGACGTTTTGGTGTTTTTTTGTCTCTGCAGAGGTTACACGGTGACGTTTTGGTGTTTTTTGTCTCTGCAGAGGTTACACGGTGACGTTTTGGTGTTTTTTTGTCTCTGCAGAGGTTACACGGTGATGTTTTGGTGGTTTTTTTTGTCTCTGCAGAGGTTACACGGTGATGTTTTGGTGTTTTTTGTCTCTGCAGAGGTTACACGGTGATGTTTTGGTGTTTTTTGTCTCTGCAGAGGTTACACGGTGATGTTTTGGTGTTTTTTGTCTCTGCAGAGGTTACACGGTGATGTTTTGGTGTTTTTTGTCTCTGCAGAGGTTACATGGTGATGGCGGACTCCTTCAACACATCTCTGTTCAAACAAACCTTCCAGAGAGTTTTCACCAAAGACGTCCAGGGATCCTTTAAGATGGCCTTTGCCGCCACGCTGGAGGTCAAGGTACAAACCACAGCTGATCTGAGTCAGGGGGTGATGGCAGAGAAACGCTCATTTAGAACCAGTTTGTCCACCAGAGGGCGATGAAGGGTTGATTTTTACTCTGTGAAACACTTCAGACCTGACTGTTAAACACTTGGTGGATGAACTTTCTCTTCATGTGTTTCTGATTCAGACGTCCAGAGAGATCAAAGTATCAGGAGCAATCGGACCCTGTGTGTCTCTGAGCGCTAAAGGACCCTGTGTCTCTGAGACCGTATGTAACACACTCACTTGATGTCCTCCTGTCCTCTGCTGTCAGGTTCATGTCTCTGTTTGACCTGTAACTTTAATTCACATTATTTGCAGTGTGGTTGTCTGAGGTTCTTCTCCCTCAGTCCCCAGTTTGGAGAAGCAGCAGGAGTACTGGTGCAGGAAGCTAATCGATGTCCTGCTGTGTACACTATATTTAGAATATTTTCTCCTCTTTACCTTTCTGTCAGACAGACTTTTCTGACATGAAACCACCGTTCTGTAAGACAAATATCACTCTCTACAAACCAACCAAACTCCACTGACATGGACAAATATTATAAATGCAGCGTACACATTAACTGAGTTTTTTCTGACCGACTTTGGAAACAACGGCTGCTATATTTTATCAGATTGCTTTCACGTAGAAACAAACTGTGTTTCTGATGGTTGGTACAATCAGAAATACACACTGAACTGTTGTTACATTTTCAATCATTAAGTGACACATTTTCCTTAAATTGTTCCACTGCACCAGATGTACAGGGCCAGGATGGTATTAGCCTAGCTTAGCATAAAGAGCAGAAACTATTAGCGTAGCTCCATCAAAAGAAAATATGTCTGTCTGACTCATAACCTTGTGAACTATACTGCAGTACTGTAGCTGTACTGTATAGTGACTGTGTGTGTGTGTGTGTGTGTGTGTGTGTGTGTGTGTGTGTGTGTGTGTGGTTCCAGGAGATCGGAACAGGAGGAACGTGTCAGTGGAAGATCTGCGGTTTGGATCCAACCACCACGCTGGCTCTTTACTTTGAGGTCGTCAACCAGGTATGAACACCTGACCTCTGACCCTCACATGGTCAGACATCAGCCTCTGATTGGCTGATGATACAGCTGTGAACAAACATCAGGTTACACAGGAAGCTTTGATATTTATGACCTTACAGGAGCTGTGGTTAAAGTAGTTCTCATAAAATACACCACACGGTACTACAACATATCACTGAAAGTATTATCAGCCAAATGTTCACATAAAGTAAAAGTATTCAGATACACAGACAGTAATCAGGGAGTAAAATACTTTGGTCTTATATAATCTGATTTAGTGGAGGCCACCTGTGTCACCTGAGACAAAAAGAACCTCAGCAAATGTCAGAAACAGAATAAACACACAAGTACTCAAGTAAAATACAAGTACTTTAAAAGTAGACTGAAACAGTACTTGAGTAAATGTAGTTGCTCTGATGTTTGTTGTCAAATTAAACTGATCAACAGCTTCAAAGGATATTCCACTTTACATGATGTAGCTGGTAGGATGTAAACATGGCGTTGATCTCGTGATATTTTCACACGTGCATCCATTAAGAGATATACGAAGTCTCGCGAGATCGACGCCATGTTTACATGCTACCCGCTACATGCTACAGTTGACATTTCGGCTAAAAACATGGTGTAAATGGCGTCTTTTGTGGTTAAATTTCAATGTCGCAGCTCACGGACACTTGGATTACACCACACGAGCAGGATGGAGACATTTTGTGTTTGTTTTGTGTTCTTTTTTTAACATTTTATCCGTGGTCTCCATTCACTGCCATTGTACTGGATTTGGCTGCAACCCTGTTTTCTGCTGAAACTCCAGGATTGTTTAGTGAACTGAAGATCTTCACCCATCCTCACATCGGCATAGGGGTGAGGACATACTGAGTGGGTTGTCATGTAAAGGTGGAATATCGCCTTCAGCCTCCAGAGACACTCTGAACCAGCAGGTGGAGGCAGAGAGGATACACACAGGGAAACAGAAAACATGCACCAGCCCAGATCAATAAAATAAAAGCACCAGCTCAGGTCAACAAAATAAAAACCCCAGCTAAGCTCAACAAAATAAAAGCACCAACTCAGGTCAACAAAATAAAAGTACCAGCTAAGCTCAACAAAATAAAAGCACCAGCTAAGCTCAACAAAATAAAAGCACCAGCTGAGATCAACAAAATAAAAGCACAGCTGAGATCAACAAAATAAAAGAACCAACTAAGCTCAACAAAATAAAAGAACCAACTAAGCTCAACAAAATAAAAGCACCAACTCAGGTCAACAAAATAAAAGCACCAACTCAGGTCAAGAAAATAAAAGCACCAGCTAAGCTCAACAAAATAAAAGCACCAGCTCAGGTTACAGATTTCCGTTGATGTTAATTTTGCAGTTGCCGTCACATCAGATGACTTGTACTGTATTGATCCTTCATGGATCAGATTCTCAAATGTTTACTGATCGAAGGTTTAAACCTGAAAATACTTCGACACAAGAAAATAAATAATCACACAAAGTTCAGTCCGTGTCCATTCATAATATTTATTATTATTATTGTTGTGTTATAGCTCATTAAATAAGCAGAGCTCCAAACTTTTGGATATAATAGAGTCAGAAAGGCTCTGAAACTCTCCTCGCATGTTAAACTCTCAGCTCAACTCTGAGCTGTCAGAAGACGTTCTCATACAGAACCATACAGAACCAGAACTAAGTGGTGTCCTGAGAAGTGGTCCACAGTGTTGACAGTGTTTTATTTTAGTTAAAGTATTTACAGCTACACCAGCTCCCCCATCAGGCCATGACAGTCATTACCATCCACCACCTACTGAATAAAAGACCACATGTCCACAGTACGTCCACAGGGGTCGTGTCCCGCAGGATCCTGATCGGATACTGGACAACCTCAACTTAAACTCAGTTCATTTGAGTTCATCCTGTCATGAACTGAACTTTGAGGTGGAAACTTTAAATAGTATAGAGATATTTCACAGTTTTAACGAGCAGCCTGACATCACTGTCCATCTCACCTGCTTCCTGTAAAGACTGGCCAGGTGTGTGCAGGTGTGAAAGTAAGCAGGAGGTCAATGTCGTCCACGAACTATCTTTGTCAAATCAGCTGCACTTAAAGCTTTGCATGTCTTCAACTCATAAGAACTGAGACGGGAAGCTGATCTGAGTTTCCCACAGTGCAGTGTGACTGTCTCAGTAAATAAAGATGGCCGCCACATCTCCTCTTCTTCCTCCCACTTGGGTCGGGCGATGGAACAAATATATCATCCATCAACAATCGGCTGATTCCATCGCTGGTTGGGTTTTTTTGGCCAATTTTCGGGGACAGTATTTGTCATTTTATTTTGTTAATGTAAACCTCTGCAGAGTGACAAGCATTGCTCTGCGCCACGCTCTCATCCAGCAGCGCAGGACACGCCCACTCAGCTGGACCATGAGTCTGAGCTTGAGATCTGTGCCTGAACCCGACGGGACCCGATGGGGTTGAGCCTTATTTCTCACATATTTCACAGGCTAATGTTGGGTTTATTACCATTTTATTTTATTTTATTTTATTCCATTTTTCTCCCCAATTTAGCTGTTGCCAATTGCCAACATCATCGAAAAGCTGCACCGCACACTTTGTCAACAGAAGTATCGTCTCCCTCCATCCAGACGAGTTATCAAGCTGCAAATGTTGAATTAATCGTTTAGCAGCAACAAAATCACCAAAATGTCTGGTTGTTGTAGGAAATGTCAGAATCGATACTCCACTTGTTGACTTAAGTTATTCAGAATTCTGACAGGATCACGACCGTTTCAGAGCGATCGGTGGCGTCTACGGCTGCTAACGTTAAACGTGCTGACTGGACTGAGGACGCGATCTAAACTGCTCATGTTTACAGTGAACACTGATGAGCTGTTGTGGTCCCATGTACTTCTGTTGACAAACTGTGAGCGCAGCTTGTTCATTGTTTACAAGCTTTAAAAGGGTTTATATCATCAAATAAGTAATTAAAACCAAACTGGTGAGAAAATTGATCACTTGAACAAACATCATCATGATCAGAACAACCTCACATGACAGAAACCATCTGTGGGAAACTGCTGTTTCTGCTGCATTCATCATGGTGGCGTTGGTGTTTTTGGTGGTGACGATGGGCATGTCACTGCTGTAGTCGTTGTTGTTGTGCTGATGCGATTGGCTGTGTCTAAGTGGAGGGCGGAGCTCTGGGGGCGGGACTCAAGAGTTGTACCTGAACACGAGCACATCAGAATAAACCTGGTGATGCTCCGCCGCGCTGCTGCCCTGTACCTGCTGGAGACACACAAGCAGACACACAGCGTTGAGTTTTATCATCTGACGTTTACGTACATGTGTAAGTATGCACCCTCGGTCGCTCTGTCCTCTCGGGATCGTACTTACGTCTGCGTCATACAGGTGATCCAGGGGTTGAGCGCAGCGGTGGTCAGAACGAGCCAGGCGGGGAGGGCTGATGTCACAGCAGGACTCTGTCGACCACTGAACGTCTCGTACAGACACACTGAGATGTAGGGCAGCCAGCACACCAGCAGACACACTGGAGACAGACGGGAAACACATGACCACATCAGAACCAATCAAAAGACTGATGATTATTTTCCATCAATCAATTAATTAATCTTGTCACAATCTTGTCAATTGAAAAATAGGTCTAAACGTGAAAACAGGAGGCGCACACATGTACGTGTTTGGACCTATTTTTAAACTAGTGATCCATCTGGCAATAATTCTTCCAATAATCGATTAGTTGTTTGTTCCGTAAAATGTGTCAAAGTCCAGAAATGACACCTCAGATGTCTTGTTTTGTCCACAACTTGTCCACAAATTCTGTGATTTCAGTTTCTTAACTGTGAATATTTTCTGGTTTTTTACTCCTCTCTGACAGTAAATTGAATATCTTTGAGATGTGGACAAAACAAGACATTTGAGGACGTCATCTTGGACTTCGGGAAACACTGATCAATATTTTCTGACTTTTTATGGACCAAGTATGCGTCCTTGTGCTCCTCCACATTTTTCAATTGATAAGATTGTGACAGGATCAATTTTATAGACCAAACAACTAATGTTTCATTTAAGATTAATCTTAAAAATGATGATCTGATGCCAGAATAATTGATAGTGAAAATAATCAAAGATGTTTTCTTCAGTCTGTAGAATCTGATGTAGGTCAGCACGTCTCTGCAGCACCACAATCATTTCACAAACAAAAAGTGGGTTTATCAAATATTGCACCTTGTGTGATTTGCAGAAGACCAGATAGCGATTTCGATAATATTTTGATTAATTGTTTGGCCCTAATCCAGTGTGTGTCTCCAGGCTGCTGTGGTGACCTTTGACCCTGCCTGTGTTTATGACACCTCTGTGTGTGTCACCATAATGAGCGTAATGACGGTGAGTCACGGAGGTAAACATAGGAGCCAGTCCTGCTGTCGGTCGTCTGGATTTCTGCTCCACAGCTCGGGGGTTTATATCTCTGACACCCGACGTGTCCTCCCGGCTCCTGTTGTCATGGCAACATTAACAGATGATTCTGCAGTTTGTGTTGAGTTTTATGAGCACATGTTCAGTCCGCACATAAAGCAGCCTTCACTTCTATGATGTTTGCAGACTGACATCGTAGACTTGATGGATCATCTGTAAATCATGCTTTTTTTAATCACGCTCTCACAACCATTGTTCTGGTCTGACCTCTGTCCCCCTTTGTTGTCCAACTGTCCGACGCTTATTCTGGTTCTATCGTTGCAAAGTTTTGCACACTTGCTTCACATGTAATCTGTTTTGGTCCAAATCAATACTCAAGTCCTTGAAACATCTAATATCTAATAATGTTTTTCCTCATCAAAGCAGTCAACAGGGAAGGTGAGATACTAATTAACAAGGTTGAGACCATTTTATACACATCTTATATGATCCACAGTGGCCGTTTTATGGGAATATCCTCAAAAAGGATGAGGTTTGGGAGGTAAACATAGAGCTGCTGGGAGTTAAGTAAACTGTAAACTGTCCTCCATCCCTCCTCTGACAAGTCATTTCCATGGACGCTTCTCACTGTCGCCACACCTAAAACCACGCCCGTCGCTGCCAGTGGTCCCTCTGCGGACGCTGATTGGCTCGCACCACCTCTGGTGCAGACACAAACGAATAGCTAGGAGCCTGGCAAGATGGATTCTAGTGTGATCCTGCAAATCCAGCTGCCTTGTAAAGTAACTTTTCCACAGCACTAAATCCAAAAGCCCACAATCCTCTGAAAATGGTTCTGAAATCATTTTAGACACATTTGTCCAAAATTCAGCCAATCATATGTCAACTTGGGAGACTTTGTGATCTCTACTAGCAGCTCAAGCTTTTAAGACAGAAGGGACCTGGTAGGTTGTGTCAGTGACCAATCACAGTGGAGCATTAACTTACCTGAGGTTGTGACCATCACGATGGAGCTCCTCAGGTAGTTGTTGGCAGGAACGTAGTAGCAGTGCAGTTCATTGCACATGAATGTCCCCCTCCTGGCCTGTTTCCTGGCCACGTACACGATGTATCCGTACAGAGAGCACATGGTGAGGATCGGCACCACGATGCCCACCAGCATCCACAGCACCACAAAGTACCTGTTGTCATGGGTGAAGCTCGGGCAGCACAGGAACCGCGTCTCGCTGTAGACGTAGCTGCCAAACCCGAGCAGGGGCAGGGCGGCGTTCACCAGGCAGAACAACCAGACCAGTACCAGCACCACCCGGCTCCGCCCGGCCGTCCAGATGCTGCTGTAGCTCAGGGCGAAGCAGATCTCTGTGAACTTGTTGACGGTGGCCCAGGTGAGCGAGTGGATGGAGGAGGTCTGCAGGAGGAGGAAGATGAAGCCGCTGCCCTGACAGAGGGCGCCCTCACTGGAACAGCAGGAGGGCCAGGTCAGGCTGTTGTAGGCTCCGAAGGGGATGGTGGAGAGTCCGAGGGCCAGGTCACTGAGGCTGAAGCTCAGGGTGAGACCCAGTGAGTCGGTCCACAGCTCCTTGTTCAGGAGGAGCACCAGCAGCAGGAGGAGGTTCCCAAAGACAGAGGCCACGCCCGACAGCACCATCAGGGTGGCGTACAGCGTCCTCAGAGCATCCATCTTTAGATGGACTCACAGGACAGAAAGTATGTCAGTGACATCACAGATCAGACAGGACATCTGAGGACACGTTTACATGAGACGTTATTGTCCAGAACCAGCTGCAGTTCCTTGAACCTCCACTAGATGCTGCTCCAAGAAACTCTGACTGTATTGGTGTGAATATTTCTCCACAAATACAAAGTCAATACATGTGATCACGTGACACAAAGTCCAGACTGATGTGACTCGATAGCAAATCAACCATCTCCATGACAACCGAGCTACTTCATCTGCTGTTAACGTCTTCAGGTTAACGGTCAATGGTAACGGTAAGGAGACACTGATGATTCAAACGTCTTCCATGTTGTTCTTCAGTCTGAGGACAGAAGTGTCTTCATATAAACAGACTGTAAATCCTCAATCACCACAGTGATTCACTGAGTCACAGCAGGGAGCCAACTGAAGCTGGACACAATGAGGACGACTCAGTTGGTGTCATGTGGTCATCAGATATCACAGTAAAACAGCAGCAGGAACTTTACAGCCACTTTAAATACTTTACACTTACTTCTACTGTTTCTTCTACTGTCTTTACTGACAGTTCTACTGTCTTTACTTGAGCCTCTACCTCAGCTTCACCTTGACTTTTTCCCGTTGTGTTTTCTGGTTCCTGAATGATGTCATAGTTCAGACTCATCGTCCATGTTATTGTTCAGACCTGAGCAGAGCCACCAGACGTCTCTGATATAAACAGTAAATCCTGCAGAGCCGCTTGGTTGGACCTCAGTCACCACACAGATGTGATCAGCTCAGTTTAAGTTTGTTGAGTCACGGTGGTGAGATGACTGAACCTGAACACAGCGTGTTTGTGATGTTAAAATATCAAAAAATCTGTCAGCCTCTCCAGGAACCTTCCCGGTGTTTCCACCAGAGGAACCAGATCTTAATCAGGTCCTGGACCCCAAAACGTTCCTCTGCTCTGCACCTGAAACCCGTCAGGGTGGAGTCTGGAGCGCTGAACACCACCAAGCAGTCGAACAGATAATCTTCATGAGGTGGAAACACAAACTGAAATCCAGTGCAGGTCCACGTCCCCTCAGTCGTGTCCTCTTTGTCCTCTGTGAAGCTTCACAGCAGAGTCAAATGAGGCAGAGCGAAGGCCGTCTGTGATCAATATCAGAGATCAGTTTGATCTGAGACCATCAGAGTCTGATCAGTTCTGAGTCTGAAGACGAGGATGGACTGCAGGAGGTGTGTCCTCTGTCCTGTGTGTGTGTGTGTCTCCAGAGGCAGCGTTGCCGTGGTGCACCCGTCAGTCACCTGCTGAGATGATGATGAGAGGACACCACACACACACCACACAGAGGATATTGGATGTTCAGGCAGTGTTGACATTACGTGTGCGTGTTGTGTGTGTGTGTGTGTGTGTGTGGCTCAGGTAATAACAGGTGTGCAGGTGTGTAATCATCACCATCCTCATCATCATCCTGCTGCTGTTGAACCTCAGACCACTGAGGAGTAAGCAGCAGCCAATCAGAGAGCAGCGTGTCTCTGGTTGTGTAGAGTGGAGACAGGTGACTGAAGCACGTGTTCACCTGTTGCTCCACCAGCTTATAAAAATAGTAACAATGATCTACAGTAGAACCTTTATTTGATCAGGTAATCTCAAACACACACTTTTATTTTTGTAGGACCTTTCAAAATAAAGTTACAAAATTCAGCTGCACGACCAAATAAAATCAGACAAATAAAACTAAGATTATAACGATCAAATAAAGAAATAAAACATAAATAAATCAATTGGAACTGTGTTCATTCACAGCAACATGATTCTAGAAGATTCTGTTGTGACAGTTTTTATTATTTTGTTGATGTTCTTTTTCTCATGATTCTGTGTCTCCTGGTGTTAAACTGACTTGTTCCTGCTGCCTGTGAATGTGTCACATCAGATTATTGATTGCTGATTGATCTGCAGTCCTGATGTTTCCAGCTGTTGACCCTGTGTGTCTGTTTGTGTTGCAGCACAACGCTCCGATCCCTCAGGGCGGCCGAGGAGCGATCCAGTTCGTCACTCAGTACCAACACTCATCGGGACAGAGACGCATCCGAGTCACCACCACCGCCAGGAAGTACGACTCGCTCTCATCCTTCTGGACTAAATCAATGAGCCCCAAGAGGCTGTGGTTGGAATGATTTTAGAACCGCTGTTGATGCTTTTATAAAATGGTTACCACGTATTAGTGATGTGCAGACGGTGGTTCCATGTGCAGGTACTGTGGTCAATCAGTGGATCAGACAGGTCGGGTCATAAAAGTTAACATCTGCCCAGTAAGAACACAGATAGACTTGTTTCTAACTACATGTTTGTGATGTTACGTACGTTGTGTACGTTCACTTCACCTGTGCATGCTCATATTTAATATGCAGATGTTTAAAATGACTGAAAGCAGCTGCTGACTCTCAGACTCTGACATCACCTGGAAACCTCCTGCTGCTCGACACCATTTAAAAGGTGACAGAGTCTGCAGGGACGTCAGAGGCAGGTAGAGGTTGGTGATTTATGCATAAACACTCATCTCTTCTTCTGTGGTTTCTCCCTCCAGCTGGGCCGACGCTCAGACGCAGATTCAGAGCATCGCGGCGTCCTTCGACCAGGAAGCGGCGGCCATCTTGATGGCGAGGCTGGCGGTGTACCGGGCAGAGACGGAGGAGGGGCCTGATGTTCTGCGCTGGTTGGACAGACAGCTCATCAGACTGGTACACAAAGAGTTAAAACACAAACATGGACTCACCGTGTGTGTGTGTGTGTGTGTGAATGAATACATGATGATGATTGTGTGTGTCTGTGTGTGTGTTTCAGTGTCAGAAGTTTGGAGATTATCACAAAGACGATCCAAACTCCTTCAGGTTCTCTGAGACCTTCTCCCTCTACCCTCAGGTGATCCACATCCCATAATGCTCTGCTCTACCTGCTCTTACCTGTCACCAACCTGCTACCTGTCGTTGGTAACTTACCTGTCGCTGACGTGTCACCTGTGTGTTTTGTTTTGTTTTTGCAGTTCATGTTCCACCTGCGACGTTCTCCGTTCCTGCAGGTGTTCAACAACAGTCCAGATGAGAGTTCATATTACAGACATCAGTTCAACAGACAGGACCTGACTCAGGCCCTCATCATGATCCAACCTGTCCTCTACGCTTATTCATTCAACGGACCACCTGAGGTACTCACACACACCTGGACAGGGCTGCAGCAACCTTTAATAATCGCTCAATCGGTCGATTCTTTTCTTCATTAAACAATTAATAGTTGTTTGTTTATAAAATGTCAAATGTCTTGTTTTGTCCACAACTCAAAGATCTTCGGTTTCCTGTCAGAGAGGAAAGAAAGCAGAAAATATTCACATTTAAGAAGCTGAAATCAGAGAATTTGGACTTCTTTTTTTTTTAAATTAAAGAATGTCTCAAAATGATTAATCAATTAATTGATCCTGTCTCAATCTTGTCAGTTGGAAAATAGGTCCAAACGTGGAGCACATGGACGGACGTGTGAACATGTTTCAGCCTGTTTCTGATCTATTTTTCAAGTCTTTTCTGTGACAATTATTTACATTACAATTATTGATCAGTTATTTTCTTGATTAGCCGATTAATAGTTGTTTGGTCCATAGAAAATATCTCATAGAGCACCTGCAGTCACAGTGATTGATCAGTGATCGGTGATTGGTTGTTTCTGTGTCCCAGCCGGTCCTGTTGGACAGCAGCAGCATCCTGCCAGACCGAATCCTGCTGATGGACACTTTCTTCCAGATCCTTATCTACCACGGAGAGGTACACACACACACACACACACACACACACACACACAGTGAAACACGCAGTGTCTCTGTGGACAGTGTCGTGTTTGTGATGTTTGACAGGAGGACAGAGGAGCAGATTCTCCTGTTTTATTAAACACCAGGATACTTATGCATGTAAACACCTGAACCAGGTGTGACCTCCTCAAGTTACAAACCACAGCTCCAAAAAAGTTGGGACGTTGTGTAAAACTTGAAAAAAAGCAGAATTCAATGATTTACAAATTCTTTTGAACCTGTATTCAGTTGAATCCAGAACAAAGAGCAGATATTTACAGTTCAAACTGATAAAGTTTATATTTTTCTGTAAATCTGCAGTCATTGTGTTGTGACAGCAGCATGTTTCTCACTGTGAGACATCAGCTGTTCTTTTAACACTCAGTCAGTGTTTGTGAACTGAGACACTAATTGTTGAGTTTTAAAGTTTGTTGATCCATAAAATAGTGAAAAATTAATCCTGTCACCATCTTGTTCACTGAAGAATCGGTCCAAACAGGTGAAAACAGGTGGAGCGTACATCCGTGTGCTCCACCTGTTTTCACCTGTTTGGACTGATTCTTCAACTACTGATCAATCTGGCAATCATTTTTCCACTAATCAATCATGTGTTGATCAAAGTCCAAACAGCTTTCACGGCCTTTTGTTGCTCCTGAATCAACTTTATTGAAACATGTTACAGACATCAAGTTTCAAAATAAGTGAACAAAAAACTGAATATGAGCTGAAAACGATTTGCACGTTGTTGAATTCTGTTTTTATTTACAGCAGCAGCTTCATCACAGTCAGCTGTGGTTGTTTATATCACCTGATCCTGATCACATGTATCTGTAGATCATCAATCATTATTAACAGTCTGAAGGTGATCAATCATTTCCTTCATATCAGTGGAGTATAAACATGATTAACCTCTGTGTGTGTGTCTGTGTCTCTCTGTGTCCCTGTGTCGCTGTCTCTCTTGTGTGTCCTGTGTTCCTCTGTGTCTCGTGTGTGTGTGTCTCTGTGTCTCTCTCTGTGTCTCTCTGTGTGTCCCTGTGTTTCTGTCTCTCTGTGTGTCTCTCTGTGTCTATGTGTGTGTCTCTGTCTCTGTGTCTGTCTCTGTGTGTCTATGTGTGTGTCTCTGTCTCTCTGTGTCTCTCTCTGTGTCTCTCTCTGTGTTTCTGTGTGTCTCTCTGTGTCTCTCTGTGTCTCTGTGTGTCTCTGTGTCTCTCTCTGTGTCTCTCTGTGTGTCTCTGTCTTTCTCTGTGTCTCTCTGTGTGTCTCTGTGTCTTTCTCTGTGTGTCTCTGTCTTTCTCTGTGTCTCTGTGTGTCTCTGTCTCTCTGTGTGTCTCTGTGTCTCTCTCTGTGTTCTCTCTGTGTGTCTCTCTTGTGTCTCTTCTTTCTCTGTGTCTCTCTCTGTGTCTCTGTCTTTCTCTGTGTCTCTCTCTGTGTCTCTGTCTTTCTCTGTGTCTCTCTCTGTGTCTCTCTCTCTGTGTCTCTGTCTTTCTCTGTGTCTCTCTCTGTGTCTCTCTCTGTGTCTCTCTCTGTGTCTCTTGTGTCTCTCTGCATGTCTCTCTCTGTGTCTCTGTGTCTCTCTCTGTGTCTCTCTCTGTGTCTCTGTGTCTCTCTGCGTGTCTCTCTCTGTGTCTCTCTCTGTGTCTCTGTGTCTCTCTCTGTGTCTCTCTCTGTGTCTCTGTGTCTCTCTCTGTGTCTCTGTGTCTCTCTCTGTGTCTCTCTCTGTGTCTCTCTGTGTGTCTCTGTGTCTCTCTCTGTGTCTCTCTCTGTGTCTCTCTCTGTGTCTCTCTGCGTGTCTCTGTGTCTCTCTGCGTGTCTCTCTCTGTGTCTCTCTCTGTGTCTCTCTGTGTGTCTCTGTGTCTCTCTCTGTGTCTCTCTCTGTGTCTCTGTGTCTCTCTCTGTCTCTCTCTGTGTCTCTGTGTCTCTCTGCGTGTCTCTCTCTGTGTCTCTGTGTCTCTGTGTCTCTCTGTGTGTCTCTGTGTCTCTCTCTGTGTCTCTCTCTGTGTCTCTGTGTCTCTGTGTCTCTCTCTGTGTGTCCTCTGTGTCTCTCTCTGTGTCTCTCTCTGTGTCTCTCTCTGTGTCTCTCTCTGGGGTCTCTGTGTCTCTCTCTGTGTCTCTCTGTGTGTCTCTGTGTCTCTCTCTGTGTCTCTCTCTGTGTCTCTGTGTCTCTCTGTGTGTCTCTGTGTCTCTCTCTGTGTCTCTCTGTGTGTCTCTGTGTCTCTCTCTGTGTCTCTCTCTGTGTCTCTGTGTCAGACGGTGGCTCAGTGGAGGAAGGCTGGTTACCAGGAGATGCCCGAGTATGAAAACTTCAAACACCTCCTTCAGGCTCCGGTGGACGACGCTCAGGAGCTGCTGCACACTCGCTTCCCGATGCCCCGATACATCGACACAGAGCACGGAGGCAGCCAGGTGGGGGCGCCAACACACCACTGTACACACTGTATATACAGGAAGAGACGTACCATATACTCTGTAAACATGAATGTTATGTGTAACAGGATCATATAAAAGAAAATCACGTGAGGACAAAAAAATAATGAATCAGTTTGATTTATTTAAATAAACCAACATCAAATTATATACATCCATTTCAGCGTGTCTGTGGCTCGGTCTGTCTGTGGCTCGTCTGTCTGTGGCTCGGCGTGTCTGTGGCTCGGTCTGTCTGTGGCTCGGTCTGTCTGTGACTCGGTCTGTCTGTGACTCGGTCTGTCTGTGGCTCGGTCTGTCTGTGACTCGGTGTGTCTGTGCTGATTGGCTGTTACTGGTGACTTCTAACCAATCAAACAGTGCTGTGGGGGGACATTGAGTCAGAGTGTAGTTGTGAGACGATCTGACCTGTGAGAGTTGAGATCTGTCGCCGCCCTTCTGACAGCTCGACTGTATCAGCTGATACGAATTTACAGGGTGTCATAAAGTCTCTTTACAGTTTAACAAATTTATTACAAAAGCAAATAAACAGACAAATCTGTGGAAATTATTACTAAATGAAAAGTAGATATTGATGTTTTTTTGTCTCCTCTATATGGCCACCATTAGTTACATGAAGCACATCAAGACGTACTCGATTTCTTGCCATGTTCACTGTAGCATAGCCTCATCAATGGTGGCAATGGCATCAGTGATCTTTTGCATGAATTGACGGACGTGACGGTGGATGTCTTCCATACTTAATCCTGTAGTTTTGCTCAGTCTGCCTATCCGATTTTGTTTCAATAAACCACGATACACATTGTGCCTTTTCTTGAGGAGTAGCCATTTTTTAGGGGTTTATTTAACAGAACCTCTTTCATCAACAGGGTTCCTGAAATACACAAATGCAATGTGATTAAAAACTTTGATAACCACTGAGTACATAGAACAAATCTGATTAACATATCTCATCAATTGCTTTTGTAATAAATGTTTTAAATTGTAAAGAGACTTTGTGGACACCCTGTATTTCAACTGTGTTTTCTCAAGTTAAAGTAAAACAAATTATTAGAAATAAATATGTAAAAAGAGAGTGACGATGATGATGATGATGATATCGTCTTCCAGGCTCGCTTCCTGCTGTCCAAAGTGAACCCCTCTCAGACCCACAACAACATGTACGCCTGGGGTCAGGTGAGACTTTGACCTTTGACCTTCACACACTGTCAGTGTTGCTGTGACCTCTTGTTAAAGCTCCGCCCCCTCTACCTGCAGGAGTCTGGAGCTCCCATCCTGACCGACGACGTCAGTCTGCAGGTGTTCATGGACCACCTGAAGAAACTTGCCGTCTCCAGCGCCGCCTGACCTCACCTGTCGCCTCACCTGTCGCCTGCGTTATGTTTACTGCTACTTATTTTGCATTTGCTGCCTGATTTCTCAAACAGTCAACCAACTAACAAACCAGTACACCTGTCAACCAGTCGGCAACCAGTAGTGACGCATGTTAAACATCCAGTTAGCGTTAAGCTGCGTGAAGACTGACGGCTGCTTCAGACGTCTTTTATACACCTGCAGCCTTTAAAATGAAACAACCTGTGGAGAAAAAGTCACTGTTTGATGTGATGCTTCATCTTAAAGGAGCAGATCAACAGTTTGACTCGTTTCAGCCCAGTTATGACACCTGACATCCAGCTGACGTCATCATGCTGCACGTTTCAGAACCAAAGTGTTTGATCGTCTTTAAACAACAAAAATCTGTACGTGTGTTTGAAAGATGATTTCAGTGGACTGCTCCTTTAAGAGGTCAGAATCCAACATGTCAGTGCTGCTGTTTCTCCATTCAAAGTTTTTCAAAACAAGCTAAATAAAATTTAAAAAGCGTAAAACTTTGTCCCGTCGTCAGAGACAGAAAATAGAAATGAAATATTTAAAACAGATTTTCATTCAGTATCCGTCTTCCTGTGTATCACATGATGACTGATCGATCATCAATCAGAGGATCAACGAGGAAAGAAAGAAAAACAAGTGCTGGCCTCACTCTGACATGTTTTCTAATAATTCTCCATGAGTTATATTTCTACATTTACAGCATGAAGAGACGTTTGTCCTCTTACTTTATCTGCAGCGTCTGTCCTGTGTCCTCGTCTGCTGCTGGTTTTGTTGTTGAGTTTTTCTCTTTGAGGCCGTCGAACACTAAAAGTCTGTAGACAGAAAACGTCATGTTTTCATCAAGTCTTTATTCTCATGTTTCTAATAAAACTCTGCTGTGGAGAACTTCACTGTTTCTGTCATTTCCTGCATCACAACACTCATGTCGGTGTCAGTAAGGACACACACACACAGATGTTTTATTCTTATTTTTACAACTTATTTTCATCCAGAAACTTTGATTTGATGAATCTGGTTTGAACCGTTTCTGATGAAGACTTGACCTTCTGTCTTTATTGCACTTCTACTGTTTCAACTGCCGCTCTACTTACATCACTGCCGATTCTATTGTCTGGCCGTGGTGACGAGCCTCCTCCCTGATTCTGTTGCCATGGTGACGACTCTCCTCTTGTTCTGTTGCCATGGTGATGGTCCTCCTCTCTGTTGCTGCAAAGACAACTCTCTCCTTCCTGACTCTGTTGCCACGGTGACAGCCCCTCCTCCCTCTTCACTGACTCTGTTGCCATGGTGATGACCCTCCTCCCTCCTTGCTGACTCTGTTGCCACGGTGATGACCCTCCTGTCTGACCCCTCATCAGCTGAACAAACAGAGGAACAAAAACAGAAACCTGCCTCCAGGTTTGTCCGCTGTTGCCATGGAGACATGCCTCTCAAACAGAATAAAATGATGATGATGGTGTTTTATAGCTGACTGAGAGTCTCAACACTGATGTTGGTGACCCCGTCTGTTCATCGACTGACCTCCTGTGGGGTCAAAGCCACAGGTTGACTGACACACTGTATTGTGTTGGACAGAATTTATATTCAGAGTCTTTTATTTTGTAAATGATTCTCCACAGGAAGTTGTTTTCTCCTCAGAGCTCCACCTCTGACTGACAGCAGCAGGACACCTGATTAATAATCAATCATCTATTTATCACACAGCAGGCATGTGTGTGTGTGTGTCTGTGTGTGTGACCTCACCTGAACCCTCCCATCAGCTGATCTGCAGTCAGTCAGAGTGTCACAGGTTCGATGACATCATCAAGGCTGAACTTCATCTTGAAAACTGACGAGTGTCCTCAGCTGCTGTGCGTGGACAGGTGACACCACAGAAGAAGAAAAATCAGTGTGGATCACAGACTTCAGGTCTCATGAGTAAAAACTTTCTGATGTGTTGATTAAATGTGCAGATTTCTTTGAGAAACACGACGTCTTTGTGAATATTGTTCTCGTGTTCTTTGTCCTCAGTCGTCTTTTTAAATATAAACTTAATATTTTAATTACTTGAATGAATTCAGAACAGAAACACCTGATGACTGATGTAGTAGAGACGAGTTTTAGACAAGATTTTCTTTTTCCCCAAACAACTGGTCAAAGCTTTGATGGTTAAAGATTTAAATAACATCCAGTCAGCTTCCTGACAGTGAAGGAGTCACAGTGAACTGACCTGAGATCTGCAGACTGACATGTTACAGTACACAGTATAGACATACTGTATATATGTAGACGCTGCAGTGGCCTTTGGATCGTACGACAACGTCAGCGCCACATTGGTGCGATCAGACCTGTGAACAAATCCACATAAACAATGAGTCATTTTTATATTCAAGGGAACGAGTACGACACAAAATGTGTAACAAGTCCACAAAGTAACAAGGCAAAAAAATGTTGTGAAACAGGTTACACAACAAAAACAGTATACCAAGAAATACGAGATTAAAATGACATAAACAAGGTAACAAGGTGACAAAACATTGTAACGAGTAGTTTTTTTACCTGCACAACCGGTTTTTACCCGCAGGACCGGTTTTTACCTGCAGGACCGGTTTTTACCTGCAGGCCCGGTCTTTACCTGCAGGACCGGTTTTTACCCGCAGGACCGGTCTTTACCCGCAGGACCGGTCTTTATCTGCAGGCCCGGTCTTTACCTGCAGGACCGGTTTTTACCCGCAGGACCGGTCTTTACCTGCAGGACCGGTCTTTACCTGCAGGCCCGGTCTTTACCTGCAGGACCGGTTTTTATCTGCAGGCCCGGTCTTTTACCTGCAGGCCCGGTCTTTACCTGCAGGGCCGGCCTTTACCTGCAGGCCCGGTCTTTACCTGCAGGCCGGTCTTTACCTGCAGGACTGGTCTTTACCTGCAGGCCCGGTCTTTACCTGCAGGACCGGTTTTTACCTGCAGGACCGGTTTAATGTTAAAAGTCACTTCAGAGCCTGAACGTTTTCACTTTCACTGCAGTAAACAGGTTGAATCAGTTCTTTTGCTTCATGTTGACCTTTGACCTCCTCTGGTTATTATGACTCAAACTCTTCATACTAGTAGTACTGATGATTTTACTGTGTTTGTTTCCACTAGAAGTACTGTGAGTGTGTTTTTTTTTTAGTTCTTGTAGTACTGGTACTTACAGTGTTACTGGTGCTTCTGTACTGTGTGTGTGTGTGTGTGTGTGTGTGTGTGTGTGTGTGTGTGTGTGTGGTGTGTGTGTGTGTGTGTTTTACTGGTTTTATACTGGTGATTCTGTTTTGAACTGGTTGAACTGGTTTTTCTGGTGCTGGTTCAGATTTGACTCTGATGAGTTTCAGTGATGTCATCAGGAGCTTTAAAAATTGACCAATCAGGAGCAGGTGGTATGTTATCTATCTCAGCATTACCAGGACAACAGCGGTCCATTAGTCATAGCTCCGCCCTCCACGACCTTCGACTTCCTGCCATTCTTCATACACTTCCTCCAGGAAGCATCTGGTCGCCGTGACAACAATAATCCTCCATTGTGTGTGTATGTGTGTGTTTCCACTGTTTGTTTAAATACAATGCTGCTGAGTGTGTGTGTGTGTGTGTGTGTGTGTGTGTGTGTGTGTGTGTGTTCAGTAGCAGCTTCATTAATCACACACATTTCCTGTCAGATCAAACACACCACAGAAGAAGAAGAAATCAACATGATGTGACTGATGGTGTCGGGCTGACTCTAAACCTCCTCAAGGAACCCTGGAACGTTTTCCAGGACCCCCAAACCTTCACAAGGACCGTACAAGGACCAAGACTCCTGGAACTTTCTCAAGGACCTTTAGAAACAATTAAAAAACCCTCAGCCCTGGAGGAACCCGCACACTCCAGGATCTCCAGGATTAAACTTCAAGGACTTCCAGGACGGAATGACAGCAGTTGTCTGATCCAATCAAATGTGAGCTCTCCTTAAACACAGCTCAGTGCAGTCTGAGTCACCAGTTCGAGTCCAGGACTGTGGACTGGGAGGAGGAGAGGTGTCAGTTAAACACTGAACCTCCAACAGCTCAGGAGGCGTCGCTCTGTGTCGACCAATCACATCTCTACACAACAATTAAAGTTCACAGGTCCTGTGAGTGTGAATGAAATGAAACACTATGAGATGTAAGAAGACAAACAATGTAAAAGACATGATAAGACAAAAATGACACAAAAGACCTAACAAGGTCCAAACAACGTAAAGACGTAACCACGCCGAGGGTCGCGGTGCTGCTTAGTTTGGCGCTGCTGCCGCTCTCTCTATAGAAAAACAAGAGGACAGTCAGCGCAGAGCGAGTTTTCCACAGCTCGTGTGTCGGAGGGCCCTTAAACACAACTCGTACCTCCTCACTGAGGTCTGATTGCCTCTCAAGACGTCAGGACTCATAGAAGCACAAGAACATCTAGGTCCCTGCAAAGACTCCAGGACCTCTTCAACCTCCTCAAGGACCCCTAGAAAGTCCTAAAAGAACCCTGGAATTCTGGAACCCTCTCACCAACCATTCAAAGATCCTCAAGGAGGTCTGGGGCCTTTGCAAACACCTCTGGAACCTCTTCAAGGACCACTTGTGACTCCACAAAGATCTTCAAACCTTTTCAGGGACTCCTGGAGCATCTTTAAGTCACCAGGAACCTTTTCAGAGACGTAAGCTCCTCATGGACCAGTGGAACCTCCCTTAGAACCAGAATGAGTGAATGAATTTAAACCTGAAATTTGCAAATCTGATTTTTATCTTGAATTCTTTTCTTTTCGTTTTTTTTCTCCCTGAACGTACCTTCACCTCCTCCTGAACCCGAGCTGATGCTCACAAGTCCAACTGTTCAGTTTATTTCCTCAGTTTCACCTGACGCACTGAAAGCAGGCAGCATGTAGCTGCTTCAGCTCAGAGCTACACATCCATCATGTCAATGGAAAGATTTGAACACTTTGTATTTATTACTGACATCACTAACATGATGTCATATTTTCCATCTCACAAAATGTGGAGGCAAAAACTATCACTTTTGTATCTGCGTCACAAACAGACGGACTAAATCAAGGCTACACGTCGCCAAGACGGTGAAATGACGTCAACTGCTTGCTGGGTTCCTTTCAGCCAATCAATGAGCAGATCCACACTGTACCTGCTCAGGTTCAACTGGGACGCAGGATCAATAAAATCAATCTTTAAAAACTTGAGACTGAGATTTGTTTGAGACCAGTTTGTCAGTCTGAACTCTTTGTTTCTGGTGTGTGTGAGTGAGCAACGGCGTTCCTCTGGAGGAAACCGACTCGCCGTATCAAGACACAACACACTTCCTGTCCTGGAGGATGATGGGGGGAGGAGGAGGAGGAGGCGCGGGGGAGGAGGAGGGGGAGCGATGTGGTGGACGAGGGGTTTGGCCGGCAGGCAGTCAGTCTGTCAGCACAGCTACTGTGGAGAAGAAACCAGCACAAACTGGGACAGAAAGAGGAGAGACTGGGAGAAGAGACGAAGGACCTGAAGGAGGAGGAGGAGGAGGAGGAGGAGAAGAAAGAGGAAGGTGAACGAAAGAAACATTGGGAGAAAATAGAAAGTGCACAGAAAAGAAAAGAGGAGGAAAAAGTGGGAGAAAAATCAGAGTTAAAACTAAAGAGGTGAAGAATCAGTGAGGAGGAGGAAGAGAGGAGGAGGAAGAGGAGGAGAGGAGCTGAATGAAGGATCAGATTGGTGCTGAAGAGGACGAGTTGAGTCTCACAGAGACAGACGGTAAGAGACGCAGCTTGTTAAAGTCGTTCCTGTCAGATCAGTTTGAGTTTGAACATAAACAGAATTAAAGAGATAAAGATCCTCCAGACATCCTGAGAGGAAGAGGGGGAAGAGGAAGAGTGCCATGAGTCTTCCTCTGCTCCTCCTCCTCCTCAGGACAACATGTTGAATTTTACAAACCAAAAAGTCGATGATGACGTCGACGTCTCCGCGACCACCACGATACAAACGTTAATTCATTTATCTTTTTATTTTTGAGGATCAGAACATTTCAGTCACAGCTGCTCCGATTTTACTCGAGAACAAACTAAAACACGTTTATTATTTCATAAAGTCACTAACTTGTTTTTTAATATCATGATAAATACGGAATCATGGACTTTTTATTTTGGTATTATGTAACATGTACACACATATATGTGTGTGTGTGTGTGTGTGTGTAAAACTTGGTCACATAAATGAAGAATATTTCAAATCCTTTGACTTTGTTTTAACATTTAAACTTAATTAGATCTTCACGTATAATGTTTAAACATATTTCTGCCCTCAATCATCTTTCTTTATAGGAGGAATATTACCAGAAGATACAGACAATAATAAGCAGATATTAGTGAGAATCCCACTTCTGTTAAAACGATGATCAGCCTCCCTCAGTGACACAAAGGATATTTATCACATGAAAAACAAAACTGCAAGGTTACAATTAAAAACAAATTCATTTTTAATTAAATGCTCCCAATAACTTCAGATTTTTTTAATATACATTTTTTAACCATTATTTATTTATTTATTCATTTATTTTAATTGATCAATTGATTTATTTTCTCTTCAGACTGACAGGATTCTGTGGGTCTGAAAAAGGTGCAGCCTGCTAGTTTCTCCCAGTCTTCAGTCTAAATGAACTCCCAGCATCCTCTCTGTTCTCTGCTCACACTCAGGTCTCCAAACTCGGGTCAGAAATTTTCAGTTTTCCTTCAATCAATTAAT
Source organism: Lutjanus argentimaculatus (assembly GCA_034769285.1). Classification (NCBI taxonomy): domain Eukaryota; kingdom Metazoa; phylum Chordata; class Actinopteri; order Lutjaniformes; family Lutjanidae; genus Lutjanus; species Lutjanus argentimaculatus. The sequence goes on along the minus strand of JAWZSL010000003.1, from coordinate 12,314,262 downwards.
CATTAATAATCTATATTAAAGATAAACATGTTTTTTAAAATACTTTTAGTTTCTTGATTCAACAAACCCGACAAAACGATGTCGAACGAGCAGCAGTGGAGAGAAAATCTGTACTCAAGTACTATTACAGTTACATTACTAAAATATTACTCAGTTACAAGTTAAAGTACTGGTGTCAGAAAAATTACAAAGTACTTTGAGTATTAGTTACTTTTTAACTGTTAACATTTAATGAATAATTATCAGCATTCAATCAAATCTTCTTCAGTCTAAATGACAATTAATCAATTAATCATCAATAATTTATAAGATACAAAACACATTTTTTTAAATATATTTTTTCATTTGAATTTTTTTCCTGTTTTTTTTTCACTCTAATTTTTCATACTCAACAAATAAGGTGCAGTTACCACAATTGATTAAATATTGATTGATAGATTTTTAACTGGTCAGATTCTTCATGATAATTAATCAGTGAATAATCGTTAACATCTGCTGCAGCGTTTTGGGGGATTTTCATCCACACGTCTGCCTTCATTGGTCTGTTTGTGATCAAATCGCCTGATTGGCTTCTAAAAGTACTTAACTATGATTTTAAAAGTAACTAAGTAGATTACATGGTGTAATGAAGTACAAGTAAAAGTACAGACTTGAAAATCTACTCAATAAGTTAGTTACTTCCACTCCTGATTATCGATATCGAGCGAGAGATTTTTGTGTCGTTCAGGTCAAGACGACGTTCTGGAGGATCTCAGCTGAACTGAGTCCAGCTGCTGTTTGTGTTCTGATTAAAGAACGAGAGAACGTTCAGAAATGTTGGTGTTTTTATCAGAGAAACTGTAACAAATCATTAAATCGAGTCCTCTTATCCATCATCATGTATAATCAGTATGTAACATGTAATAACTGGTTAATAACAGACTATGATCAGGTGATCATATCTGATCCATTCAGTCTGTGTCCTGCTCTCAGCTTTTCAAATCTGTCACTTTTCCATGAACAAGTAACAAACTTCACTTTCATCCATAAATTTGACCTCAGTCCCATAAAGGACAACGAACCCAAGTGTCCGAGACGCAGAACTGCAGAGGAACATTTAAACAGATGTTCTGACATCATCATCATCTGTTGGACTTCAGTTCATTCAGTCACTAAATCCGTCCTTAAAACAGAACTTCATTTAAATCCTTGTTAGTATTTATTAATGCTGAGCCAGACTTTCAAACAGATCCAAAAATGCAGCATCTCAATAACCACATAACCACACCAACATATTTAGCAAAGAAATGTAAACTTTTATTTTGGAAACATGATTCTCTTCCTTCTATCAGCTGTTCCTGGATCAGTTCTCACAGATTCTCCCACTGTCTCATTGTCACTGCTTTTGTTTTTTGTCTCATTTTTGTCAAAACTGTATTTATTCATTCACGTCATTTAAAACTAGATATTAAATAAGTCAGACACTAACGAATTCAACCAATCGTCGTGATTTCTGCACAACCTCACATTTTTGTACAATCAAAGCAACTTTTTCACAAATGTGACCAATCATCATAGCTTCCTGCCATTCCACCAATCAGAGCAGCCCCCCGCACAAACATCATGCATGTATCTGTATTTTTCTAGAAAAAAATGTGTATTTTTATTTTGTCACGGGTACTGAAAAGAACACAAAGTTTGTTGTTGTGATTGACATTCATCAATGTTCTCCTTTTTCATATATGTTATATAATTTTATGGCTGCTTGAGTTCGAGCTCCAAAAAGATTTTGTCTCTTTCAAAGTCATTTTAACGTTTTTCAAACAAAATAGGAATAATGATGTAAAAATGATCATTACCTCTGATGTCACAAATCATATCACATGTGCAATATCAATCAAAATAATCACAATGATGATATTTTTTCTAAATCGTTCAGTTTTATCTGTCAGAAAGTCTTTTTACAGCTGCTTCATGTTGTGAAACTGTCAGTTTGGTTACGTTCAGGAAAAGATCACCATCTGTTTTACAAAAAGTACATTTCATATGTGGACTTTATGTTACACCTGAAGCCTGATGCTAACGGTACCTGCTGCACCTGTATGTGTCGCAGAGGGGCGGGGCAAAGCGACGCTATTCGATGACCTGAGAAGGAGAACGACCAAGAACGAGGTTACTAAAGTTTATGAGTACGTCCAGGTTCCTGTTCTTCTATCACTTCTCATGGAGAACCAAAAACACTGAGTTCAGTTTTCCCCCTGCTGAGATAGATATCTAATCAATAGTCTGATCAAATCAATATTCAGATCAATGTATTTACAGAAGACAGATAAATGTAGAGTTCAGTATCGTCTGCATATGACATCAGAAAACAGGTTTCAGATGTTTCAATCAATCTGATGTGAATCACACCTCTGAGCTGAAGTCTAGCACTGCAATGATCACTCCAATAATTGATTATTAATTGATTATAAAATTAATTGCCATCTATTCTGAGAACTGATTAATCAGTTTGAATCATTTTTTAAAGAAAACTTCTCTGATTCTAGCTTCTTAAATTGAATATTTTTTAGTTTTTCTGATTTCTGATCAACATTTTCTTACATTTTATGAGCCAAACATCTGATCAATTAATCAAGAAAATATTCAACAGATTAACTGATAACAAAAAGAAAAATGATTGACAGATTAATCGACCATGAAAATAATCATACTGAAATCTTTTCTACAGTTTCATGTTCAAACACAAACAAACTTCTTGTCCAATCGTCTCTGTTTTACAGAGTGACATCATCATCAGAGGGGGAGGAGTCAGAGAAGATGAAGTCTTGGATCTGTTCCCACCTTTGGATGGTTCTCGTCCTCCTCACAAACATCTCTGCTGACCGTCTTTGTCTCCACGGTACGCCGTCCACCAGACACCAGTCAGCTTCGACAATGCCATGAGCGTCTGTTCCTCCGACGGCGTCCTCACCACCCTCGCCACCGAGCAAGAGGTCGCCGAAATCCTCGGGGTCATCTCTGAGTCCTTTCCACCTCAGACCCACAATAAGCTAGAGTTCTGGGTCGGCCTGAGGAAGGTCAAGAAAGAGTGCGTGGTTCCCACACTGCCACTCAGAGGGTTCAAGTGGATCGAGGACGGCAGCGAAGGACTCGCAGGTGATCCAGTGGAATGTGGAGCCACAAGACACCTGCACCACAGTCCGCTGCGCCGTGCTGCAGGTGGAGTTACACGGGGCAGCGGTGACCAGTTGGGGTCTGATCCCGGTCACCTGTAGGAACACGCACCAGTTCATCTGCAAGCTGACAGGAGGGACACTGAAACCACCAAAACCTGCTACACCTGCTACACCTGAACCAAAACCAGCTACTACAGAACCAGAACCAACGACAACAAAACCAGAACCAGTTACAACAGCACCACATCAACCTGAACCCCAATCTGCATCACAAAAACCAGAACCAACTGGAACTGAACCTCCCACCCAACGACCAGAAACGGACCTGAAGCCTGATCTTGGTTCTGAAGCGGTGCCGGAGTCAGGCTTATGTCAGCTATCTGACATCGCCGATGAGCGCTCGATCATTCTGGACCACAACAACCGCAGCAGGATCCAGGTGGAGTGCTGGACCGGGGACCCGGTGGAGCTCCACTGTTCGGGCCATCCAGCCGTGTGGCGGCTGCTCGACAACTCGCCCGCCAACCTCACCTCCATCTGCCAGCGGTGCGACGACGGCTTCAAGAGAGACACGTCTGGAAACTGTGTGGACGTCGATGAGTGCAGCGGCGGTGAGGTGCGCTGCAGGGACACCTGCCTGAACACCGAGGGCTCCTTCAGGTGCATCTGCACTGACGAGGACGGGAAACACCAGGACGAGGACTCGCCGGCATGCACGGACACGCCCAAGGCGGTGACGAGGGCGCGCTGTCGGGTGTCCTCATCTGGGTGCTGATCGCCGTGGGAGCGCTGCTGCTGCTGCTGGTGCTGGTGGCGGTGACAGTGAAGTGCTGCCTGATGAGGCGGTCGAAGAAACGCGCCATGAAGAAGGCAGAGAAGATGGCGATGAAGAGCAAAGACGACTCAGTCAACGAGAAGGCAGCGATATGAGCTGTGATTGGTCAATATCACAATGTGCAGCAGTGACATCATTGATGACATCATTTACAGTTCACTGTTGGATGAAAATATTTGTCTCCAAAGCGACTCAAAGTTTATTTTTCAGTTTTAAATGTTTTTATATTTCTGAGTCCAGATTCTCCGAAATAAAAGGAGAAATATTTTATAATTAATTTGAGTTTTCTGTCACAGCTGTTGAAGGAAACTGTTTATTTATATAATCGATGTTAATGTTACTGACAGAAATCATGGAACAATGATGGGTTTCAGTACCTGCAGCCACCTGAACAGGTGAGGTTCAGGCTCAGACCGTAATAAAACATGGACGCAGTCTCCCTGATGTCACCCACAGTGTGGTGTCTCCGCCCGTCTCCATCTTCACAGTGTCTGACTCAGCTAACTCCCAGGTAATCCAAAAATGGCCAAAGAGGTGGAGAGTGGGTGGAGCTGAAGGGACTCACTAACAGCTAGCCTCCTGAGACAACGTCCACCTGTCACTCCAAGTGGCCACGCCCTTTATTATCCAAACATTAATCCTTCATATATTTTAAAGGGGTGAGTTGTATAAAAAAAATTCAGCCCTGCACAGCTGAATGTAGAAATGATCTACAGAGACCAAAACAGTTTCTTGTTCCAGACGGTAAACGTGTTTAAAGTTGAACACTTTAATGTGGAGCTCTGTGACGACTGACTCACTGTTGGAACCAGTAATGTTCTCATTCTGTATATGGGATTTAATCTGTAATTAAAATGATTTTATTAACATTATGAAAGTAAGAAAACTTGATGATGATTTTACTTTTTTATCAATAAAGATTTGTATTGTTTTAAATAAAATTTCACAGGTTTTATTTTGAAAACTAAACCTTTGTGTGTGTGTGTGTGTGTGTGTGTGTGTGTGCGCGCACGTGCATTTGTGCATTTGTGCATTTGTCCTGTACAACTGTTTGTGTCCATCTGCATGTTCAATCAAACTCTATATGGCTGGGTTGCACAAATAAAGATAATATAATTTTAAATAAATAAATTATAATTATAATGTGTGTGTGTGTGTGTGTGTGTGTGTGTGTGTGTGTATATATTAGGGATGCGCGCGATTAGTCAACTATAGGATTAAACGTCCCCTCCCTCGCTAGTCGGCACCAGAAATACTAGTCGTTTAAACTATTTATTAATATTTAAGTCATGCACAATGCCAGTTATCTGTCGCCTCTAAGATTTTATGCAGCCGCCCGCCACTAGTCGGGGCTGCAGCCCTGTCAGACGGCCTGCCTCTCTCGCCCTGCGTGTGCCCCCGATCACCTAGGCAACGCCGGATGTTTATATCAGCAAAGACGGACAGATGACAGCTCGTAAAACCAGCGCGGTTTGGCAGGGTTTTAATTTAGAAAATGGAAATACAGACACGGATATAAACCTACAAGCGGAGCTGCTGCTGCTGGCACTGCTAACATTAGCCACAGACTGTCTGTGGTCTGTTGTCTGTCAGTACCGGGTCATGTAGCTGCAGACACTGTGGTCCTCTTCGGTCTGAAGCATTTAGTGAGTTGTTGTAATGTTTTGTTAAGTTAATGTGTACGGTTTGTGTTGCATATTTAGTGCGCATAGTGCACATTTCAGCGGCACTTAGTTCAATTTGGCAATTGTTGATGGTTAACGGCTTCAAATGGCTCTTAATACACCCAGTGGTTTTTTTTTTTTTCGGTTAGTGTTTAACATTATAAATTGATAAATTCTCCTCAATTTTAACTGCTTTATGACTGTTTTCTTATATGTTAGACTAGTCGAGTAGTCTAAATGAAATTTTGCGTTTAATCGACAGGGAAATTAGTCGCCAGGAACATCCTTAATATATATAAAATCACATAATAATTATAATTATTAATTATATTTTTTTTTATGTCACAAAACGTTACTGACTGAACCAGAACATTTCTGAGGTTGCTGTAGAGAGAGCAGGACAGCTAAGGCTAACATTAGCCTACGTTAGCTGGATTACATCCAGTGTGTTTTACTTCCAGTCTTAAATAAATGTATCTGAGATGCGTGTTGATATTTCAGAATTAATTTAAGCCTTTCCTGTTGTATCATGTAACACTATCAAACGGTCACGTTAGCTAGGATGTGGTTGAATGCTAACGTTAGCTGTTTTTTCACAGTCATTAATGGAGTTTTATCTTGAAATACGTCCTGATATCCCTCCAGATTTTCTCTGTCATCATGTTTTCAGTTGCCGATCAATCAATAAGCACTGACATGAGAACGATTGGTCAGATTTTCTACGTTTACGTCTCACAACCTGGAACACGGCAGGACGACATCTGAGCTCTGCCATGATGTCAGAGGAAAAAGGCTGCAGTGTGAATTTGGTGACTGGGACTTTGAGTTTCCTCGCTGCCTTATCCTGTTTAAATGTTGTGTTTTTATTTGATGACAGCAGCTTTTCTCAACGTATAAACCTTTGAAATGACATTAAATTGAGTAATTTAGATGATTTGTTCACTGATGAATGCTAATAATTCGACTTACTGTGAAAGATGTAATAAACTCTGCTTTTATTTTGTGTGTTCTTGGTGTTGTTAAGTTCCTGTTTGTGTATTCGTGTCCCGTGTGCTGCTGAACCTTCAACTGAACTTAATAAAGTGTCATAAACGAAGACTGATGTCCTGTGAAATATGATACAACTGATGTATGTGAGTCAATGTCCATCATCAGAATCAGCTGTTACAGTCCAACAACCTCCCTCCACTCCAAATATAAAACAGAGAGGACAGTGAGTGTGACGGAGAGTCTGTCCCCCTCCCCTCTCCCTCTCGGTGTCTCTCTCACACTCTCTCTGTCTCCCCCCTCCCCTCCTCTCCTCTCTCTCAGTGCTGGAGCGTCTCTCTGGTTGAACTCGGATCATTTGAGCAGCAGCAGCTGTGATGAGCTGATGTTTGTATTTTTCTCTCCATCGTCAGTCTGTCATGCAGCCATACACCTCCTCCTCTCCTTCCTCCTCTCCTTCCTCCTCCTCTTCCCCTTTCTCCTTTTCGTCTCTCCCTGTCACTCTGAGCTCTCTGGAGGACGCCGGTGGTTTCTTCCTGCTGAACGGCTCCGTTAACAGCTCCGGCTCCAGCAGCGGCGTGTTGTCTGCGGGCAGCGCCGCTCTCATCTCATCCATCTACTCTCTGGTGTGTGTGGTCGGTCTGAGCGGGAACTCCATGGTCATCTACGTCATCTTCAGGTACGCCAAGATGAAGACAGCCACTAACCTGTACCTGCTGAACCTGGCGGTGGCGGACGAGCTGCTCATGCTCAGCGTGCCGTTTGTGGTCACGGCCGCGCTGCTGCGCCACTGGCCGTTTGGCGCCGCGCTGTGCCGCCTCGTGCTCAGCGTGGACGCCATCAACATGTTCACCAGCATCTACTGCCTGACGGTGCTCAGCGTGGACCGCTACATCGCCGTAGTGCACCCGCTGCGGGCGTCCCGGTACCGCCGGCCCACTGTGGCGAAGCTGGTGAACGTGTGCGTGTGGCTGTTCTCGCTGCTCGTCATCTTTCCCATCATCCTCTTCTCCTCCACTGTCCCTAACTCCGACGGCTCAGTGGCCTGCAACATGCAGATGCCAGAGCCAGAGCAGCGCTGGATGGCAGCGTTTGCGGTCTACGCCTTCCTGATGGGCTTCCTGTTCCCTGTCCTCGCCATCTGCCTGTGCTACGTGCTGATCCTGAGTCAGCTGCACGTGGTGGCACTGCGCGCTGGCTGGCAGCAGCGGCGGCGGTCAGAGAGGAAGATCACGGTGATGGTGACGGTGGTGGTGTCGGTGTTTGTGGTCTGTTGGATGCCGTTCCACGTGGTGCAGCTGGTGGGCGTTTTCCTGCAGCGTCATGACCCCACCCTCAGCCAGCTCGCCGTCGTTCTCGGTTACGCCAACAGCTGCGCCAACCCACTGCTCTACGGCTTCCTGTCAGACAACTTCCGCCGCTCCTTCCAGCGGATCTTGTGTCTGCGCTGGATGGAGGCCCCCGAGGAGCCCCTGGACTACCTGGACTACTGCAGCACGGCCCTGAGGAGCCGTCGACTCAGTCTGGACCAGGACGACCACGAGGTGGCCCCGCCCACAACGCCAGTTCCAGGAAGTGGTCAGAACCCTGACGGCTGCACCAGGACTTAAGATCTGTCCATTTAATCAATGCAGCCTTCACTGCCCACGTTCGTCCGTGGATGTTTGGCAACACGTCCACTAGAGGGCGCCGCTCAGAGTCCAGCGTTCCTCATCAACACACGTGGACGGAGAATTCTTCTCACTAACTGACGACGGATGTCGCCTCCAATAATTTAGGATTTTTAAAACTTCTTAGTCGTGTCTCACTGCTACACTGCCCCCCCCCATGTCCACTGCTGGTACTGCTGCTCCGTTTGGTCCGTTTCAGTAAAACGTGCAGAAATATGGAGGATAAAAACACTGCGTACGGACAAAAGCTCCGCCTGTATTTAAAGGGCCGGACCGAGTTTATGCACGAGGTTCAGTGTCTCCATGAGGGTCAACCAGACCTGAACTGTCCATGTCCAGATCTACACAGAGAGGGGTATTATGGGTAAGTGTAGTGATGAAGCTGATTGGTTGATCCAAAAATATAATGATTAAAGCCAAACGTGTACAAGGACAAACATCTCTGAGCGACGTCTGAATACTCCGTCCTGTGGCCTGTGGGAAGATGTTCCAAAATACAGATCATGGACATGGACATCATGCAGACTGAACACCTGGACAGGTGAGACAAGTGAGCCTGGACTCACACAGCCAGCAGCTGTGGAGGATCTGGACCTTACAAACTGACAATGATTTAAAATGATCATCAGAAATTAAACAGTTGGATGTTAGGTTGTTTTTTTTACAGACATGAACAACATGAATGTGATGATGTCACACCGTTTATGTCAGACTAACAGCGCAGTCAGACTGAAATTCACTTCTCATTCTGTGGAACATGAACTGAGCTGCCTCCTTAAGTCTGATTGAACTTTGACCGATGAAACCAGCCAATCAGAGAGAAGGGGCAGGACTAACCTCACTTTATATTCTTGTGTTGTAGCTGCAGGTGAAACTAACTGACTGCTTTGTGGTTGTTTGTCTCCGCGAACCCGTCAAGTTGCAGTTTACATGCATGTTTGTCCGGGCTCATATCATCATCAAACTTTTGAGAGCTGAACATTATGATGTCACAATGACATCACCTCATTGTTTTATCCTATTAGATATTTGTGTGACATTTTGACATAAATTTTGACATAAATGTGTTTCACGTGTTTCAAAAACGTGTTTAGTGAGGTCACAGTGACCTTTGACAGCCAAACTTTTCTAATTTCATCCTTGAGTCCCAGTGGACGTTTGTACCAAATTTGAAGAAATTCTGTCACAGCGTTCTTGAGATACAAGAACGGGACGGACAGACAACCCAAAACCACATGGCGTGGACACTTAAAGACAGTAGCTGATTGGCTGCAGTGAGTGTGAGGACAGTGTCAGAAAATAACAGTAACATTTTTCAATGAACAGACAATCATTAACTAATCTGTGGACTGCTGTTGTTAGTCCTGTTAGCCGTGTTAGCTCCTGTTAGCCATGTTAGCTCCTGTTAGCCATGTTAGCTCCTGTTAGCCATGTTAGCGCCTTCATTTAGCCCTATTGTGCAATACCAGGAAACGTCAACAGGTGGATTTCAGTCTGACTGCAGCTCTGCTTCAGGTGTCTCTGCTGTAGCTCCACCTCCTGCTTTGACCTCTGACCTCACTGAATGTAAAGGCTGACACTGAGCTGCCAATCAAATGCAGTTATTGATCAGTTGTTGTTGCTGTTTAGGTTCATCAATTTGTTGACAATAAATATGAGAAATAATTAATTGTTTTTTAAAGAAAATAAGAATTCAACAACTCCAATTACACAGAAACTAAATTATTTTTTAGCTGTTTGTTCCCAGAATGCACCTCTGTCTGTATTTATATTGGATGTGTATTTATATTCTATATTTATTTATGATGTCATAAAGAAACAACGTTTCTACAACAGAAAATGAAGCTCTGTGATTGGCTGTTTGTGAATTGCACCCTGGGAGTTGTAGTTGATTTCTCTCCTTCAGTTTTTATCTTTATGATCTCTTCTGAGAGCAGTTGGTGTTTTGTTCTGATGATAAAGTGTCCTGATGATGATGATGACCTGAATGGATCAATAAAGTTGATGATAAAAGCTTTTCTCTGATCAGATCAGAGGATTTGTGGTCCATCTCATCATCACTGATCTCCTGTCAGCTGTTTGAAGGTCACCTCGCTGATGATGTCACACCAACAGCTCAGGTGAGGCAGACGAGGAGGAGAATGATCACATGAATTCAGTGTAATCAGATTACTTTTACAGAGTCTGTGTGTCTGTTGTGACTTTGAAAAAAATACATGCTTTATTTTGATATTTAAACACTGTAAAAAAAAAGTTACAGGAATTTAGTTGAATCAACTCATCTTTTTCTTATTAACTTAACATAAATATACAAGTTTTATTTATTCAAGTTAATTAAACTTCAAATATAGTTTTTATTTTCAGAACACTTCAAAAATGATAAACATGATTTCTCCTAACTTAAGACTTTTGACTTGAAATGATGAGTTGAATGTTAGCTCTTGTTAGCCATGTTAGCTTCTGTCAGTCATGTTAGCTCTCGTTAGCCATGTTAGCTTCTGTCAGTCATGTTAGCTCTCGTTAGCCATGTTAGTTCTGTCAGTCATGTTAGCTCTCGTTAGCCATGTTAGCTTCTGTCAGTCATGTTAGCTCTCGTTAGCCATGTTAGTTTCTGTCAGTCATGTTAGCTCTCGTTAGCCATGTTAGCTTCTGTCAGTCATGTTAGCTCTCGTTAGCCATGTTAGTTTCTGTCAGTCATGTTAGCTCTCGTTAGCCATGTTAGCTTCTGTCAGTCATGTCAGCTCCTTTGGACTTTGAACAGTCACAATCTTGTCAACTAGTGATCAAAATGGCAATCATTTTTCCACCAACTGATCAGCTGTTTGGTCCATAAAATGTCAGAAAATGGTGAAAAGTGTTGATCAAAGTTCAAGATGACGTCCTCAGATGTCTTGTCTTCTAATATTCACATTTAAGAAGCTGAAATCAGAGACTTTGGACTTTATTTCTTGAATGTCTCAATGGCTAAAAGTGATTAATCGATTATCAAAACAGTTGGTGATTAATTTAATAATTGATTAAAAGTTGAGTAATAAATTAATTGTTGCAGCTCTCGTCCAAACCACTCGAGTCTGTCCTGACACTGAACGCATCAGCTCCACAGGAAGTGCTTTTATTTTGTAGTTTGTAATGTTTTGATTGTTTATCTTTGATCTGATCAGTGAAAGTGGAAAGAAAGTTTAAACTCTGGCACCATCTGGTGGACCTCTCACCTTCAAAATAAAAGCATTGGGGGGTATTATGAACCTCTGGCCTTCAGAATAAAAGCACAGGAGTTATTTATAGTCAGTGAGTGAAAGCACAGATTAATAATCTGACTGAAAATATGGAAAAACAGCTGTTCTCTCCAATCAGCCAATCAGAGCAGAGTCTTTAATCCTGAGAACCAGGAGGAACAGCACGTCCTGAACCACCCACACCCACCACACACACACACACACACCACACACACACACACAGCCTGCAGAGTGGGAGGACAGTTTCTGCTGCGACACCACAGGAAGCAACAGATTTGGTTACCATGGTGATGTTGACACAAACCACACACACTCTGACAGATAATGATGCCAACACTGTGATGAACGATTAGCAGATTAATCTGATCAGTTATTATGTAAAAAACTAATCATCATTTTACTGACAGTTCATTTATTGATCCTGTTGTAAATTACTTGTACTAAAATACAGAACAAGATAAATACAATAACAGAACAAGTCATCTGAGGACATCATCTTTGATCAACATGTTTCACCATTTTCTGACATTTTAGGGACCAAACAACTGATCAATTAAAGGTGAAAATGATCAACACATTAATTGATTATGTAAATAATTGTTACAGGAAAGACTTGAAACACATGTGGAGGGCATGGACGTACCTGTACTCATGAGATGTGGTTCTGCTGGTTCTGGCTCCATCTTGTGGCAGCAGAGGAAACTTACACTCTGTGTGATCCTCCACTCAGCTCACAGGTGGATTCTGGGTAATGTAGTGCAGGATGTGATCAGGTTCTCCTCCACCAAATGATGAAAACGGTGTCAGACGTCACTCAGATCTCTGCCAGGGAACATGACAAGAATATTCACATGTAACCACCAACATTTTGATTAGTAACTGTAATTTAATTCATTCATTAATAAAATGAACCCTTTAATTTCTTTCAGATTTATACTGCAGCAGATCACTGCAGACTGACTGCAATAATCCTGTGCAATCATTCGACTTGTGCAATAACTCTGCTGTCTGCAGTGTAAATAACCAGGGTTCAAATCACACAGTGGCTTCCAGGGGAACCTTATTTTACGGTGCACGCTGCTACTGAAACATGTCACATGCACACATGGAAATGTGCAGCAACTGCGAAAAACTTTCTGTTACTACTACAGACAGTTAATACTGTCAGTAACATTGAATAGACGCTACATAACAACAACATGAGGCCACTGATTCATAATCAAAGAATAACGTCGTCCAAGAAGAGAAACCAGAGCTGTGATTGGTTGATTGATGGATGTTATTTGAGCTCCAATCATCATCATCAGTTATTACAGGCTGTCACTCTCAGCAGCTGCATCAGTGTGTTTGGGTCCCTGGAGGCCCCTGGAGGCCCCTGGAGGCCCCTGCGGGTCTGTGACTGACAGACTGACTCATGACTGTCTGTATTTTACAAAGGGATGGAAGTAACTAATTACCAGAGGTGGAAAGAGTACTGGAAATTTGTACTCAAGTACAAGTACTGTTACATTATTTAAAGTGTACTCAATTACAAGTAAAAGAACTGGTGTTAAAAAATACTCAAGTAAAAGTACAAAGTACTCTTCTCAAAAACTACTCAGAGTATTAGTTACTTTTTAACCACTGAATGTTGTATTGCATCGTCACTGGCTGACTTGTATCAAATATCTGCTTTCAAAGCACATTTCATGGACAAACAATAAAGTTTATCAAAATTACACTGAGGCTATTTGTTTTGTTAACAAATGTAGAACAAAGCAGGAATTTTGTTTGTTAAAAGAATAATGTTGTTATGTTTTTGAACCTGAATAGAACAGTTTAAACTTGCAAACAAACAGCCAGGTGAGCGTCTTAAACTCGTAACCATGCTGACATCTCTGTTGCACTTCACTTTCTGAACCTTTTGTTCAGGTTCAGCAGGAGCTGGTTTTCTAAGTTAACAGAGTCCGTCCGGCTTGGTTTGGCTGTGAAGAGCAGACCTGCACAGTTAAAACCTGCAGCAGAGGCAGACAGAGCCGTGTTCAGCTGGAGGAGGAGCGCAGCAGCTCCACGCTGTCTGTGGAACAACCAAGATACAACCCCCCTAACCCTAACCCTTCAGTGGATGTTTCCTCTGTGGAGGAAAATAGAATCACAGTGCAGGTTCAAATATTACTTCATCACATCACTGCTACTAACACCAAAGGAAACATATTCAAAAAAAAAACATTCAATCAGAGTAATCAGAGTAAAACATCCTGCCTGCCTTCAACCAATATATCAGTATCTGAATATTTTCACTCCCTTTTATCAGTATTGGCCCAAAAGATCCAGTAAAAGTAAAAGTCAGGTCCTAAGAAAACACAAACAGAGCAAATATGTCAAATATCAAACCTCAAATAAGAAAAAGGATCAAATATACAAAAAATGTTGTCTAGAGAGCTAAAGAATAAAAACAATCCACATTATGTTCTCTTAAACATATAAACCAATACTGATTAAGATCCATATAGCTGTGATAGGCCAATATCAGGCCAAATATATTGATCAACTGATCAATCAGTTGGGTTCTAGTCCTGTAGATCCACTGAGAACTGGGAACCTGAAGATTCATATGAGATGCAGCTCAGAACTGTGAAGCAGGTTTTTCTATCAAACACAGCTCAGCTTATACAGTGAAACCAAATTTCAATCAAATCAAATGATCTTACTGCAGTGAAATGACTGATATGAGACAGAAGCATGAACACACACACACACACACAACACACACAACACACACACACACACAACACACACGACACACGACACACACACGACAACCACGACACAACACACGACACACACACACACACACACACACACACACACACACACGACACACACACAATACACACCACCACACACGACACACGCACGACACACGCACGACACACACACAATATACACACCACACACACACGACACACGCACGACACACACGACACACACACCACACACACACACACACAATACACACACGACACACTACACACACACACGACACACACACATACACACACAACACACACGACACACACGGCACACACACACACACACGCACACCACGACACACACACGACACACACACGACACTACAATACACACACGTCACACACACAATACACACACACACACACAATACACACGTCATACCACGACACACACACGACACACACACACAACACACACGTCACACAACACGACACACGACACACACACGACACACACACACACACACACACAACACACGTCACACACACACACGACACACCACGACACACACACGTCACACACACACACAACACGTCACACACGTCACACACACGACACACACACGTCACACACACGACACACACGCACACACACGACACACACACGACACACGACACACACACGACACACACACAATACACACACAATACACACACGACACACACACAATACACACAAGACACACACGACACACACACACGAAACACGCACGAACACACGACGACACACACGACACACACACAATACACACAACACACGACACACACACGACACACACGACACACACACAATACACACACGACACACACGACACACACACAATACACACAAGACACACACGACACACACGACACACGCACGACACACACCACAATACACACACGACACACACACGACACACACACGACACACACACAATACACACACGACACACACGACACACACACACGTCACACACACAACATACACACGACACACACACGTCACACAAACGACACACACACACACACGACACACACACGTCACACAAATGACACACACACGTCACACACACGTCACACACACGACACACACACGACACACACACGACACACACACGACACACACGACACACACACACGTCACACACACGGCACACACACGGCACACACACTGCACACACACGGCACACACACGACACACACACGGCACACACGGCACACACACGACACACACACGGCACACACACTGCACACACACGGCACACACACGACACACACACGGCACACACACGGCACACACACGGCACACACACGACACACACAGCACACACACGACACACACACACCACGGCACACACACGACACACACGGCACACACGGCACACACACGGCACACACACGACACACACACGACACACACAACAAACACACGGCACACACACGGACACACACACGACACCACACACGACACACACACACACGCACACACACACACACACACGACACACACGACACACACGACAACACAACACACACGCACACACACACACACACACGGCACACACACGACACACACACGACACACACACGCACACACGCACACACACACACACACACGACACACACACGACACACACACGCACACACACGACACACACACGACACACACGTCACACAAACGCACACACACGACACACACACGACACACACGTCACACACACGACACACACGACACACACACACACACACGCACACAACGACACACACACGTCACACACACACACACACACGACACACACACGTCACACACAACGACACACACACGACACACACGTCACACAAACGACACACACGACACACACACGACAACACACGTCACACACACGACACACACGACACACACACGACACACACGTCACACACGACACACACACGTCACACACACGACACACACAGGACACACACACGTCAACACACGACACACACACGACACACACACGTCACACACACACGACACACGACACGCACACACACGTCACACACACGACACACACACGACACACACACGTCACACACACGACACACACACGTCACACACACGACACACACGACACACACACACACACACACGTCACACACACACACACACACAATACACACGTCACACACACGTCACACACACCACACACACACGGACACACACGGCACACACACACACACACATTCACACACAGTGTACTACAGCCAACTTCAATCATGTGAGCATGTCAAATTACACACCTATTGGTCCAAAGCTGAATGACTGGTCCAGTGAGGATGGAGCAAATCTCTGACCAGTTCATTAAACCAAATATTACCATCTCACTCAAAAATACAAGTGACAATGATAAAATGAATGAATGAATCCAAAATCACAAACCATCCCACACCAAAGCTTCCAAAGCTCAATCACAGAGTTATAACACACCTTGCACTGTCACAGACAATAACAAATGACCCAGATCACCCACTCAACCCACACTTCACACTGCTGCCATCAGGATGCACATACAGGACTCTGCTTGATTCAGCAAGAGATTTGTCCCCTCTACAATCACTGTAACCTGTTATACAGAACCCCTACAGTATGTGTGTGATATTTATGTTTTTGGTGGTGTACATGGTGTATATTGTGTATTGCCTGATTGTGTGATCTAGCCAACCAAATACACCAATAACATAGTTCTTACCTTCAGTAGTTCTTCTTTCTTGACTTTTTCATTGCAAACTCCGAGATCAAGTCCTCAAAGTCCAGCTCCCTCACCAGGTCCGACTCAATGGCCATCAGGGACAGTGATGTCAGTCTCTTCTGACCCATGGTTGTCCTGAGTTCATTTTTTATTTGTTTCAGTTTTGAAAATGTCCTCTCACCTTCACAGTTGGATACAGGAAGTGTGAGGAAGAGTCTGAGTGCCACAAAAACATTGGGGAATGTGGTCTGGAGTCCATTCTTCAGCACAAGTTTGCAGGAGTCTTATCTTGCTCAGTGCTGACAAAAGACCTGAACTGGATCAGCTCATCAGCTAAGGCAGTATCCAAGTCACCTGGATATGAAGATGAGAGAGCACTGGCCCTTTTGCGAAGATCAGTGTCATCACAGACCATGTCAAACAGGACACCAAAGCGGCCATTTATGTCCCTGTATGCATCAAGGCATCTCTTCAGTCCTGACAGCAAACTATCAATGATCACATTGAATGTCTCAACTTGGAACTTTTTGCTCCCAGTGAGAACGACTTCATTGTCTCCTGTTTTATCATCAAAGACTCTTCTCTTACTTGTGCGGTGGGTCTCTGACTGGTAGGTCTGTGTCACACCTGTGACAGCCCGGGCAGATGTCTCAAAGTCAGCAAATTGTCCTCTTAGCGATGTAATGTAGGTGTGCAATGATTCCAAAAGGCACACAGCAGTCTTTAAGTCCATATCCCTCCGCTGCAAACCATTGCTTGTAAGCTTGAATCTGTGCAGCACAGTGTCCCAAAATACAGCCATGAGCGCAGTCTCCAGCTTCCCAAGCTTGTTACACAGCGCAGCAGCTTCGCGCCTTGTGTCCTGTCGCTCTTCATTGTCAGAGGCTAACATCTGTAAAGCCCCTGTTATTTCAGCATAATTTTCACGAAGAGTTCTTGTGGAGTCTCCACGGCAGCTCCATCTTGTGCTGGAGAATGATTTCAGTGTCAGTGTGATGTTACCTGTGAACACCTTATTCCATCTGTGGGTGGAAGCAGAGCAAAAGGCATACAGTGCTTGAAGTAAGTCAAAAAACTGACTTGCTTCCCGGCAGCAATTTTCCACACAATTCACACCAACCAAGTTCAAAGAATGTGCCGCGCATGGAATGTAATGAATCAGTGGGTTGTATTTCTTGAGTTGAGCTTGCAGCCCATTGTATTTCCCTGACATGTTTGATGCATTGTCGTATGCTTGTCCACGACAGTTGGAGAGATCCAGTCCCAACTCGCTGACCATCTTGACCACGCAGTAAGCCAGACTTGAACCAGTGTGACTCTGAATGGGTTCAAATCCAATAAAGTGCTCAGCTACTTTTCCTGTCTCACTCACAAATCGGAACACAAAAGTTAGCTGGTCAATGTGTGACATGTCGGGTGTAGAGTCCACTATCACAGAGAAATATTTTGCTCTTTGGAGCTCTTTAGCAATGGCTTGCTTTGTTTTTTCACCCATCAGGCTGATAAATTCCTCACAGGTAGTTGAAGATAAATATGAAGTGCTGCCACGACCTTTCTGACCGTACTTCTGAAAATGATTCCATTAAAAACGGATCAAATTGTGCAAGCAGCTCCAGAATTCCCAGGTAATTACCATTGTGTGGGGATCCCAAATGTTCATCATCTCCCCGGAAAGGGCGCCCCCTTTCACTGAGAAACTTAATGACAGCAACTACACACTTTAATACATCCTTCCAGTACTGACCTTCTGCTGCGATCTGTCTCCCAAGAGAAGCATCCACAGTGCCCAGATGTTTACTGCGACAGGTAAGTGTTAGCATGCATTTTCTGTGCTCACCACTCATTTCATGCTCTGTTATTCTCTCCGGGTGTTTCCAGTCGCTAAACCCAACAATAAATGCGCTGTGGTGTGTTGAGAAAACTTTACATGCAAAGCAGTAGATTTCCCCGGTGGACGGTGAATAAATGATCCATTCTCGTGGTACACATTCACCATTGTGCAGGTATCGGGTCAGAGCATCGTTGGTCAGAGACTGCGTTTCCACTCTTCTTATTCTCCCTGCGGGAAGCGGGATACTTTGCCGCCCGATGCTGAAAGGCTGCAAGTCCTTTGCACAAAATTTCCTCCCGAGCGCTCTCTGTTATGGATCCCCATAGCGCAGGGTCTTCGGGGATGATGGCACTTGCCGCTGCCGCGGAGCCAGAACTGGCACCTTGCTCTCCCTCTGTTTGCTGTGGTTGTGCTGCCGTGTCTCTGTCATTTTCATCTTTTCATCGGAGCTAGCTACCGTTAGCTGAGGCTCACTGTTGTCGGCCGATGCTTCAAAAATAAACGTCTTCTTCCTCTTCATTATTCCGAGCTTTTTTGAAAAAGCTGCTTATTAGCGGTACCTTTTTTTTGGCTGCCGCTTCTTTTTCCTCCTTTTCCTTTTTTTTCTTTCGCTTGGCGGCCCCACTTGGTTTATTGCTGCTCTCCATTTTCTGTATACGCTGGTTTAAAATTATTTTCCCTGCTCTCCTCGAACATGCAATATATCTGATCACGGATCGGTTACACACATACACTGTGTTATTCGTTCGCTGAACAACTGATCTTGGATCGGTAATGTTTTATCGTCCCGCCCCGATTTATTTTTAGCCAGTCAACAGTGTATTGTGATCTGCTGCCAATCATTACCTGTGAAATCATCAAAATGACATATACGACAGACAATCATAGACCTCATTTATTGTAAACAACTTTTATTTTATTCTGATTGGATAGTAGGTGAAGTTGGGCAGGAGCACCGAGTGCTGTGTTCAGGAGCTGTCGGAGAAGTGCCAGCCGCCGTGGCTCGCGTTTAAATTGAGTCATGAGGAAAAAAAATATATATACCCAATCACAAAGGGCCCCTCTTGGCTCAAGGGCCCCTGGGCAAATGCCCAGGTTGCCCATATGTTAGATTCGGGCTTGCAAACACACAGACACACACGACACACACACACACACACAATACACTGAGCTCACTGACTCCACTACAGTCACAGATACTCACACAGTTCTACTCATGTTTCAGGACGCTGATGTGCAGGAATAACAAAACAGAAGAGGCCAAGTTAAAACATAAATACTGCACACAAACCAGAGCTGTATGAGATTATGGTGAAATGAACGTGTCTGTGAAGGGTTAACTTTAACTCTCATCATCAGGATCAAGTAGGAGGTCAGAGGACGCTGTTTTATTAACCCCCCCTCCCCCACATGGTTCATTTTAAATGGATGCTGTTTGTGTTCTGGTTTCATGTAACACAGCTTCAGTCCAGCTCAAACAGCTGTCCTGCTGAATATTGGCCTGCGGGTCTCTGAGCCTTTTATGAATACAGATTTAATTTATTACAATGTGGTTCTCCAAATATTAAACTAAAACACTTCTAAGAGCTGTACGTAACGTAATGATACACACACGTCAGCTCGCTCTGTCTGATTTTAATATCAGATCTTTACTGGCTTCATCTGAGCCAAACTAACGACCTTTACACGCATCAAAAATAAAAAGCAGTATCATATAAATATCGCTGTAAATCCTCTCACCACAGTGTGTTTTTAGAGGCTGAGCTCTATAATCTGATGTCACCACAGAGCTCAAGCAGTTTTCCATGTGGACTCTGTCTCCTTTTCTCCCTCAGGACAGGAAATATTCCTCCAGGTGACCGCAGACACTCGTCATCTTCACTGTTGTTGTCCTCTGTCTCCATTTTGGTTTCTTTTTCTCCAAATCTTCGGTCCATAAATTAGTCTCTACTCCTCCGCTGTGTAGGTGTGTTACCTGTGACACCTGTTCCCTTTTTTTCTTTTTTCAGACACCTGTGCCTCCTTTCCTTACGTCATGGGTTTTAATTGGCCCGGCCGTGATCGGACAGCCTAATTGGCTACAAAAATGCAGATGAAAGGTTTGAATATTAATTCAAATTGTGGGCGTACTCAGTAGCGACTTATGATTTTGTACTTTTTGTATTGTATTGTATTTTTCCCAGTCTGTAATTTGACTTTTACTTTAAGTGCACTATGTAATCTGATTAGCTTACCCTAAAAAGCGGGCCATAAATAAAGAAGATCCCAAAAAAGTAGACCCTAAAGAAAAAGGACTTAAGAGGATTTTTAACAGCAGGAGTTTTACTTTTACTTGAGTAATATTTCAATGATGTAACAGTAGTTCTACTTGAGTACAGATTTTCAGAACTCTTTCCTCGGCTGATTTTACATCAGAAACACTGAAAACATTTCAAATTTGACCATCATCATCATCATCATCATCATCATCAAATTTCCCCACTGTGGGACTAATAAAGGAATATCTTATCTTATCTTATCATCACTGTAACTGTTGTTATCAAAGAAACCAGCAGGTGGCAGCATCCACCTGACAACTGAAACACATCACAGCAATAAAACACCAGAGAGAGCAGACAGAGCAGATCACAGAACCAACAGAACCAACAGAGAACAACAGAGAACAACAGAACCAACAGAGAACAACAGAACTAACAGAACAACAGAACCAACAGAGAACAACAGAACTAACAGAGGACAACAGAACCAACAGAGGACAACAGAACCAACAGAGAACAACAGAACCAACAGAGAACAACAGAACCAACAGAGAACAAGGACTCACTTTAATTTGATTTACATTAACATCATCATTTTAAATTTACAGCTAATTAAAGAGCTGTTAGAGCAGAGCCTCGTTAATAATCAGTGTCAGAGCAGCAGATCTCAGGTGAGACACCAGATGTTTACCTGTGCTGAGGTCATCAGAGGTCATCAGAGGTCATCTGAGGTCATCAGAGGTCGTCAGAGGTCATCTGACTTTGACCAGGTCTCATTACAGACTCCGAAAGACAGCAAAAATACTGAAGAAGTAAAATTAAGTTTGTCCTCACGTCTGTCCACAACACCTGAACAACAGACAGACAGACAGGTGAGCAGACAGACAGACAGTATAAATGTAGTTCAGTAAAATATTTCTACTGTAATGTGGTGAAATAAAAGAATAAAGTTGACTGAACTACAAGTACCTCAGATTTGTACTTCAGTGTAAAACTGCAGTAAATGAACTGATGCAGGGGGATTGTGTGTATTGTAGTCTAAATACAGGTGTGTGTGTGTGTGTGTGTGTGTGTGTGTGTGTGTGTGTGTGTGTGTGTGTGTGATGAGCTCAGGTGAGACTGGAGGGTCAGGGGCTGGTGTGAGGTCACAGGTCACATGATCTGATGTTCAGGTGAGACACTTTAAAAGCGTTTGACCTTCAGGTAAACTCACCTCACCTGTTGTCTGCAACAGCAAGATGACTGACAGCAGAGGAAGTGTGTGTGTGTGTGTGTGTGTGTGTGTGTGTTAGATAGTTGGACTTATAAAACAGAGTTGAAGAGTTCAGGGGAGAAACAAAGCCATCAACATGACTTTAATAACAGGCTGTAATACACACACACACACACACACAGTCTGAGGGACCTGACAGGAAGTGATGTACCTTCCTCCTGAAGGAGCTGCACTAAAGGTTCAGATTATTTCAACTTTGACCTCGGCTGCTGCTGCTGACCTCTCAAAGTTCAACCAGTGAGATAACAGCTGTATGTGACGATGACGATGAGGAGGGAGAGAGTGATGAAGAGAAGTATTCCAGAGCTCCTGAACTCTCCGGGAAAGGTATCGCATGGAGAAACGTCAGATTTGTAAATAGATATATAGTTCACAAACACAACTAAATCCCATGCTAACGTTAGCTGAGCTGTGCATGTACGCCAGTCAAGAAAGACCCCAAAGAAAGCGACACAGCTCTTTCTTGAGTACCATAAATAAAAGTTAAGCAAGAAAGTTCAGGGTTTGGTTCAGGTTCAGTTTGTTTCTGCCCATCAGTGTCAAGTCCTCATGACCTCACATCCTGTCTGCTGGAGTCTGTCTGTCTGTGTGAGGAGGTCATGGACAGGTGACAGGTGAGTCAGTTAGAGGATAATTATCACTGAGGAGCTTTTAGTGTGACGGCTGCACAATTTACAGTCCTCTGATTCACACAGAAACCCTGAACAGGAACTTCCAGCCTCCACGCTGGGTGTACGATGACATCAGCACGGTGCCGTGAAAGACCTCCTTCAGGCTTTTTAAAGGACCTCCATGTTTTCAGTCACATCAACCTGAAACACACAAACAAGAACATAAATTACTGGAACACAGTTCAGCTCAGATCAGGTTTGTTCACCTGTTTCCTTCTGACTCCATGGAGGGAAAACAGGTGAGTCCTCCTTAGAGCTGGATATCGTTTAAAAACACCAGCACCAATACCAGTACCTTTGGAGTGGTACCGATACCAACAGAGTACTTCATTTTGATAAATATTTTCACTCTGGTGGCTCCTTGGCATGCTGAACTCCCGCCTCCATCAAAAACACCACACTCCACTTCACCACCACAGACTGTAGGGAGCTGCCAAGCTCTTAGCAAAAGTTTCATTACCACTTGGTACTGGGTTATTTCAGCCAATACCATGAAGGTACTGAGTACCGATACCAAGCCCTAGTCCTCCAGGCCATGAACAGGTCAAACTGGACCTTTTCCACCAGAACTTGGTCAAAATGGGCCCATAAAGGGAGAGGACTGGTGCAACTGGAGCAAGACTTAATTCAGCTCTAACTGATTCATAGCCTTGCACCAGGAGAATCCCTGGTCCAAAATGTCAGGGAAGAGATGAACCTGAATTAAGAGCCCCATTGCAGATTGGGCCTTTTTTGACTTGGAACAAGAACCTTGCCACTCAGTTCTGGACCAGTTGCTGCAGAGTTCTTTACCTTTTGTACTTTGGACCCAGGATAAGAGCCTGAAAAATGTGACATACTCTACTCTTTGGGGTCCAAAAGAAAGAGGACCCTAAAGAAAGTGGACTCTAACAGGGGTCTAAGGGTCAAGAATTCAATGCCAAAGGTCTTAGTCCGGGACTAACTGGTCCTACAACTCTTAGACCCTTCTACTGCGTTCTGGACAT
The DNA here is from genome assembly GCA_034769285.1 of Lutjanus argentimaculatus. Lineage (NCBI taxonomy): Eukaryota > Metazoa > Chordata > Actinopteri > Lutjaniformes > Lutjanidae > Lutjanus > Lutjanus argentimaculatus. The sequence continues at coordinate 12,290,190 of JAWZSL010000003.1, read as the reverse complement.
TTGAACTCAAGATCAGAGCTCAGGTGCAGAGTTTTGGAACAGCTGAACCTGAAATAAAAGCCTTGTTTGCAGATTGGACCTTTTGGACCATAAGAGCCTTACTGTGCAGTTCTGGACCATTTGCTGCAGAGTCCTTTACCACTTGTAGAGGCTCACTGTAGAGTTCTGGAGCATGGGACCCAGGATAAGAGACATACTGTACTCTCTGAGATTTAAAAAAAAAAAAAAAAAAAAAAAAAAAAAAAAGCAGTGATGTTCGTAGTTCAAGTCTTAGTGGTCCAAAACTGCAAAGGGACTCTATACTTATTCCAAGTCCAGCAGGTCCAGAACTTTTCACTGGAACTCTTATCCCTGGTCCAAAATATCTGGAGCTCTGAAATTAATGTGGCTCATGATCAAGATTGAACTGGTCTAGAACTTTGCAGTATGGGCCATCTGGTCTCTTTCCCAGGTCCAAAAGGTCAAGAACCGTGCAACAAGTACTTCCAGACACCACTTGGTGCAGGTGCAGTGAGAAAAAGGCTCTGACCTCAGGGAATCGACTCTGCTTCAAATGAGAGAGAGCCTGACAACATTCGTCCTCATTCCCCCTGTACACGGCAGGGTAAACAACACCAGACAAGGCTTGGTCCAACTCTAAAATAAGTTGTGTGTGTCAGAGACGGGCTCATACAGACTACAATCAGCTTAACTGATCTAAAACCTCTGCAGTGACATTCTTAAACTAGAAATCTTTAGCTTTGCAACGGGGCTGTTTGCTTTTCTGTTCCAACATTCTGCAGCAGAACTTCTCTTACAGTTAATTAAGTGGTTCAAGCTTTTGCATGAACTGTTTGAGGATCGATCTGAAATCTAGATGTTTAATTTGCTGTTGTGTCTCTTTGTTATTTTACTTGAAGGTAAAGCATTTCAGAAATGGAATATTATAATCAACTGACTGTTTTCATAATGAAAATAAGAGTAAGAAAATAAGAATAGTTGTGATTTTGTTACCTTGGAATAAGCCCTTTATATCTACAGAGGGAGACGCCGCCATGTTGATCCACCATGTTTCTACAGTAGCCCAGAATGGACAAACCAAACACCGGCTGTAGATATGCACTTTAACAGTTTTCATGTTTTCTGCTTTTTTTGTTGGTGTCATGGCTACTGTGGGTTCTCCTGTATTCCAATAATCTGTAATACTGTTCCTCCACCGTTAAAGAGCTTTGCTCCACTCTGAGCAAATGAAGGTGGGTATTATGATACAAATTTCCCTTTACCGTTTTACAAAGTTAAGTATGAGAATCTATCATCTCACATGAAGAAAGAAGCACTAAAGGTTACAGGTCAGTATTATATGTAATTAGCTACTATACATCAGATAAACTAAGGTAAATATTAGCTGTAATACGTTCAACAGACAAGCCACAATTAGACAAAATCATCTTGAATACTTTACAAAATATGGACCAAAATCATTAAAATACATAAAACATAAAACACTCCCGCACTGTAAAACGTACAGATGGTGCCATCTAAAGGAAGGTAAACAAAGAAAGAAAGCAATATGGCCAACCTTTAACTGCAACAGACCACTTCCTGTCTAACTTCTTCTTCTGTGGATCTGACAGGAAGTACAAAATCTACAGCCTACACTACTTAAATGCACCACTAGGGGGAGTTTAACTGTCAATATATAAATGAATTTTATCAGTTAAACCGAATTAATCCTGCACGCTGGGCAGGGGAGAGTGAGACGAGGTGTTTACAATCTGCAAGCTCACCACTAGGTGTCACTAAACCCTACACACTGGTCCTTTAAAATCTCAGTAAACTAAAACAGAACGTGTTTTAAAAGGACATGTTTCATTTCGTCAGTTTCAGAAATAATTAAATATTTCACTGAGTTACCAGTTTATTAGGAACAGTTACTTCAATCTAATTCTGCTTGAATTACTTTTCCATCCGTCCGTCAACGACTTCATGACTTTAACTCATTCAGGTGAACAGAATCTTATCTTTCACTATTTAAAGTCAACACCACAAACTAAAAGCTTCAAAGTGTGTCAACAAGGAAGAAATATAACAAAACACGATGAGTTTTTGTGTTGGTGCAGACACACACTGCACCTTTACACGCACTGACTGCAGTTTTGTAAGAATTAGTATAAATAAAATTATTTTCCTCCTCCTCTTCATCTCCTCTCAGTGTTTTGGGTGTAAGTGTCCTTTAATCCAGTGGCTCATCCAGTTAATCCAGTGTGATAATGGTGGCCAGTGATCAGCTGTTCTGCTCTGTTACTCGCTCATTAACAGCTTTAAAGCAGCAGACTGGAACCAGTCAACCAGAATAAAAACAGTAAACAGAACAGAGTGTGAGTGGAGCCTGGGAGCACTGGGAGCACTGGGAGCACTGAGAGCACTGGGAGCACTGGGAGCACTGGAGCACTGGGAGCACTGGGAGCACTGAGAGCACTGGGAGCACTGGGAGCACTGGGAGCACTGGGAGCACTGGGAGCACTGGGAACTGGGATACTGGGAGTACTGGGAGTACTGGGGTACGGGAGCACTGGGAGCACTGGGAGCACTGGGACATGGAGTTCAGGATGAAGAGTGAGGAGAAGAAACTGGTTCATTAAACAGTTCAGAAGGTTTGTTTCTGTACGTTTAGACTAAATTAATGCACATTTTGATAGAAAAATAAATCCTGGTGATTGATCCTGATCTTTATATTTGATCTGATTGATGATGAATCTGTTTCTTTTTCACTTTTTATTTTATTTATCACTGTGCTGCGAGCTCATATCAGTGTGTAACATAAATCATATCCTGTTTACATTCAATCTTAATTTTTTTAAGTGAGAAGAAGAAAAAAGAAAAGAAAAAAGGTAAAAAACGAAACAGAAGCAATAATAGTAAAAATAAATAAGTGATAATATTAGTAATAATAATTATAACAATGATAATAATGACAATCCTAACAGCAACAATACATAAATATTATCATTGTCATTATTATTACCATCATCACCATGGTAACGAGTCACCAGTAATAATAACAACATAACAATAACAATAATAACAATAATAATCAAGACGACAGAAAAATACATTAAAGTAATGATGATTTTTATTTTCTGGTTAAATAAAGTTATTTTTTTTTGTTTCTAAATGTTCTTCATGACATCAAACTGAGGCTCAGCTGATCAATAACACGTTTTTAATTAGACTGTTTCATTAAGGCACTGACATAAGATCAGTAGTAGATACATTAATTGGATTATAATATATATTTTGGTATTTTAATGGATTATCTTTGAGGGGACTTGAGGTCAGCTGATGAAAACCATGACATGTGGTTGAAAGCTCAGGAATGATGGTTGACTGTAAAGTGAACCTCATGTTGACTGGATCACTTTATTATAACAGAATCATTAATAACCAGAAGCTTTCGACCACATCTCAGGGTCTTCATCAGGGCATAAAGACACTGATTACATTTATTTTGTCAAACTAAATTATAATATATATTAAAGTATAACATGACTTTGTTAAATACTCGATTCTGATTGGTCAGTTTCAGCATCCTAAGGTCTGATCAGAGACTCTGGAAGAGGAATTAAGTTATTTTTAAATCATATAATCATTTTTAAAATAACATTTTATGTCAAATTATTGATTTGTTTGTGGTAATTAGTTGTGTAATAAGCAGGATAATGAAACTGAAAACGTGCTCGTCGCGGCTCCAGAACCTGATCTTCATCAACTCTGAGCACGAATCTGCTGAATAAGTATAAAAAACTATGAGTGTGATGCCTGGTCGCTCAGTAGAACCTCGTGTACAGAACCTGTGAGTCTCTGCAGCAGCCGTGGGTTTGAATCCCGCCTGTGGCCCTTTGCTGCATGTCATATCTTCAGCTTCTTCTTGTCAATAAAGACATAAAAAGTCTCCCCAAAACACCTAAAGGTAACTTTTGTTGATTTTTGTGTGCTTTAACTGACCAGGTCAAAGGAACAACAAGAGAACAACAAGAGAACAACAAGAGAACAACAAGAGAACAACAAGAGAACAGCAAGAGAACAACAAGAGCACAACAAGAGAACAACAAGAGCACACAGAGCAACAGAACAACAAGAGAACAGCAAGAGAACAGCAAGAGAACAACAAGAGAACAACAAGAGCACAACAAGAGAACAACAAGAGAACAACAAGAGAGCACAACAAGAGCACAACAAGAGAACAAAAACAGAAGAGAACACAAGAGAGAACAACTGACCTGATAACAGTTCAACAGTAAGACGTCAGCTGTTCTCTTCGGCTCAGTCTGGTCGGTCCATCGTCGACTTTATTAAACCCAAAACCAGACGTTGAAACCTGGAGCGTGTTTTAGTCCGTCTGGATGTTTTTCACTTCACCTTTCAGCCAACAGTTGTTGTTTTTTTGAACTATTTGAAAAAGACGTATTTTCTCTTTCAACCAAAATCAAACATTTCCTAGACGACTGGCTGAGTTGCTGCCTTTGACAGATTTTAATTACAACACGTCTACGTTCTCCTGATGGTCTGTGGACCACATGGAGCCTTTCAGTGGGCCGGATCTGGGCCCCAAGCCATATGTTGGACAGGTCTGAATTAAAGAGATTTAATCTGTTATTGATCTCCTCAAAATAAAACTCATCACATCATCAGTAACAACAACAACAACAACAATAATAATGATAATAATAATAATATATAATAATAATAATAATAATTAATAATAATAAAGTGTGAATTCTGCAGTCTGAATGTAAATAACTGGCCTCGTGTTCACAGTGACGTTAAATATAAAATAAGTGCAGATAAACTGAGACCTTCATCATATTTACATTATTGAAGCAATAAAACCTGAATTATTTCCTTTAAACTGTGTGTGTGTGTGTGTGTGTGTGTGGTGTGTGTGTGTGTGTGTGTGTGTGTGTGTGTGTGGAGGAGGAGAGGAGGGTTGGACCTGCAGCAGGAGGAGTCCGCAGGTCACCATCATCACCTCCTCCTCCTCCTCCTCCTCACTGACTCTCTGCAGCTCTCCGCTCCTCCAGGCCCGGATCAGCCCGGATCAGCTCGGCTCGGACCGCTTTCACCTGGACCAGGACCCGCAAACACGCACGGACAGCCCGGGGACAGACAGCAGGACAGGAGGACAGGACCGGGACCTGCAGGATCCGGCTGCGGGCTCCCGTCATGCTGGGCACGGTGAAGATGGAGGGACACGAAGCTCCGGACTGGAGCGGATACTACAGCGAGGAGGTCGGTCACTGTCTGCCCGCTTTACCGCTGCTTCCCCCGGCTCTGTCAGGGGCCACGACCCGGGACAGACCCGGGGCCCTCCGGGCTCAGCAGGTCCTCGTATAAAGACAGATTAGACGGAAAATTCTGCGCTTTCAGAGTAAAAGCAGAAAAACCAAAAGTTGAGATGAGTGTGTGAGCGCAGGAGGAGCCGCAGGTTGTTCTTTAACACACACTTCAGTTATGATTTATTAAGTTTATTAATGAGTCAAACTTTAGTTTTTATATCTGAGCGCGTTTTAAAAACAACAAACTGAAGTTAAATCAATATTTACACCAGAGAGAAAAAATAAAATGAATAAAAACAGTTTAAATGACTTGATGGAGCTAAAAGATGGAAAATACACTAAAATACACTAAAATACACACCAAAAAAAATCGTTTGTTTCTGACACTTGGAAAAAGAAAACGTTAAAATTTGAATTTCAGATTCAGCTGATCATTCAGACGTTTTATTAGTTTTAATGTTGAATCATTTTAATTTCGGATCATTTGATTTACTGGAGCCGAAACTCGGCGCAAGATGGACCAATCAAATCTTTAGTTTTTATTATGATCCTTTATTTATTATGATGTTTTATTCATCAAATAGTTTTGTTCTTAACGTGTTGAATTAATTTACCAAATATATATTTATTTATGTTTGTGTGGAATTTTACGTCTGAGGGAAAGAAACACTCGAAGAAAAGAAAGAAAAGAAAAGAGAAAGAGCAGATGAGAGCAGACACCCTGTGGAGATCAACAGATGTATTTATAATTTTAATCTGACAGACGACACATTCATTTAGAGGTCAAAGCTGAAGATGATTTTTGATAAATGAAACTGAAAATTCAATTAAAAATAAAGAATATAATCTAACAGAATAAAAGAAACGCAGCTCGATGTTTCAGAACCGGAAGCAGAAATAAATAAAAGTCTTGTTTTGAGCCGTGACTCAGTCTGAAGGAGTTCAACCTTAAATCGTGTGTTTTTTAAAAGGAGTTTGGTTTAAGAGGCTGAAGAAAAAATCATTTACTGTCACTTTACGCTCCGCGCTGTTTGTTCCAGAATTACATTTGTGACAAAAATCAACTAATAATCGACTGATAATCACTTGATAATCTGCTAATAATCAGCCAATAATCACAGAGTTCAGGCCTGATAATAAGGTTTATTGTTTAATGGGATTATTGGAGAAAGCGGCCGCTGTAAAGTCCGCGTGAAGCTTTGATTCTTTTCTTTTATGATTTTTATATCGCCTGTTTTCTGTTTCTGTGTGTTCATGATGGAAACACGTCTGTTAAAAACACGAAAACTTGTTTTTGACTTAATATCAAATCCGGTGAATTTCAGCTGGTGAATCTGCAATTAAGGATAATTATTATTAAATATGACATTGTTATTAAAATCATTTATATGTCGTGTTTATATTGTAGTTTTCATATTTTAATGTTGAACTGGTGAATTAAAATCCGGCTGCGGAGAGAAAAAGGCAGCGGCAGGTCGCGCGGATCAAACGAAGCAAACCGATTATTAAAGGCTCAAAATATGATTTAATATTAATATTAAAATGTGATTCAGGCTCAGAGAAAAATATATAATTATATAAAACAGAGAATGTGTTTATTGTAAAGATCCAATCAGATTTAGAAACATTTTAAATCAATAATCAGCAGGAGGTCAGAAATAAAACAGAGACAGACCTGCTCCACCTGTCTGTCTGTCTGTCTGTCTGTCTGTCTGACTGACTGACTGACTGATTGACTGATTGATTACTCAGGTCTGATCAGCTCTGATTGCAGCTGCAGGACAAAGTAAAGAGTGAAAATATCAATAAATAATTTGGGGTGAATTTTAACAGCTGGATCATTGATCATTGATCAGAAAATCAGTGGAAGCTGCACTCAGATCAGCTGCAGTTGTGACAATGTGATGCTTAAAATGATCAATAATTCTGATTTTGATTCTGTTATTTGAGCTCTGTGCTAATTTTAATGTGCCTCTGTTAACAAGCTGTTAAAATGTTTTCATCCTTTAATATGAAGTGAAAATAATTCACATATAATCAGGATCAATCGCTCCATCAAACTGAATTTCTTATTTTAAATTTTACATTTTATTGAACTTATATTTAAGCAGGTTAATCCTGCTGAGATCAATAACTTTTCAAAGCAGACCTGCAACACGGCAGAAAAGGTCACAGACCAAAAACCACAATAAAAACATATTAAATACACATTTTAATGTGTCAACATAAAATATCTGCTCGTGAAGGCGGCAGGTTTCGTTTTAATGTGGTTCGTCCCCCCCAGAACCTTTGGACGCCAAACACTATAATAACAACAACAACAATGATAATAATAACAACAACAATGATAATAATAATAATAATAATAATAATAATAATAATAATAATAATAATAATAATAAATAACAGTATAATAATAATTTCCTCTGTCTTTTCTGTATTAATTTACAGTGGAAATGTTTTTAATTATGTGAAGGAAAAATAAAGCAACTGTTCTTCAAAATAAAAGTCCTCTGCTGCTGCAGTTTTTACTGACGGGGGACGAATGCACATGTTCTAAACACTGAGAGGGAACCTCTCCCCTCCACCCCCCAAATCTACACCTGTGCTTCACCCACAGACAGGAACCTGCTGACTCATTATAAGAACAGTTCTCTCAGGTTCTCTCTGCAGGATCTTCCAACTTTTCTGTCCCTGTTCCGTCCAAACAGATCAGACAAGAAAACTGCAGTCAGGTCTCTGTGCAGTCAAAGTGCAGATGCATGATGGGAGTTTACCCAGCATGCTTTGAGTAAGAACATGTAGCAGAGCCTGAAGGTCAGAGGTGACCACTGATGATGATGATGATGATGAGGCCTTTACAGTTTGAGTCTCAGTGCACGATGCATTCAAGTACCACAGGTCAACGTATCGCCAGGAACCGTCTGAGAACAGTTTTCTTTTTCTCTGTCAGATTATCTGATCTTTTCATCCAAAAATAACAAAACAAATTCTTTGACTTTATGTATTTTAATTTAATGTAAATGTCCGTGTAGTTTTATGACATCAGTTTAAAACAATGTTTTTTCCATCATGTTGAATAAGTGTGAATAAATTAAAGTCCGATTTAATTAAATGATTTTAAACTTTAACATAAACTGTGTTGCAGTTTGACACGCAGCCTCCTGATGTCACCTGGTAAATAAAGCTTCTTTATGTTCAGTTTACTTTTTTTGGATAAATAAACTTTTGATTTGATATATTTCAGTTACATTTTACTTCCTTTGTTTCATGTTCATTAGAGCCAAGAATCTTTTTTTATGATAATGATGATGCAATAATTTATAATTTAAGATCATTTATTCATTCATGGATTGTAATTAATTAATTGAGCTCTTTTAATGGAATCACTTTAAGTGAAATCAACCAATCAGTGTTAAAACAATCAAACATTCATTTATGTCTGAAAATAATCTTCATTTTAAATCTGTTGTGTTTTTTTTTTTTTTGTCTTTTGTCTCACGGGTTAATTAAGGGTTAGGGTTAATCTCCTCAGAACATCTTAAATCGATGTCATGTGTATGAAATTTGTTAATGAGGGGCTTTTCAAATTAAAAGGTTTGGTTTTCAAAGTAATGGACACATCATTGATCGGGGTGAATTAAGGATTAATTACTGATGATTTTATTTGATCAGAATCAATCGACGAATGTTCGCAGGTTAAAGAAGACGGTTTATCAGCTGAACGTAAACATGTCGCTCGGTTTGAACTCGAATCAAATCAAATATCACCACCGTCCGTCAGTGGCTGGATATTGATCCAGAATCATGGAGGAAATATTAATCTGATCTGATCGATCAATCAATCAGAAATAATAAAGACAGAAATCTAACTCACCGTGAGTCCGGATCAGAAACCAGTTTGATTGTTTCTGTTGTCATAGCAGAGGTCAGAGGTCGAACCTGCAGGGGAAAATTAAAAAAAAAAAAAAAATTAGAATTTAAAAAACATTTAAAAAACATTTAAAACATTCAGACTTCAGAGATTTTAAAAAAGGATTATTTCTGACAATAAAAGAAGAATTCAGAGTTTTTCTTCATGACTTTGTGAGCTGGTTGAACCTCCTCAGTGTTACAGAGTCTCAGTTTCACCATCAAAAGATTCATTAGTTTAAGATTAGTTCTCATCAGAGTTCAACAAAACCAGGTTTAAGACGAGTAAATCCAGAGTTCAAATTTCACAACTGAAAACTAATCTTAGTTCGGCATAAAGTTGCTTACCAACATTAAAATAAACAAACAGACAAACAAATGAATAAATGAATGAATAAATAAATAAGTGTATTACTTAATAAAACACTACATTGTTTTGTAGTGAGCTCAACAGTCAGTCGGCCTTTTCATGAAGCTCTAATTTCTCCTCCTTTGAGAAAAAGTTATTGGCTGAATTATTATCAATAGGATCAATAGGATCAATATGACCAAATTATAGTGAGACTCTCTTGCAGCAGCTGTCAGACTGTTTTAACAGATCAACTGGAGTGAAAGAAAGAAGAGACGCATCATTAAACTCTGTCTGTCTGTTTACTTTCTTTGAGGGACTTCATTATTTTTCTCAGTTCCTCTGAAAAAGGCGGCCATTTTAAAAGTTCAGCCTCCTCCAGTGAAACTTTAAACTGGATTTTAAAAGTTTTGATGCAACAGAATTAAATTTAATCTTCAGAGTAAAAACCAGAGTGAAGTTTAAATCTAATGTTTCTTCACTGTGAACTTTGGTGAAATAATTTAAAGTTAAAACATGATGTAATCAGGGTTTTTTTTTTTTTCTGCTCTTACTGGTTCTGGTCTAACTGGGTCTGCTCTGTTTGAAATCTGGACTGCTTTAGAACCAGTACCAGAGACCAGAGACTAGATTTAATTACTATTGTTCTGGTCCAACTAGTTGTGATCCACTGGTTCTGTTGTGCTCTCACCGGTCTAATCTATCTGGTTCTAAACTGGTTCCAACTGGCTCCATCTGGTCTCACTGTTCAGTCGGACCTGATCTGGAGAAAACTGTAGAGCCCGACGCTGATACTGATTTTAGGAAGTTTGTAAAAATCAGATATTAACTAAAACAGCAATTTTGTTTATACAGAACAGGCCTGTAACACACAGAACATAAAAATAAACATAAACATAAACATAAACTCTCATTTTGTGCAGTGATCCAAACACAAAGATGTGATGGATGCAGAATATTTTACAGTTTAACAATAAACTATAAATCACAGCCACTGAAACAGGCTCAGACATCATATATGTTGATAAAAATATAGACCAAAACATCTTTCAGGTTCTAGTTCTGATCCAACCTAACAGGTTCTGCTCCTTGTCCAAATGGTTCCAAATGTACCCTTCCTTGGTCCCACCCCCCCTCGGTCAACTTCCTCCTCTCCTCTTTCTGTTCTCAGATCTGCTCTGTGCTCGACTCTTTTATGTCGGAAAGAAAACCACATGTTGAAGATGGAGGACCTGTAAAAGACACGTTCAGTCACATGTGAAGTTAGCTTAATGTTAGCAAAACACTAATTGACTAGCTAGCTAAGCTACATGAATAATTAGTGAGCTAGTTAGCTTGTGTTTGCTCTGTAGCAAAGCTCTAGCTTACCTGCTAGCTAATCTACTGTTACCTTCAAATGGAACTCATAATTATGAAACAGAAAGTCGTTTACATGAAATATCACAAGAGGCGTGCACTCATATGGACTCTTCTCGAGAACACGACACCATTTGAAGTCAGGATACATCAGTTGTTAGCTAGCTAGTCCCGGGGTTTAACATTAATCCAGGTTCTGTGGCCTTGTTTCAACTCCACACTGTGAGCCTTCACATGTTACCGTTCCACAAACATCCCAAATCTCTCACACCTTTTAATTCAACATTCTCTGAAAACAGTGAACAGAACTCATCTCTGGCTAGCTGCAGATGTGTTGGTTCTACTGAAGTCTAGATTTACTGACCCGACTCAAACTAACACGTCCTGACAGAAGAACCACAAACACAACATGTGTGAGTGAACGTCAGCAGGAGTTTAAGTTGAATCTGACACATCATAATGTCCTGCGGTGTGTCGCCAGTTTCCACAACTAACCGAGAAGTTGTGGTTGTGTTTCATCAAAAAACTACGTTACAGGTCACATGAACAACACAAGTGTCACAGTTAATAAAGGCTAAATAACATCAACCTACATTTGAGCCACCAAATTTAGGGGCTTGGTGTCTCAGAAGAATTAGCATCTATCTCGTAATTACATCTGATAGCTAATGTTAGCAAAACATTGACTAGCTAATCTACATGGATCATTAAGTAGTGAGCTAGTGTTCTGCTAACATTAGCTAACTTAAGATGTGACTATATGTGTCTTTTTCAGGTCCTCCAGTAACGTCTTTGAACAATCTTCAAAATGTGTTTTTGGAAGGAGAATGAGGAAGTTGAATGAAGTTCCAAGTTTGCTTAACTGCACAGAGCACAAAGGGGTGGGACTTAGTAAGGGACAAATCTCTCCGCAGGTCTACTCTCCAATGGCAGGCACTGGGTTGAGCTCTGGTCTAACTGGTTCTGTTTAGCTCTAGCTGGTTCTAGTCTAACTGGTTCTGATTCTGGTTCTAACTGGTTCTGGTCTCTCTGCAGATGTACTCTCCAATGGCAGGCAGTGGGATGGGTTCTGGTCTCGGGATGGGCTCCATGACAGGCTACATGTCCAGCAGTGGGACCACGTCAGGCTCTTTCAACATGTCGTACAGCGGGACCGGTCTGAGCCCTGCCCCTGTAGGGGGGATGGGTGGCTCGGCTCCGGCGGCTATGTCAGGTCTGGGTGGGGGCGTGGCCTCGATGGGCGGGGCTCTGAGCCCTTCCAGTATGACTTCTGTGTCGGCCCAGCAGGCCTCGATGGGTCTGAACCCTTACGGGGGCATGAGTCCCACCATGAGCCCCAGCATGGCGTACGGCGGTGGCGGTCTGAACCGCGGCCGTGACAACAAGGCGTTCAGACGGAGCTATCCACACGCCAAACCACCCTACTCCTACATTTCGCTCATCACCATGGCAATCCAGCAGGCGCCCAGCAAGATGCTGACCCTGAGCGAGATCTACCAGTGGATCATGGACCTGTTCCCGTATTACCGGCAGAACCAGCAGCGCTGGCAAAACTCCATCCGCCACTCGCTGTCCTTCAACGACTGCTTCGTCAAGGTGTCTCGCTCGCCGGACAAACCGGGGAAGGGCTCGTACTGGACCCTGCACCCGGACTCCGGGAACATGTTCGAGAATGGCTGCTACCTGCGGCGCCAGAAGAGGTTCAAGTGCGAGAAGAAGATGTCGCCGAAGTCTGACGGCAGGAAGGAGGCGGGGGGAGGGGGGGGAGGAGCGTCGCCTTCTGGGGACTCAATCAAACCTCCAGGACTCCTGGACTCTTCCTCTCTGCCCTCCTCCAGCCAGGCGGCCTCACCCCCCGGGCTGGACCTGCGGGGAGGCGTGGGCGGGGCATCGGACCTGAAGGTGTCCAGCTCCCAGCTCCTGTCCTCCCTGTCCCTGCCCCCCCATTCCCTGGCCCACGAGTCCCAGCTGCACCTGAAGGGGGACCCACAGTACTCCTTCAACCACCCGTTCTCCATTAACAACTTAATGTCATCATCAGAGCAGCAGCACAAACTGGACCTGAAGGCCTACGAGGCCCTGCAGTACTCCTCCTACAGCACCGGGGGGCGTCCGGCCTCGGGGGGAGGACCATGGAGTCTCTGGAGGCCTCTTACTACCAGGGGGTGTACCCCAGACCGCTCCTCAACACCTCATAGTACCCGGGGTTCCTCCTTATGGACTCTCTGCATGCAGCCGTCCTGGACCTCCTGTCTGACTGTGATGAAGCTGAACCGGATTGATCTGGTTTCTGAACTCCTGCACTGTGACCAGACCAGGACCAGGACTCGAAGAGCCTCGTTAATGCTCAGCTGACCTGTAAACTGATCCAGGTCTGTGTTCTCCTTCTACACACAGAGTCACAAACAACCAATGGTCTGAAAAATCCTCCAACACACACCAGAGTCCTCAGGTCAGTCCAGAGTCACGTCCATGTTGAACCATTCTGTGGTGCCTCATTTACATCCAGTACCGGCGGGTCAGTGGCTTCACTTGTTAGAATAATAATAATAATTGATCAATTTATACAAAATATAAACACAACACTTTTGTTTTTTTCCTGCCAGTTAAAGTGAAAAATTAGAGATGGTCTGATATAATTTTTTCTTTCCTGCTACTGATTCTGATACCTGAACTTGTTGTGTATCGGCTGATACCACGAACCGATCTGACAAAAACAACTCAAGAGTTCCAGCCACTCTGCAAAGAGTCCGTTTGGTTTCCCCCACAACCCCAACACAGGTCAGTCCAATCCAGTTCAACTCAAAACCACTGCTCCAGGTTTTACTGCAAATCTCAATAAAACAAACCAAATCAAGAAATATGGACTGAAATAACCGGGTCTGTATTCACAGTTCAGTAACAGAGATTATGGACAATATTAGGTAGATATCATCACCAATATCATCAGGACACCAGACACGAGGACGCTACAGAATCACAGGATGGCACACCTAAAGACAAAACATGAAATATTCTGATCTGAAGGGTGCTGAGGCCTCGGCTTAATTATATATCAGGCACTTTATCTTTACTCATTAATTAAAGTTGTCTTGAATCATTAATTCTTCAACAGATGCCAAAACATTTGGCGTACAGGTCCTATTTTGGGACTAATAAATGAGGTGATATCAGGTCGGCGCGTAAACTCGCATACCTGATTCCACATTTTAGGCAGAATCGATATCTGCACTTCTCCTTTGTGGAGATAATCCATCCACCTGACAGGTGTGGCATATAGACACGCTGATTTAATGTGATGTTTGATTAGACACTGAACTGTGGACATTTTACATCAGCCTGCAGATACCACATTTTTTTCCCAGGAGAGCTAAGTCATGAACCACCCTTCTCTGCCTCTGATTGGTTAATACTCACTGCCTTTGTTGGTTTGGTTGGTGAGGGTTAGGCGTGAGGAGTGACTGGTTAGTGTTAGGAGAAGAATACCAGGATGAGCCAATCAGAGGCAGAGTAGAGTGGGTCATGACTTTGCCCTCCTGGGAAAACAAATGTGGTTCCTGTAGCCATGTGTGAAATAGTTACAGCTCAGTGTCAAACATCTTTTTATGCGTCTGCTCCGGTTACAGCCGCAGCTGGAGGCGTCCCTCATTATTGTGACATCTCAAGAACGCCTTGAGGGAATTTCTTCTTCTTCTTTCTTCCTCTTTCTTGGCACGAATGTCCACCTGGACTCAAGAATGAACTAATGAGATTTTGGCAGACAAAGGTTCACTTCAGCCCATGAAAATGGGAGCAAACGCAAAAGTGTTGGTTTATATTTTTGTATTTCCACAGATTATCTCCAGTCTGAGACCTTTTTACCCTAAAAAAAAAAAAAAAAAACATCTGGATGTAAATGATGCTGAATCGTCCAATAAGGAACGTGACTCCTGAGACAACGAGCTGCACACAGACATGTTTTTTTTATTTATTTTCACGTTGACACAGAAAACTTTCAACAGACGATGTTTGAATATGTTAACCCTCCGCACAAACGAGAGAAAACAGCAAAACTCAGCGGAGCCTCAGAGACCATCGTTCAGGTCCCCGAACACCGAGTCATTCTCAGTCAGGCTCCCGACTCACACGTCTTTGTTTTGTCTTTTGAAGCACCAGATTCACTCTCTGAAAATGAGAAACTAACTGACACCGTGCGATGCACACTTAAAGGGACAGTTCAGATTATTGGCAGTGTGGTTTCATGAGTCAGTGTTTTACCGACAGTAGATGGTCAGTTTGGTCACGTAGGAAGCTAATCAATGTCCTCCTAAAACAATCAATATCACTTGATATTGACTTTTTTCATTGTGACTTTGGTGAATCCAAAAAAATTATTTGCTTTAACTTAAAAAAGTTGATGTGTGTGCTGCTGTAAAATTAATTTTGTAATCAAATTCAAAACAAATAACCTTTTCTAATCACACAGACTGGATATTAATCCACTTTTACTTAAGAAAACATGTTTATTAAGTTGAACTAACAACTGTTCAACATGTATAACATTTAACATTTATTATATTTTTAGCTGATCTTAAAGAAGGTTTCTATCATATGTCAGGCGCCAACTTATGATTGTTTTCATTGTCAATCATTTTCTCAATTAATCAATTAGTTGTTTGGTTCATGAAATATCAGAAAACGTTGATCAAAGTCCAGATCAGATCAGATGATGTCCTCAAATGTCTTATTTTGTTTTTTAATTAAAAAATGACTCAAAACTATTAATTGATTATGTAAACAGTTAGAAATTAATCAAATAGTCGATTAATTAATTAATTGATTAATCGTAGCAGCTCTACATGTTTTCTTCAAACTATAAAAACTCTTTAACTCTCACACAATGCATGCTGGGAAATCTGCTGATCGTGTTTCTTTAGGAACTTAATGTAATGAGTTGACTGAACTCATTCATTCAACTCATCATGTCAAGTTGAAGGACTTCAAGTTAGAAGTTTAGTTTTATCAAAATAAATACAAGAAATGTTGAGTTTAGTGTCACAACAACACAAACACACAAACAGATGGAGGCAGCAGCAGACCAACACCTCCTGAGTTCACTGAGATAAAATCACTGGTTTTATGAATGATGGAGTTTGGTTGGTTTGATGTTTGTCTGATATAACGCTGGTTTCCTGTCAGAAGAGTCTGTCTGACAGAAAGGTAAAGAGGTGAAAATGTTCTAAACAGAGTGAACACCTGATCTGGTGTCTAAACTCCGTGTCCACAGCAGGATATTGATTAGCTTCCTGCAGGTGAAACACTGACTGTAGATACATTCAGTTAAAAATATATAACCTGCTGTTTATTTTACAGTTGAGATGCTTCATGTTTGTTCAGACATTGTGACAGATGAAACTTTCAGATGTGATCAGCTGATCAGACTGAACTCACTTTAAAGATTTAAAGTTCAGTCCAGCCGTCCTCCTCCGACTGTTTTCTTTGGTTACTTTTGTTTTTAGAGGCGTAAAAAGGAAAAACTGTCCGACAGACAAAATCTAAATGTCAGACTGAGCCGATGTGTGAAGACCCCTCAGAGGGCCCTGAGCCACAGGTTGGGAACCGCTGAACTTCAGTGTGAGTCTGTGAAGATTTAAAGGTCAAAGGTCGCCCCGGAGATGATGATGATGACGCGGTCGTCATGGCAACAGATTAATTCTTGTAATTGCTGTATTTTTGATCAGAAATATTTATTTCTCCCACGACCTCGTCTGCGTCTCTGCTGACCTCCGGAGGGGTCGCAACCCTCAGACTGAGAAACAACCCCCTCCTCCACACACACACACACACATCAAAGGACTTTTTATTTAAAGGGTCACTTCACACAAACGTCTCACACACACACGTTCCCGCCTCCTCGCCGTCCTCGTCGTCTGTATCCGGGCAGATCCCTGATGACTTTTTCAACGTTTGATCTTTTCTCTGCTGAAAGTTCTCAATCTATTGATCTGATGTTTTTAATGATTATTGATTAAACATGACCATGTTTCTCTTTTTAATATTAGTACAAAAAAAATCCAAACAATTACTTTACTGTGGGATAAATTAATACGTTTTTAAAAAAGAAACTTTGATGATATTTTTGGGTGAATTTTGTTTTAATTGATGATCAGATTAGTATTGATGAATCAGATCCTGCACGTGGCTCCTCAGTCTGACTTCATATGAACATTTGATGGTTTTTAGGGTTTAAATGAGACGGAAACATAAAAATCATCTCTTCACTGCAGGTGACACACACGATAACACATAAAACATTTTAATATTCCAGCAGGATTAATGTGAATTTCATCAGATTATTAAACAGGAAGAGAATCAGATTAAAGAGATTTAATTAAATCAAGTAAATTAATTAAACAGAATTATGTTTTTCTGATTTTAATCAATTTTTTTTCAGTTTAAATGAAACAATGTGAGGAGGAAACGTCAGTGTTTGATTCGTCACGTATCTGTTTTTAATTATTGATCAGTTTGGAGAAAAGTTTCTGATCATTTAAACTCAGACGGCGATCAAAGTGTTTCTGATCCATCGTGTTCCTGCTGCCGCAGGTTTGGTCAGATTACTTTTGAAATGTACTCAGTTACTGAATACAAATTACACCGACATGTTTGTAATCAGTAACACTGGATTACAAAAAACATGTAATCTAATCTGAATACTTTTGGATTACTTTTTCAGTTTTTTCTCTTTAAACATGTAAAAACATTTTCATCAGACAGAATTATTGATTATCATGAAAACAAAGTTTAATCATTTGACATATTTTAAACATGTAATCAAAAATGTAATAAAGTCATTCTATAATCTGATTACACATTGTTCAGGTGCAGCCTGGGCTGATTATAGTTACTTATTTTTTGTAATCTGACTACATAAAACCTGCAGCCCTGGTCACATCACATGATCTTCATCAGGACTAAAAGGCGTCTTTACATCAATCTGACGTTTGGATTGTTTGAAACTCTGATGATACGACTGTAGTAACTAATAACTGTAGTAACTAATGAAGTACTGATGAAGTACAAGTACTCCTGCTGATGTAAAAGGTTAAAAGCTGCAAATAATTATTAATATGTTAAATTATGTTTTTAAACCATTTAATGTCAGAAAAGCGTGAAAATGAGTCCGAGGTGACGACTTCAAACGTCTCGTTTTATTAAGTTTTATTTTTACCTGCAGACGAAACTCAGGGCTGAAAAATTATAATCTTTATTTTTATTTATTGATCAGATTTTACAAAATTCAACATTAAAGCTCAAAACAAGTTTGTTGATGTGAAAACATGAGGTTTCTATAAAGGAAACTAATTATTGATTTCATCTTTTCTAATGAATCAATAAGAAATCTGATGATAATCTGTTTTGATTGATTTCTATAATCGAGAATAAAAAGAATGGATGGAGGATGTTTGTAGAGGATCTTTGTTTGGTGAGTCTCACTCTGTGTGTAAAAGGAGAAAACCACCTCCTGTCTGTTCTCTGACTGTTGATGCGTCTGTGTATTTAAACTCCATCGCTGATTATTGATTATTGATTATTATTACCACCATGTGCATGAATGAAGTCTTCTCTTTTCTGGACAAAAAAAGTTTTATCGAACACTGACCTCCTCCTCCTCCTCCTCCTCCTCCTCCTCCCCTCCTCTCCTCCTCCCCTCCTCCTCGTCTGCAGGAGGAGTGAAGGATGGAGGATTTAAATCCCTCCTGTCGTCGTGTGTTTGATTCTCAGTGGTTTCGACTCTGCTGCATGTTCTTCTCTCTTCTTCTTCTTCTTCTTCTTCTTCTTCTTCACGTTCTTAACTTATTCTGTCATTTTCAAATAAAACAAGGAAATATTGATCGATCTGTTGGTGATTTATTGTCATTGTCATCATCATCACATTTATGTGGAGATATGTGGTTTTCTCTGGACGTCACTGAAATGTTATCAATAAAGATTTTTCAGGTTTGTCACTTTCTAATAAGCCACCAATAAATATTAGTGATGCGTGTGGGATTATAGATCAATAAAAGGTCTCTTAGATTACTGATAATTGATCAATAATAAGTTGTTAATTATTGATTGTTTAATTATTTTCTAGTTTTTGTCTGTTTGAAGAAACTAAATCAAACATCAGCCACAAACCTCCTGATCACATCAACAAAGATGACAGATGCACAATATGGATTCTTTAAAATTAGCTGATACCAATAACCGATAATCACCTGCCTCTCAGGGCCGATACGATGAGATAATCGATCATTTTGGATGTTTGTGTTTCAGAGAGAGGTCGATAGAACCTGTAAACAAAAACAACGTCTCTGAATCCTCAAATGTTCTGTTAGTTCTCATCGTTTTAATGGAACATTTAGCTTCAGAATTTAAAAGCTGATCAGATATTAATATAGTTGATATTGATCAGTTAATATACATCCATACTGATGGAGGCCGACACAGCTGTGACACTGTATCCTGGATAAAAATATGAATGAAACATGAAAGATGAAATAATCATCAATAAATTAATTGATTTTTCTGTTTCAGTTACAAGGTTTTCATTCAGTCACAGTGAAACTGAATCAAACTGCTGCTCAGGTTCAAGTTTTCTACAACGAAGATGATGATGATGATGAAATAATATTATTATATTATGATATATTTTATTATCAGCTGTTATCAAACAGACGGAGTCAACGCAAGTAAAAACATTTAACAACACTGAAGTGACCTCGTATCTCCAGTCTACAGAGTCTGATGAGGTTTTCTCAGTCAGACGGAGCCGAGTCCAGCTGGGACTTTGAAAAAGAAAAGAAAAGAAAAGAAAAAAGAAAAGAAAAGAAAAGAGAAAAGAAAAGAAAAGAAAAAAGAAAGAAAAGAAAAGAAAAGAAAAGAAAAAAGAAAAGAAAAAAGAAAAGAAAAGAAAAGAAAAGAAAAGAAAAGAAAAGAAAAAAAGAAAGAAAAAGAAAAGAAAAAAGAAAAGAAAGAAAAGAAAAGAAAAAAAGAAAGAAAAAGAAAAGAAAAGAAAAGAAAAAAGAAAAGAAAAAAAAGAAAAGAAAAAGAAAAGAAAAGAAAAGAAAAGAAAAAGAAAAGAAAAGAAAAGAAAAGAAAAAAGAAAAAGAAAAGAAAAAAGAAAAGAAAAAAAGAAAAGAAAAAAAAGAAAAGAAAGAAAAGAAAAAAAAAGAAAAGAAAAAAGAAAAGAAAAGAAAAGAAAAGAAAAGAAAAGAAAAAAGAAAAGAAAAAAGAAAAGAAAAGAAAAGAAAAAAGAAAAGAAAAAAAAAGAAAAGAAAAAAAAAAGAAAAAGAAAAAGAAAAGAAAAGAAAAAAAGAAAAGAAAAAAGAAAAGAAAAGAAAAAGAAAAAAAGAAAAGAAAAGAAAAAAGGAAAAGAAAAAAAGAAAAGAAAAAGAAAAGAAAAAAGAAAAAGAAAGAAAAGAAAAAAGAAAAGAAAAGAAAAGAAAAGAAAAGAAAAGAAAAGAAAAGAAAAGAAAAAAAGAAAAAGAAAAAAAAAAAAAAAAGAAAAGAAAAAGAAAAGAAAAGAAAAGAAAAGAAAAGAAAAAGAAAAGAAAAGAAAAAGAAAAGAAAAGAAAAAAAGAAAAGAAAAAGAAAAGAAAAGAAAAGAAAAGAAAAAAAGAAAAGAAAAGAAAGAAAAAAAAAGAAAAGAAAAGAAAAGAAAAGAAAAAAAAGAAAAGAAAAGAAAAAGAAAAGAAAAGAAAAGAAAAAGAAAAGAAAAGAAAAGAGAAAGCATGATAAAGTAAAAGAAAGATAAAAAAAAAAAATGAAAAGAAAAAAAATCAAGAAAAGAAGAAGAAATAGAGAGACCAAAGACAAAGAAAAGAAGAAAAGGAAAACCAAGAAAAGAAATAAGGCTGTGACGATTAATAATCGATGTTAAAACAATTTGAACCTAAAATCTTCACAGATTGTGAGATACGAAGGTCTCACATGCTCAGACGAAGAAAGTGAAACCAAACATCAGATATTGATCGATTATCTCCGATATCAAAAATCGAAATATACGTTCAGAATTTGACGGAATGGTTTTGTTTGACGAACAATAAAAAATTTGTCTGTTTTGTGTTTTTATAAATTAATCGAACATATTGATCGTCATAATTTTGTTTGTTTGTTGTTCTTTGATTCTCGTCGTTTTTTCTTTGTTTGTTTCTTGTTTTTTTTTTGTTCTTTGTTTTTTATGATTCTCGCGCTTTTTGTTCTATTCGTTTGTCTTCTGTTTTTTTGTGTTCTTTGTTGTTTACGTCACGTTTTTTCAGTGTGTTGTTGTTTTTAGTTTTATGCGCGTGTTTTGTCTCCATTTTTTGTTGTTTTGTTGTTTTTCCTCCTCTTCCTCTGCGTCCTCTGTCGGACCTGTCGGAGCAGGGACTCGGCTCTGCCCGGCAGCCCTCGGCCCTCCCTCGGCCCTCTCTCGGCCGTCTCTCCGCCGTGTCTCGGCCGTGTCTCGGCTCTGTCCCTCCCCCCCGACACGCTGCTGAACAAGCCGAACACGGTGCACCTCCTGCGGCCTCAAAGCGCCTCAAAGCGCCGCCGCTGTCGCCGGATTTCGTGAGTCTTTGTGGGCTGTAACCTCCGGCGCAGCTCCGTGAACCTGAACACATCCCGACAGATTTCACTTTGATCTGAAGCTTTTTCACACGTTTTGGCCGCAGAGCCGCGAAATGTCTCTAATGATCCTGTAATTATCCGCTAATTATCCGCCAACATGATCCCCGAAGCGGGAAACACGAAGACACGAAGAGCCGAGAGGAGCCGAGGAGCGGCCGCGTGTTTACTGCAGCTTCTTATTATAAATATATTAGAATACAGCAATAATAATAATAATTAATAATAATAATATAGACCAGGAATATTTAAACATGTCAGAATTATATTATAAGACAAGACATATAAGAAAGATAAGAAAGTTTCTGCTCAGACACGAAGATAAAAATCTAAAGATTCCAAATAAAACGATTCTTTCATAAGAAAAATTTAAAAATATTGAAATTTAAAATAGGCCTATTTTAAAAGGACGATTTTATTTTTGTTTCATTTTGAAGTTATAAGTTTCTGGAAGAACTGATCCATGAAAACAAACAATTACCGATTGAATTCATTCCCAAAGAAATACTGGAAATGAAAATAAATAAATAAATAAAAATTAAAAATGACATAAAGAATATTTCATGATGCGTTCAGGTCCTTCAATTTGTTCTGGATTTTTGTTGGAAAAAAGTCAACAAATTAAAAACCAAACAAATGAAGCCACGTGGCTTTTAATTTGAATTATTTGATGAATTTAATTTGTTTTCATGAGATTTTATTTTGTCAAATGACTGACGGGTGATTAATTATAAGTAATTAATTAAAACAAAGATAAACTAACAAATCATTAGTAGGTGACAATTAGATTAATCTGACTGGCTCTGAATTGTGACTTTATTCTCCTGTATGTAATAAAACATTTGGATTTTTCTTCCTCATGTGATAAATTGATAAACTGAATATTTAAAGCAGAGCAAAGAGTTTTTATTTCAGCGTGATGCGTTCACTGACATTTGACAATAATAAATGAGGTGCTGCTGTAATGTGTGTAATATGTGTGAAACGTGTCATGTGACATTTGATTTGTCTGCGGATCAGCTGCTTATTGCCGTTTTACTGACGGTGACCTTCGTGATTTAACCAAACACAGAGAGGCTTTTATTGTGGAGGGTTCACAGCTGCCGGGGGGGGGGGGACTAAAAGAAGCTTCAGCTGAAAATCAGTTTCTGCTTCTGTCAGATTTTAAATGTTAACGAATAAAACACACACACACACACACACACACACACACACACACACACACACACCTCTCACCTGTTACACACACACACATACTGCAGTTAAAACCTCGTATCTCCAGACTGAAGCCTGAGTTTCTGAACAGGCCGGAGCAGGTCAGGAGTCGACGTCGGCCTGTGAGACACGTCCTGTTCAACTAATAATTCATTCTGCAAAATAAATAAATAAACACCAAACAAAAATAATAATTTGTGTAAACAACATGACAAACAATGAACAAAATAATGTGTGTGAACAAAATATAAACATTATAAGAACCAGATCATATCTGACACAAATATGTGAACATGATGATAAAAGAGAGAAAAATCACCTGCAAGAACAAGATGGAAATATTTCATAACAAAAGATAAACAACAACACAAACGAGAACAACAACAGATAAAAGCTCGTGTGAAACAGATCGTTTGTGAAAGAAAGAGAAGTTTGTAGAAAAAGAAAATGAATAATAATTAGATAAGATAAATTGTGAAAAAAGAATGACTGATGCAACAAAGATCATTTATGTGAAATAAACACAACTAGTGCAAAAAAAAGACGACAATAATTTGTGAAAAGGATGTAGCAAAGATAATCTGTGAAAAATATAATTAAAAAGTGAACAATGTGTGAAACAGACGAGCTCGTGTGAAAAATACAATTTGTAGAAAAAAGGTAACAAAAATAAAAAAGTTGTGACAAAACAGATTAAAAAAAAAAAAGTGAACGATCATTTGGGTAAAATGTGTTTATTTGTAACTTGTAGAGAAAAGATAACAATTTGTGCTGAGACAGGATGGAACAACAACAACAACAACAATAATAATAATAATAATAATAATAATAATGATGTGTTAACATTTAAACATTCTGTAACACTCAGCTGGTTTATTGATTATTGATTTGACACTGAGTTATTATTATTACTGACGACACTGAAAAGTGAATTTTGAACTTTTGTTTCTTCTGTAGGTTTTTAAATAGTTGATTTACTTTAATGATTAAAAATATGTTAGATGTAAAAACAAATAAAAACATTTTGTTGTCTGAATGTTGTGTCGTTGGTGCTTCATAAAAATCAATCATCATAATAATCATCTGATCAGTCAGTTCAATGATTTAATTACTGTCTTTATCAGGATTTATTATTATTTTCATTTCTTCTGGCTGACTGACTGACTGTCACGTCTGATTCTGAGTCTGTTTTTGTTTTAAACTCATATTTTTTTATTGTTTGTTTGTTTGTTTGTTTCAGAGCTGAAGTGAGTCGACTGACTGAACACTGATCAGTTATTCTGATTATTTGTTTTTATTGTTTTTCAAACATTTTCCTGGTTCCATTTAGTTTTCTGTCACAGTAAAGTGACCGTCTCTGTGTCCCGGACAGTTCTGACATTCGAAGACGACACGTTGGACATTTTTCACTGTTTTTGGACATTTTATGGAATAAAGTGGCAGATTTTTAATTGTTTTTGATCTTTTTTCATCAGTATTCAGACGAAGAAGAAAATGAACAAAATCCTTATTATTTTAAAAAAGAAACTAATGTCAGAAAAACAGCAGCAGCAGTGAGATGTTATTATTATTATTATTATTTTTATTATTATTATTATTATTATCTTTATCTTTATTATTATCTTTATATTCACTTGTGTACTGAAGAACAAATCTGTACTTTACGTCAGTATTTTCATTCTGTCAAACATTTTTGTAATAAAATCCAGATTTAACGAATTAAACATGATGATAAAAATCTGATCAAATCACTAACTTTTCATACTTGAAGTACATTTAGTCATACTGCAGTACTTTTACAGTACTGTTACTGTTACTGGTAATAGAGTATTTTTACACTCTGGTATTTTACAGCAGTCAAGTATTTGAGTGCTTCCTCCACCACCCCGCCAAATTAAGAGATGCCAAAACAAATGAACACAGTCTGTGGATTCATGCTGCCTGACAGGTGGACTTTAATAAAATAAATATATTTTATTTTGTTTTTATATTTTATGTTTTGATATTTGAAATATTTGATGTTTCAGTTTATGGATGAAATTGATGAAACGTTTAGATTTTTTTCGTCTTAATTTCCTTCGCTCAGATAAATCTGGACCCTGACCGGTCCCTGTACCACCCAGTCTGCTGTAATACAAGCCATATGTTCCCGGCGGGGCGGTGCAAGGCTGCTCGGGGCCCTCCGGCGGTGGCGGTGGCCCCGGGGCCCCCGGCATCATTTGAGCAAAGCCCTCGGCCCGTTTTCTGCGAGCTCACACCTTATGGAGGAAAATGTCGTCCACAATACGGCGGCCCTCGGCCCCTTTCTTCCCCCAGCCTTTCATTGACGGGAGCGGGGGCCCCAGGGCCACTAATGCCTTTTGATGGGGATTGAATTAATTATCTCCAATAACACGATTGTGCTCGAGCAACGAAAAGAGCAAAGAAATCCCCTCCAGAACCACCGAGAGAATCACAGAGAATCACAGAGAGCAGAGAGGAGAAGAAAGGTGTGGGGGGGGGGGCAATCAAAGAGGGTGAGAGACACTGAGAGAGAGAGAGAAAGAAAGAGAGAGAGAGAGAAAGAAAGAGAGAGAAAAGAGAGAGAAAGAAAGAGAGAAAGAGAGAGAGAGAGAGAAAGAGAGAGAGAAAAAGAGAGAGAGAGAGAGAGAAAGAGAGAGAAAGAGAGAGAGAGAGAGAGAGAGAGAGAGAGAGAGAGAGGAGAGAGAGAGCAGCTGCTGATATGAGGAAGTTTATTAGAGCTCTGTGGGGTGGTAATATGATGGTGGGGTGGGGGGGTAGTTCATTACAGATCGGGTGGGGTTGGGGATGGGGGATATTGGGGGGTTAATGCAGTGATGTCACATTTGTTGTGGTTCAGTTCAGTCTGACAGAAAGTTTAAAGCTTCTGAACTACAGACTGACCTCATCATCATCATCATCATTATTATTATTATTATTATTAACATTTAGTTTAGTTCATGAAAAGGTAAATCTGTAAAATATTTACTGTAATAAATCATAAAATGATCTGATGTGTCTTTTAAAGGAACCTGTTAAATTTGAAATAATCTCTTCTAACATCAACCCTGCAGCCACCATGTCCTTTGAAATTTCTTCTCCAGCAGAAATTCCTGTTTCATGTTGATCAGAGTTCAAATTAATGCTGAATGTTCTCTGAGTGAGTCAGTATCTGTTTGTGAGTCGTAATAATTCATTAATGATCTCTTACAAGAAGATGTTTATTAGATGTTAATGGAGTGTTTCTGTTTTTCAGAAGAACCAGACTGAACTTTACATCGACAGACAACTGACAGAGGACTCGTCCTCACTTGTTACTGTCAAATTTATAATGTTAAGCTCATCCTGCAGCGCTCCTGCAGTGCTTCTGCAGCATTCCTGTGGTGCTCCTGCAGCGTTCCTGCAGTGTTCCTGCAGTGCTCCTGCAGCATTCCTGCAGTGCTCCTGCAGTGTTCCTGCAGCGTTCCTGCAGTGCTCCTGCAGCGCTCCTGCAGTGCTTCTGCAGCGTTCCTGTGGTGCTTCTGCAGCGTTCCTGTGGTGCTCCTGCAGCGTTCCTGCGGTGCTTCTGCAGTGTTCCTGCAGCGCTCCTGCAGTGCTTCTGCAGCGTTCCTGTGGTGCTCCTGCAGCGTTCCTGCGGTGCTCCTTCAGTGTTCCTGCAGCGTTCCTGCAGTGCTCCTGCAGCGTTCCTGTGTGCTTCTGCAGCGTTCCTGCAGCGTTCCTGCGGTGTTCCTGCAGTGTTCTTGCAGTGTTCGCAGTGCTTCTGCAGCATTCCTGCGGTGCTTCTGTGTGTTCCTGCCATGCTCCTGCAGCGTTCCTGCAGTGCTCCTGCGTGTTCCTGCAGCATTCCTGCGGTGCTCCTGCAGCGTTCCTGCGGTGCTTCTTCAGTGTTCCTGCAGCGTTCCGTGGTGCTCGCAGCGTTCCTGCAGTGCTCCTGCGGTGTTCCTGCAGTGTTCTGCAGTTCCTGCAGTGCTTCCTGCAGCTTTCCTGCGTGCTCGTAGTGTCCTGCCATGCTCCTGCAGCGTTCCGCAGTGTTCCTGCAGCATTCCTGCGTGCTCCTGCAGCGTTCCTGCGGTGCTTCTGCAGCGTTCCTGCAGTGCTCCTGCAGCGTTTCTGCAGTGTTCCTGCAGCATTCCTGCAGTGCTCCTGCAGTGTTCCTGCAGTACTTCTGCAGCGTTCCTGTGGTGCTTCTGCAACGTTCCTGCGGTGCGTCTGCAGTGTTCCTGCAGTGCTCCTGCAGCGTTCCTGCAGTGCTCCTGCGGTATTCCTGCAGCATTCCTGCAGCATTCCTGCGGTGCTTCTGCAGTGTTCCTGCAGCGTTCCTGCAGTGCTCCTGCGGTGTTCCTGCGGTGTTCCTGCAGTGCTTCTGCAGCGTTCCTGCAGTGCTCCTGCGGTGTTCCTATAGTGCTTCTGCAGCATTCCTGCAGGTGTTCCTGCAGCGTTCCTGCGGGTGTTCCTGCGGTGCTTCTGCAGCGTTCCTGCAGTGTTCCTGTAGTGTTCCTGCAGCTTTCCTGCAGTGCTCCTGCAGCATTCCTGCGGTGCTTCTACAGTGTTCCTGCAGTGTTCCTGCAGTGCTCCTACAGTGTTCCTGCAGTGCTTCTGCAGTGTTCCTGCAGCGTTCCTGCAGTGCTCCTGCAGCGTTCCTGCAGTGCTTCTGCAGCGTTCCTGCGGTGCTCCTGCAGTGCTCCTGCAGTGTTCCTGCAGCATTCCTGCAGTGCTCCTGCAGCATTCCTGTGGTGCTTCTGCAGTGTTCCTGCAGTGCTCCTGCAGTGTTCCTGCAGTGCTTCTGCAGTGTTCCTGCAGTGCTCCTGCAGTGCTTCTGCAGTGTTCCTGCAGTGCTCCTGCAGCGTTCCTGCAGTGCTTCTGCAGCGTTCCTGCGGTGCTTCTGCAGTGTTCTGCAGTGCTCCTGCAGCGTTCCTGCAGTGCTTCTGCAGCGTTCCTGCGGTGCTTCTGCAGTGTTCCTGCAGTGCTCTGCAGCGTTCCTGCAGTGTTCCTGCAGCGCTCCTGCGGTGTTCCTGCAGCATTCCTGCAGTGTTCCTGCAGTGCTCCTGCAGTGCTCCTGCAGCGTTCCTGCAGTGTTCCTGCAGCGTTCCTGCAGTGCTCCTGCAGCGTTCCTGCAGTGCTTCTGCAGCGTTCCTGCGGTGCTTCTGCAGTGTTCCTGCAGCGTTCCTGCAGCGCTCCTGCGGTGTTCCTGCAGCATTCCTGCAGTGCTTCTGTGGTGCTTCTGCAGTATTCCTGCAGCGTTCCTGCAGTGTTCCTGCAGCGTTCCTGCAGTGCTTCTGCAGTGTTGCTGCAGTGCTCCTGCGGTGTTCCTGCAGTGCTTCTGCAGCGTTCCTGCAGTGCTCCTGCGGTGTTCCTGTAGTGCTTCTGCGGTGTTCCTGCAGTGTTCCTGCAGTGCTCCTGCGGTGTTCCTGCAGCGTTCCTGCAGTGCTTCTGCAGCGTTCCTGCGGTGCTTCTGCAGCGTTCCTGCAGTGCTCCCGCAGCGTTCCTGCAGTGTTCCCGCAGCATTCCTGCGGTGCTTCTGCAGTGTTCCTGCGGTGCTCCTGCGGTGCTCCTGCGGTGTTCCTGCGGTGTTCCTGTAGTGCTTCTGCAGCGTTCTTGCAGCGTTCCTGCAGTGCTCCTTCGGCGTTCCTGTGGTGTTCCTGCAGTGCTTCTGCAGCGTTCCTGCGGTGCTCCTGCAGCACTCCTGCAGCGTTCCTGCAGCATTCCTGCGGTGCTCCTGCAGTGTTCCTGTGGTGCTTCTGCAGTGTTCCTGCAGTGCTCCTGCAGTGCTTCTGCAGCGTTCCTGCAGTGCTCCTGCGGTGTTCCTGCAGTGCTTCTGCAGCATTCCTGCAGCATTCCTGCGGTGCTCCTACAGTACTCCTGCAGCGTTTCTGCAGTGTTCCTGCAGAGCTTCAGTCTGAGAAGGAGGAGGCAGGAGGAAACAACTTATTTCAACCATTGATTGTAAATTAAATAGAAATTCAGCCTCTTTGATATTCAATCTGTGGCTCCAACTCACTGTTTGGACGACATGAGACTCCTTTAACCTTTCAGCATCATCAAAGGTTCATAAAAAACAATCATCATTAAAAAGTTGCGCTTGAGCAGCTTTCTGTCAAAGCCACGACACAGTTGAGGGCATCTCTCATCTACACATGATCAAAGAGTGCAGAGAGCTGCTGGGAACCAAAAATCCCTCGGCCAAGTGTCTCTGAGCACCCTCTGCAGTCAGGGATCTGTACCAGACAGTGACATCACGCTCCAGCTCTGGACACACAGAGACTGTGTAGATGGAGACGAGCTCCAGGGCTCTTCAGAGCAAAAAGCATTCTGCTGACTGAGATGGACATGTTGTCCTCCTGACTGTCCCATCACAAGTGTCCCTGCACGGTGACCCCCAGGGGTCTGACTGTGTCACAGAGCTCCAGGATGTTCTGGTCCCTGCAGAGCGTCTGCAGGTCTGCTGTCTGTTTCATGTTAATGACATGTAAAACATTTCCTTGGGTTAAGTTTCATTTTGTGCTCCTCTGCCCAAATGTTAAGAGCACTGAGGGTCTGCTGGAGAGGACAGGAGAGTTGGGGCATTGTCCACACGTCTCCAGTGGTCTGTCCCATCATGGAGGGCCTTGTGGGCCCCCAGCACGGCTCCCTGGGCAACTCCACATGTGGGATATCCCCAATCAGAGACATGTCCCTGGTACGATGTCCTTTCTGATGATGGTCAGTCATGAAGCTGCAGATGTCTGGTCTCACTCAGAGATCAAGAAGACATGATGCTGCCACAGTCTGATCTGCAGCATCACAGGCCTCAAACACAAAGTCCATCAGACCGACCAGACTGTGTTTTTGTTTTGTTCTGTTGACTGCTGAACTGCACAGGATCCAGATCTGGACTGATGTCATTCAGGATCCAGTTTCACAGCAAACCTCTCCGGTTTGGGGACAACAGTTGTGTCTTTTCATTACTGATGGACAATGTTGACATTGTCACATACAAGGAGGATAATCTTGCATCCAAACTCAAATTATTAAGATTCATGTTTACAACATTTAATTTTATTTATCAGATGTTTTTATCAAAAGCGACAAACATCGGAGAGGTGATACAGCAGGAAGGACCGAGTCAGGAGAGAATGACACGAGTCTCGAGCCATAAAGTTCAAGTCTGACAGGATGCAGAAGAGCTTTTATTTTTACAATCTTTTAAAAATGTTTTTTTTTACAGTCTTTCAAGTGCAGAGGAGTTCATGAGCCGAGTCTTTTCTTAAAGACTGACTTTGGTTACTCGTTCCACCACTGAGGAACCACAAACGAGAAGATAAGATCTATTAAAGAAAAGTATGTGACTGTGAGATATTAATATATGTGTACTAATAAAATGATATAAAATTATAAATATTTAGATTGTTGAGGGTCACTGAACATTAAAATGAATCAATCTGATTCATTTTAAGAGGGAAAGAAAACTGTAAACATCCTTTTCTTCTCTCACGTTCATGTGGAACATTTCAGGCCGACTGGAGTAACTTCAACCTCCAGAAAAGGAAAATAAACTCAAGAAAATTTATACGACTTACAGAATCTGCATCATCACATCTGCTGAGTGTGCAGAGATGAGACAGATGCTGCATTTTACTGAAAACATTAATGAATAAATAAATACTGAGGGAAAAGACCATCATCACACAGAACTGAAGTGCAGCCTCTCCCTGTCACTCTGACAAAAAAAAACTGTGTGGAAATGAATTATGGGCATTATTTATTTGATTTTGTTCACATTTTAATTTTCATTTATCATTGCTGTAGACCTGAGGTGAGAAGAAGAGAGAGAAGCAGAGAAAACTCATCATTTCAGGGCGACTGCCTTCACGAGGTTCTTGTCTTTTTAATCAATAAGGTTTTGCTGACCTGTAATCTTTTGTTGAGATCATTTTCTTCTTTAGATCATCTTGAACCTCCAAAAATTTGCATTTCAAAAATTGTGATTTGTGATTATTTGGGTGCTTGAAAATTAAATAGTTGCAATTACTAACCTTTATTAACTTTCACCTCAGTGACGTTACTCGTCGTTTGAAATACTTTTTTCTAAAACTCAAAGATTCAAGTTAACCTAAAGAAGAAAAGTAAATTATCTCAACAAAACAATATTTGTTGGTGAAACTTTTCAGAACTTTTCAGAAGAGTTTTAGTTGACATACGTCCATGAGCTCCACCTGTTTTTCACATGTTTGGACCTATTTTTCAACAAGGGATTAATCTGGCAATAATTTTTCCACTAATCAATCAGTTTTTTGGTCCATAAAATGTCTCTCAAAGTCCAAGATGATGTCTTCAAATGTCTCGTTTTGTCCACAACTCAAAGATCTTCAGTTTACTGTCAGAGAGTAAAGAAAGCAGAAAATATTCACATTAAGAAGCTGAAATGAGAGAATTTAGACTTTCATTAAATTAAAAAATGACTCAAACTTATTGATTGATTATTAAATACAATATAAATACTTAGTGATTTATTTAATAATCGATTAGTAGTTATTACAGTTTGTATTTTTTATTATTTACAGCAAACAGAGTGAGCGGGAAATATATGAACTAACAATCTGATTTGCTCATTTATTGTAACGTTATTGTGGTTATTCTCTCTCTCTCTCTCTCTCACACACACACACACACACACTCTCTCTCTCTCTCTGTCTGTCTGTCTCTCTCTCTCTGTCCTCCCTCTCTCTCTCTCTCTCTGTCCTCCCTGTCTCTCTCTCTCTCTCTCTCTCCCTCCCTTTCTCTCTCTCTCTCTCTCTTCTGTCTCTCCCTCTCTCTCTCTCTCTCTCATCCTGTCTCTCTCTCTGCTCTGTCTCTCTCTCTCTGTCCTCCCTGTCTCTCTCTCTCTCTCTGTCCTCCCTGTCTCTCTCTCTCTCTCTGTCCTCCCTGTCTCTCTCTCTCTCTCCTCCCCTCTGTCTGCCTCCCCCCCCCCCCCCCCCCCCCTCCCACCTTCTCTCTCTGCCTCTCTCTCTCTCTCTCTCTCTCTCTCTGAGATGGTGGAATGAGGTTGTGGGGAGCTGAGAGCGATTGTTTGGAAGTGTGAGTGAGGTTTTTGTTAACTTTACTTTAGCTATTTTTGTTTGTTTAGTGTGTGTTTTGTTCAGAGTTGTTGTTTGTTAGTCTGGTATAGTTTAGTGCAGTGTGTGTGTGAATGTGTTGTGTGTGTGTGTGTGTGTGTGTGTGTGTGTGTGTGTGAGTGTGTGTGTGTGCTTTGTTTGGCGTGCTAACCGCATCATGCCGGTAGCTGACGCTGCTATGGCGAGTTTGAGAACTGACTCGCCGTCATGCCATCAAACTGGTGCCGTCATGGCGTGTAGTGTGAGGAGGCCGGGCTGGCTGTGGGTGAGGTTGTCGGCTATGAATCAGTGAAATCTGCCTCCAGAATGAACGAGAGCCATTGTCATATTTCTTGATGCATAACGGCTAAGGTTGGCAAGGTGGTGGAGTCAGTGTAGTCATTCAGGACACTTTTACTCCTGTTTCTCCCCCTCATTAACCCAGCCACTAAGTCATCATTTTCAAAGGCTACCACCATTCATTAAAAATGAAAGTCTGGCCAAAGAGTTGTCCCGGTATGGTCAGTTGGTCTCGCAGATTAAAATGGTCCCCTCTCGGTTGTAAATCTCCGAAATTGAAGCATGTTGTGTGTCACTGCAGACAGGTGTATATGATCCTTAAAGATAATACCCGCAATCTGAGCCTGTCTTTTTCTTTCAAAGTAGAGGGATTTAATTACATAATTTTTGTTACATCTGAAAGCATGAAGTGTTTTGGGTGTGGAGCGGAGGGTCATCTGATCCGTTCCTGTTCTGTCAGCCTGCTGCCACCAGCCGTCTCTCCTGAGGCCGCTGGCGCGAGCCGCCGCGGGTTGCCTGGTCTGGGTCTGCTGTTGGGGGGGAGCCACCGGGGGCTGATCGGTCTGAGGCTGCTGTTGGCGGAGAACCGTCACAGCCTGCCCGGGCCGAAGCGGCCGCCGAGGGGACCCACCGCTGCCTGCCCGGCCGAGGTGGCCACCGGCGCGGGGCCGTCATGGGCTGCTCGGTCTGGGGCTGCTGCTAGCGGTGAACCGCTGCAGACTGCCCGGGCCGAGGTGGTTGCTCGGGCTGGGGATGCTGGGGGCCTCCAGCCTCCTCAGTTGCGAGGGTTTACACCCGGAGGTGAGGGAGGAGGGGGAAGCCCCTCTCTCTACTTCAGAGGGGTGTGTGAATGAGGAGGAGAAACGGAGCGATGTGAATGAGGCTGTGAGAGCCGATGAAAGTGAAATGAATGAACAAATGATGAGAAAATGATGACGCAGCGTCAGTGTGTGAATTTTTTGATGATGACATGTTAACTGATGATGAGATCTTAAAATGTCACAAAAAAGAAAAAACACAGGTCAGGAAGCCATCAGACCAAAGCTTTTAAGGTCCGAGTCAGAGCCAGTCAGGAGGGGACAGTGATGTTCCCCTCTCTCAGGAGTCTCACTCTTTTTACTCTCCTGATGACATTAAAAGGTTTTTAGAAAGAACTAAAGGACAGAGGCTCGTCACAGTTGAGGAGCACTTCCCTGACCTGAAACTTTTTATTAAGTCAACCAAATCCCTGACCAGGAGAAGTGGGACTGCTGATGTGCTGACAGATCAGGAGATTTACAGCTAAGAAAGCACATAGTTAAAGTGAAGCCCAAATCATCAATAATGATGATGAATAAAAAAATCTGCTCCTTTTTATCAGTAAAATGTTCTTTTAGTTTTCTCTTTTATCCATGTGTGACTTTAATCTCAGCATTTTAAACCTGAATGAGCCAGGGCTGATTTTAAAAGAGCCGCTCTTTTTAAGCTCATGGAGATAAAGAGGATCGATGTCATGTTTGTTCAGAGACCCACAGCACTGTAACAATGAAACGTGAAATGGAGTGGCTTTTAATGGGGAAGTCATTTTAAGTCATAAGTCCAGTCTAAGTGAGGGGTGGTATTTTATTCTCTAGAGTTTTTTACCTGTCTCTTTTAATTTGGATGAAATTATTCCAGGTGTTTTGATCAAAGTAACAGCTGTATTTGAACATGTGAAGCTGGTGTTTATAATGTCTATGCTCCAACCACCGGGCCGGAGAGGATGGCGTTTTTAAACATTTTAAGTGACACTGTTAAAGATTTAAATGACACTGTTTTTAGGAGGTGATTTAACTGCACTGAAATACCTCTTTTAGACAGGAATCATGTGGAGCCCCACCCTGCTTCCTCCAGCAGGATCAGACAGCTCATAGAGACTCACCAGCTGTCTGATGTGTGGAGTATTTTAACAATAACCTCGTCAGTACACCTGGAGTCACTCAAAAGACAACATTTTATCATTAGCTAGACTGGACCCGCCTCATGTTTTTAACCATCATGTAAGTATTTTAAAAGATGTCACATTCAGCCTGTGGGTTTCAGCGATCACTCTTTAGTTTCATGTTCTGTTTTTATTAAAAACATTCATTTAAGAAGCGCCTATTGCATTTTAACACGGCTCTTTTCAACAACCAGGCTTTTAGAACTGCTTTTAAATATTTTTTGGGACGTCACAGAGGGAGTAGGCCTGCCTTTCCCAGCACTCAGCAGTGGTGGGATGTGGGGAAGCACCCACATCAAACTACTGTGCCAGCAGTTCACACTCGTAACGCCACGAGAAATTTAAACCCGATCTTTGAGAAATCTGGAGTTTGAGGCGGAAGAAACTGCAGTCTCTAGCAGAGGCCTCGGGAAATCGAGGGCATTTAGATTCCCTCAAACACAAAAAGCAGCCATAGCCAACCTGCTAGGCGTGTCAGCACAGGGGGCTCTGGTCAGGTGCAGATTTCTAAAATGTGGCACAGATGGACGCCCCGTCTCGTTTTTTCTTTGGGCTGGAGCGGAAAAATGGACAAAGGAAGATCATTCACTGCTTACGTACGGGAGTGGCTCCGACATCTCAGATTCGTCTGAGATCAGAAGTTTGCTGCCGTTTCTATAGAGACCTCTTTAGGAGTGAGTGCTCAAATAATCCAGATGTGCACAGCAGTTTCCTGGCAGGTCCTCCCTCAGGTCAGCTCTGAAGATAATGCTGACTTGGGGGCAGAGCTGACCCTGGAAGAGCTGTACCAGCCATGATGAGCCTGCAGAGTGGCAGAGCTCCGGGGATGGACGGCCTTCCTATTGACTTTTACAAGTCCTTCTGGTCCATAATAGGACCAGACCTGCTCGAGGTCATGAAAGACAGCCTCAAAAAAGGAAGACCTCCTCTGAGCTGCAGAGGGCCGTCATCACCCTGCTGCCAAAGAAGGGAGACCTGCAACAAATAAAGAACTGGAGACCAGTGTCACTGCTGTGCACGGATTATAAAATCCTGTCCAAAGCTCTGGCCCTCAGACTGAGGGAGGTGATGGCGTCCATCATCCACCCTGACCAGACCTACTGTGTGCCTGGCAGGCTCATAAGTGACAATGTCACTTTGATTTGGGACGTTTTGGTTTTTTTTCCAGTGAATTGGGCTTAGAGACTGTCTGATTTCAATAGACCAGAAAAGGCTTTTGACCAGGTGGAACACCAGTACCTGTTGGAGAACCTTAGCCGGGTTCGGGTTCCACCCTGGTTTCATAGCCAAGATCCGGCTCTCTACACGGCGTTGCGAGTGTTTCTGAAGATAACGGCGGCTGAGTGCACCCTTTGATATTGAGAGGGGGTTAGGCCAGGGCTGTCCCCTCTCTGCATGTTGTACTCTGTGGCCATCGAGCCTCTGCTGCACCAACTGAGACAGAAGCGACAGGTGTGTATTTCCCCAGGTGTCCTGTGTCTTTTAAAATGTCTGTTTATTGCTGATGATCTTATTGTGATTTTAAACTCACAGAAAGATATTGATGTTTTGACTGACACTGTTAACTTATTTGGCTCTATCTCTTCTGCCAAGGTCAACTGGGGAAAGAGCGAGGCTGTGATGGTGGGGAGAGGCTGGGGGTCGGCTCAGGCTACCTGCTGGACTCACCTGGAGAAAAGGGGCCTCAAATATCTGGGGATCTTCCTGGGGGATGAGACCACAACAAAGAAAAACTGGGACAATGTTTTAGAAAGTGTAGAGGCCGCTTAAAGAAGTGGAGGTGGCTTTTCTCCCTAAAATGTCATACAGAGGGCGGGTTCTTTAGCAAATAACCTGGTCTCATCCTCCCTGTGGCACAGGATGGCCTGCATGGACCCTCCAGCCTCTCTCCTTCCACAGGTACAAACGGCTTTTAGTGATTTTAATCTGGGACAGGTTGCACTGGGTCCCACAGAGTGTCCTTTTCCTACCTAAAGAGGAGGGAGGGCAGGGCCTGGTTCATTTAGCCAGCAGAGGGCAGCTTTTAGACTGCAGTTTATTCAGAGGTTTTTAACAGACCAAAGGACATTCTGTGGAAAGTTCTATCCCATGCATCCTGAACCATTTTAACAGCCTGGGATGGATTTTTAACCTGTTTTTAATGGACAGCACACATTTTAACAGCTCCTCCCTGCCTGGGTTTTATCAAAGTGTTTTTTAAGGTCTGGAGTCTGGTTAAAAAGCAAAGACAGAAGGAAGCCGACTCTCTGCACTGGCTGCTGCAGAGCCTGTGGTCCATGGGACAAATCCTGGACCTTCCTAGCTGGCCAGGACCCTCTCTGGTCTCCCCGGCTCCAGACTGCGAGGGCTCCACTCTGGGACAGGTGTGGAGCTGGCTGGGCCCCAGCTGCAGGACCCTGCTGGCCTCGCTTGAGACTGGGACTGAAATCCAGCAGGGTCACAAAACAACTCCTGGACCACTGGAGGAGTAAACTGAGCAGGAACGAGCTCCTGATGCTGAACATGCAAGACCCCACAACGCACAGACAGGACCCCTTCCCCCCTCATCCAGCTGACTGCAACCTGAAAGACTCTGCAGGTCTTCTTCTGGACCCATGTCCTGGTGCTTCACTGCAGGACGCCTCGAGAAAAACCTTTTATAAACTGATGGAAAAACACTGAACAGGAGGAAACTGAGTGGGCGCTCTGACACCCCCTGGAGGAGTAAACTGGTGTGGAGGGCTGGAGACCAGCCTGGAGGTCCCTGTACTCTCCTCCACTGACTAAAAGACACGGGGACTTACAGTGGAGGATCCTCCATGGAGCTGTGGCGGTGAACTCCTCATCTCTGTGGTGAACGAGGCTGCAGAGGACAAATGCCCGCTCTGCAGAGAGAGAGAGACTGTGTTTCCACTGTTTTAACTGAGTGTCAGAGACTTTCAGCTTTGTTCCTGTTTTTACAAACTGTTTTTACTGCTTTTACTAGATGTTTTTACCAAAATGTTTTATCGCTGGCTTTAAACACACGAAGCAGAAGAAGCAAAAGAGCCGGCTGCTGAACTTTGTGCTGGGCCAGCCAAGATGGCAGTATAGTGAGTCGGAGGAGGAAGGTAGAGGCAGGGGGAGACCATCTCTCCTGTCCCTGTGTGTGTGGTGGGGCTCATCAGGTCCAGGATCTCGCTGGATTTCAGCTTCTACAGAGCCTCAGAGATCTGAACTCTTTCAGAGACATGTGGGTTATCAGAGTGTGCTGTGTGACGCTTCAGAGGAAACCTGAGCTTTGGGAGTGTGTTGAATATTTAAATGTGTGCTTTTTTATATATGTGTGTAAGTGTGTGTGTGTGTGCATGTATATATGTATACACATGTGTGTAATGTATATTTGTATATGTGTGCAGGTGCACATGTGTGTATATGTGTATATATGTACATTGTGTATATGTTTTGTGTATGCATTTTTTTATTGGAAAAGATGAAAAACATTTTTTTAAAAACAAAGTGAAAATGCTCATTTTGTAAGAGCGCAAATAAAGTTGCTTTGAAAAATCAAAAATCTCGCTCTCTCTCTTCTCTCTCTCTCTCTGTCTCTCTCCCTCTCTCTCTCTCTTCTCACCCTCCTCTCCCTCTCTCCTCCTCTCTCTCCTTCTCTCTGTCTCTCCCTCTCCTCCCCCTCTCTCCTCTCTCTCTCTCTCTCCCTCCTCTCTCTCCTCTCTTCTCCTCCTCTCTATCCTCCTCTCTCTCCTCTCTCTCTGTCTCTCCTCTCTCCTCTCCCTCTCTCTGTCTCTCTCCTCTCCTCTCTCCCTCTCTCTCTGTCTCTCCCTCTCTCTCTCCCTCTCACCTCTCTCTCTTCTCTCCTCTATCTCCTCTCCTCTCTCTGTCTCTCTCTCTCTCCTCCCTCTCTCTCTGTCTCTCTCTCTCTCCTCTCTCTCTCTCTCTCTCTCCCTCTCCCTCTCTCTCCTCTCTCTGTCTCTCCCTCTCTCCCTTCTTTTTCTCTCTTCTCTCTCTCTCTCCCCCTCTTCTTCATTCCTTCTCTCTCTCTTCTGTCTCTCGTTCTTCTCTCCTCTTCTCTCTTTCTTCCTCCTGTCCTCTCTCTCTCCCCTCTCCCTCTCCTTTTCTTCTCTCTCTCTCTGTCTCTCCTCTCCTCTGTCTCTCTTTCTCTTCCTCTCTCGTCTCTCTCTCTCTCTCTCACTTCTCTCCTCTCTCCTCTTCTCTCACTCTCTCTCTCCTCTCCCCTCTCTCTCTCTCTGTCCTCTCTCTCTCTCTCTCTCTCTCACTCTCCTCTCTCTCTCTCTCTCTCTTCTCTCTCTCTCTCTCTCTGTCTGTCTCCTCTCTCTCTTCTCCTTTTCTCTCTCTCTCTCCTCTCTCTCCTCTCTCTCTCTCATCCTCCTCTCCCTCTCCTCCTGTCTCTCTCTCTCTCTCTCTATCTCCTCTCTCTCTCGCCTCCTTCACTTCTCCTCTCTCTCTTCTCCATCTCTCTCCTTCTCTCTCTCCTCCCCCCTCTCTCTCTCTGTCTCTCTCTCTCTCCCTTTTCTCTCTCTCGTCTCTCTCTCCTCTCTCTCTGTCTCTCTCTTCCTCTCTTCTTCTCTCTCTCTGTCTCTCTCTTCTTTCTCTCTTCTTCCTCTCTCTCTCTCTGTTCTCTTTCCTCTTCTCTCTTCCCTCTGTCTCTCTCCTCTCTCTCCTCTCCTTCTTCTCTCTCTCTCTCTCACTCCTTCTCTCTCTCTGCTCTCCCTCTCCTCTCTCTCCTTCTCTCTCTCTGCTTCGTCTCTCTCGTTCTCTCTCCTGTCCTCTCTCCTCTCTCTTCTCTTCTCTCTCTCTCTCCTACCTCTCCTTCTCCTCTCTCTCTCTCCTCTCTCTCTCTCTTCTCTCTGTCTCCTCTCCCTCTTCTCTCTCTCCTCTCTCTCACTTCTCTCTCTCTCCTCTCTTCCTTCTCTCTGTTTCTTCTTAGCTCTCACAATCTGTCTCTCTTCTTCTTCTTTCATGTATCTTCTATCTCTCACTTCTCTCTCCATCTCTCCTTCTTTCTCTGCTGTCTCTCCTGCACTCCAGCTCCGTTTCCTGTTGTCACATCCTTCTCTCTCTCTCTTCTCTCCCTTCACTCTGCTACATCTCTCTTTTCTTTCCTTCCATAAACTCTTATCTCCAACATCTTGTCTCTTCGTCTCTGTCTCTCCTCTCTTTCTAAACATCTCTCTTCTTCTCTCTCTACTCTCATCCTCATATCGATTAACTCTCTTTCTCATTCTCTCTCTAATCATTTTCTTCTCTCTTGACTTTCCTCTCTGTCTCTCTCTCTCTTTGTTCTTCTCCTTCTCTCCTCTCCTTCATCTTTCTCACATGCTCTCTTTCTCCGCTCTCTTCTCTTCTCTGTTCTTTCTTCTCTCTACTTCTCTCTGGTCTCTTGTCCTGAGCTCTTTCTCTTTCTTTCTCTCATCTCTCTCTGTCCTCTCTCTTCTGATCTTCTATCTGTCTCTGTCTCTTTCCCTTTCATCCTTCTCTTCTAAAAGTCCTCTACAACTTCTCTGTCTCCCTCTCCTCTCTAGTGGAATCTACTTTCTCTCTCTCTTTCTCTCTGCGTACTGATATCTTTAGGTGGGTGGTTGGAGTCAACAAGACATTTGAGGCTATCTTGACAGAATAGACAGGTGTTTCATGACATTTAACACACAAGAACGCATGTTGTAATGGCAAACATCATTGCACAGACACACACGCACACACAGACAAAAGTCAAAATGCGTGACACGGGAAAACAGATCTACACATGCTCTCGAACGTGATTTCAAAGAAAACATAAAAATATTTTATTGTTGTTCTTTTAAATACTTGCTTCGAAGTAGTCGTTTTGAAATAATTTGTTATTACAAATCACATAGCTCAACCCGAATTCACCCTGATAAAAAAATATTGAGATAATATAATATAGCTGCAATGAAAACTACTAAAAATTGTTTTTGTTGGACAAGTCGTTCATAATTAAAAAGCAATTCTGATTAGTCAAATGTATAAGATTTTTATTTGACGAACGATCTTTAGGTCACAGACATTGGCTCATCTTATTGAGAAATTTTGCATAGGTAAAGATGCGATTGGGTAGGATTGACAAAGAAGTAAACTAATTTTATACTGAATAAAAAAATGTGGAAATCAGGTTTATTATTTACCGAATATCATGATGATATTTATATTTTAATAGTCGTCATTTATTCATTGTCGTTTTTCAATACACTGTCATGAGTTAAATGACACAAGTGAGAGCTAAGAATATTCCCTGGAATTTCAATATAATAATTTTAAAAGTCCATTATGTCTTTCTGATGTATACCAAAGTGAACTGTAAAATTGCCTTCCACAGACTTTTGGGTTTTGAATTTCTTATTTGATTTATTCATTTATTGTTTTTGCTCACTGAAACTCTCCTGTTTCTTGACTTGATGGTGTAATTGTCCTTTTTCCTGTCTCTGATGCAGCGAAACTCATAAACTGTCGTCTTATCAAACCATAACTCAGAATTCATCTAAAACTCTGAAAATAATTTCAAGTCAAATACGGAAACAGGCTGATACACCTGCTCCCTTCTTTATTGAAACTTATAAACAGATTAAATTAATTATTATTATTATTAATTATTAATATTGAAATGATGATTTTTAATGATCTAAATTAAATGTTTTTCACTCTGAAACTTGACTCTTTTTTACTGATGAATTTAACAGCGGTGACGTTTTTGATAAAAATCACTGAAACCTGAATACAAGTGTGTTGTGTGTGGTGTGTGTGTGTGTGTGTGTTTGTGGTGACTGCAGCAGAGGTCGACCAATCAGGTTTGCTCCTCCTCAGTTTGGACAGTGTTATATGCAGACAGAGAGACAGAGAGAGAGAGAGTGTCTCTCTCTGTGTGTGTGTGTTTTTTGGTGTGAATATAAAGTGACTTTTGTGAAACCTTCAGAAAACAGCACTTCAGCAGTTTTGTTCAGTCAAACACACACAAACAGTCAGAAGTACATTTACTCAAGTACTAATTCTGAGGTACTTGTATTTGGAGTACTTGTACTACACGAATTCCTCCGCCGCCCTACGAAGGAAAACGGCCGGAACTTGTTTTTTATTGGTCAAAATTACAGAAACTCTAAAAAATCTGCAGAGAAACGACAACAAACCAGCAAAACTTTAGTTCCTTGTTCTAACATGTCAAAATATCTGCAAGAAAAATGAAGGAATATGTCGACTATGTGCATCATACGACTGTTTATAACAACATTATAGATGAATATTAAAATAAGAGCAGAGAGTCAGAACTCTGAGACTCACCTGAGACTCTGATCACAGCTGTGAAAATACATTCAAATCAATCAGTGTCAGAATATTTGATCAGAAAAGGTTTGATGGTGTTTAATATTTGAGGACGTCATCTTGGCCTTTGATCAACATTTTCTGACATTTTATTGATGAAACAACCGATCAATTAGTGGAAAAAATGATTGCCAGATCGATCACTAGTTGAAAAATATTTAACCTATAACCTATTTTTCAGTTGCGAGCTCACTTGTCTCTGTCTTCTTGCTTTGGAGAACTTGGGACCAGAGGAAGAGTTGTGACTCGTGGTGATGAGGTGGATCAGGTTTTGCTGGACAGACCTGGTAAAACCAAACAGGAAGTGACGATGAACTGGGGAACATCTGGCTGAAGCTGCTGTCCAGGAGGTCCTCATCTGCAATTCTGGAGGAAGTTTTCCTGCATCTCAGAGGATGTCGAGGACCTGGAGTCTGAGTGGTTCACCTGCTGGTGGACTGTGAAGGAGGCTGTGGAGGAGTTCTGTCAGGTTTGGTCGGTCCTGGGGAGACCTGAAGCAGCAGACAGGTATGAGGACGTCAGAGGATCTGCAGCTTCTGTGAAGACTGAAGCAAAAACTCAGGTGTGTGAGGAGATCAGGGGTCGGCCCCAAAGAGGATCTGACCAACCATCGAGTGAAAACTTTTAATCTAGATCAGAATTTTCCAATTAAGTCTCAAATTTGGTGGGCGGGGAGAACTCCGACTCTCTGGTATCACTAGACTAGATGGATCTCGCCCAAGTTTCTGACTTGGAATTCCAACTTGAATGACTGTTCCACTGTGTTTTTTCCATGCTGTTCTCAGCAGGGAGGAGAACAGCTGACAAGGTGTGCAGAGTGTCGTGTGGTGACCTCAGGTTTGTGGTTCTGTCTCCTGACAAGAGGTCAGAGTCCAGACACCTCTGTGCCAGGACAACAACGTCCATCTCAGCATCAGCAGGACAAAGGACCTGATGGATGGAACTACAGTGGAGACAGCTGGCAGCTTCAGGTTCAGTGAGGACCTGACCTGGACTCATCACACCGACACATCACAAAGATGGAGAGACAACCAATGTCTCTTCTTCCGCCGCAGGCTGAGGACGATCAACATGGACTCCAAGATCCTCTGCAGCTCTGACAGGTGACCCACTGAGAGGATCCTGACTGTCTGCATCACCACCTGGTACGACAGTCACATCTCTCTCAACCATGAAGCTCTACAGAGGCTACCAAGACGGAGCTGCCATCATGGAGGACCTCTATGACCGACAGTGCAGGAGGAAGTCCAACAGGACTGTCAGAGACCACAATCAGCCCAAACACTGGCAGACGGTACCACAGCATCTAGTTCTGCACCACCAGGATCAGGGATGACTGTGCTGTATTCTGGCTGTGCTGCGGCTGCTGGTCTCCACTGTTCAACGCTTGTGGTTCCCCCAGATGTGCTGCAGTGCATCCCAGAAGCATCCCTCCGCTCTGCTCCGGAGAACATGCACCAAGTCTAGTTTGGACAGAAGCTGCGTCGAGTCAGTAGGAAGTCAGACACAGAAACGGCATAGAGAATCCGGTCACTTTTCAAAATAAAAGCCCCTGTGCAGACTATCAATTATAACAGAAAACAAGACAAAAACAGACAAAAAGGAAACTATTTACCTGCGTAGCCCACTGACCCATGGCAGGAAAGGAAAGAAGATCAAATCAACAAAATCTGAGCAGGTCGACATGATCAGGTGTGCAAAGTGCTCTGCTTCTGAAACACTAGTGGTGGGACATCGTGGGGAGGACGGACCAAAACCGTGTCACAAACACAACACACACAGTGGAATCAAGGTGTCAGGTGAGCATTGGCTCTTTAAACTGACACTCAAGGTAAGAAAAAACTTTTTTTGGGTCCAGCTGGGAACCAACCTGAAGGGTTGGTATATTTTTAGCTGAAATGATCATAACGGTTCAAAGTTAAGTGCTTGAACCAGAGTGGGAACAGTTCCATGTTGGTGGGAAAGGCCTTTGAGTCAAACATCAAGGAAAATCTGAGCAAGTCGACACATGCAGGCGTGTAAAACGCTCCGGAAACTGAAACACTGCTGGCAGGGCATGAAGCTGTGTGGAGGACGATCAAAACACACCCAGTGGAAACAAGGAGTGAAAGATGATCCACAGTAAAACCGCTCTGTGCCAGAACCTTCACCTGCAGAGAGCAGCTGCACCCAACTAGGCAGAGGTTCTACCTTTGGTGTGGCACATCACTCAAAATCAGCACCCAACGCTACACTCCAGGTTCACATGATTTCAACTTTGACCTCGGCTGCTGACCTTTCAAAGAGCGACCAATGAGATCACAGCTGTGTGCAATGATGCAGTGAGAAGAGACACGGACAAGCAGAGGAGGAGTGATGAAGAAGAGTTAAACACATCACATACACACAATCTGACCAGCAAACATGCCAGCAGTCACATGATGTCATGTAGTTTATGAACTAAATCCAATGCTAAAGTTAGCTTAGCTTGTTTGTACAGCAGGCAGACATGATGGAACCTGTCATGCCACATGGTTTGTTACACAGAACATCTGGGAAGCTGTCCATAGACACTGTTTGGAAAAGGACAGGCACTTTCAAAATAAAACAAGGAGATTGGATGAACCATCTGTCACATCCAACATGGGCTAATTTCAACCAATCAGATCAACTCACCAAAGCCAAAGAGGAGTGAAAATATCTTTTCCTTCAGTGTCGTTCTTTGTTCTTCTGTCAGTGAAGAAATTTTCTCCAGTTCTGATAAAACTGATGCGAGCACAGCATCTACGCTAACATCTTCAGGAGCCGCCATTGTTTGTTCCACACGAGTCGTTTCCATGGACGCGTCTCGCTG
The DNA here is from genome assembly GCA_034769285.1 of Lutjanus argentimaculatus. NCBI lineage: Eukaryota > Metazoa > Chordata > Actinopteri > Lutjaniformes > Lutjanidae > Lutjanus > Lutjanus argentimaculatus. Next base: position 12,245,921 of record JAWZSL010000003.1, on the reverse strand, counting down.
CCATCACACCTCAAACCGCGTCTGTGGTGGCCAGTAGTCCCCCAGAGGACGCTGACTGGCTGCACCACTTTGGGTCTGAAGAGATGGATTCTCACGTGATCTCATGATCTCATAAATCCAGCTGCCTCCTCCAGGTACGACAGGACGTATAACGCTGTGATCTGTACCTCGAGGTCATGAGACAGAGGTTTAAGACCACCAGTTTACATCCACATTTATATACAACAGTTGGTCCCATTTACACTGTATTTATGTGTGTTTGTTTATACGTCTACATGACAGTTTATTGATTGCTGAGTATTATATTTTTTGTATGTTTGCTAGTCTGTTTGACTTCAGCACTATTTTCTGACTTAGATTCTCATTTTTACGTCCATTATGTCCTTTTTAAACGTTGCGTTTGAGTGCTGTTGTCTGCGGCTGTTTCACTGTCGTTTACGTGACAATAAAGAACTTCATCAGTCTGTGAGCTGCAGGGAACTCTGGGATCTTTTACTCTGACTGAGGTTTGGTTTGGATGAAAGAGGCTGTAGGCATGAAGTGAACTAAGTGGCTGCTCAGGGCCCCTGTGTCCACTAGAGGGCCCCCATGAGGGTTTAAAATGTTAGCTGTTATCATAGATCAATAATCATCCAGGAACACGATGTCATGCTGACGTCCTCTCTGGTTAATAGTTCTGCTTTAATCAGTTCCTGCTGCTGCTGCTGTCACGTTCAACACACACACACACACACACACACACACACACACACACACACACTGAAGCCTGATTACTTTGAATATATCATTTATATCATATATAATAAAGTGCAAATTAATATCAGACCATCAGTGTGACGTGAACAACACAAACATAACTAATAATATTAATAAAGTGTGTGTTATATTTATGTTCCATGTCTGAATAATCAAGTGAGGACAAGAGCCAGTATTACTGTGGGGGCCAAGGCGGTGTGGGGCCCCCTCATCACGTCCTGCTGAGGGTCCCGTAAAGGCTGGGGCCAGCCCTGTTTGATGCTGTGTTCTTGCTGATTCAGCTTTAATTAATTGTTTTGAGTTGTTGCGTGACATGTTTTCTGTCTCAGGCGTCTGATGAGTCTTCGTCCATTTGCCTCAGTTTGACCGAACTGTTGAAAGTTGTCAAAGTTAAATTTTAATTTGAAGTTTTGAGGGAACATGAAGTCAGAGCGGCTTCCTCACATTTGTCACAGCGATCCTGAGAAATTAATTTGAGCAGAATTTCTGTTTAAAACAGGAGAGTTTAAAAGACAAACCTTAAATCAACAGATGAACTAAAAGGCAGACTGATCTTCAATTAGAGACGAAGAGACGAGGAGGAGGAGGAGGAGGAGGAGGAGGAGGAGGAGGAGGAGGAGGATCCATCACTGCAGAGACGAGATGAAAACTGGACCCAAAAAGAAGTTTCATGTTCGTCCTGTATAACAAAGAGCAGTAGCTTTGCTCATTAAAAAAAACAAAATTCAGATCAATCTCGTTTTTTCATTTTTCATGTCAGATTCATCATGAAAAACACGTCGTCACAAATTCTGCATCTTCCACCAAAAAAACAGAAACAAAAAACAGATAAATAAAAAAAACATGAGTATTAACAAAAACTGTGATTTAATCAGCAGTTTTGTTCATTTTTTACTGTCAGATCTTTAACATTAAAATTTGAATGACAGTTATTACAGAATTAAGATAATAATGAGACTCATTTTTTTCATATCAGGACAAATAAAAAAGTTATAAAAGGCAAAACAATCACACACACAACAATTTAGTCCAGATCAAACACATAAAACAAACCAGGAGCAGAAAAAAAGAGAAGGAAAGGGGAACAAAAGAAAAAACGCTGATTTTAGGGAACATCTGAGAATCAGTTTAAATGATTTTAGACTTTAATAAAAAAGCAAAAAAGAGTTTAAACATTAAAATGTTGGAAAAAAAAAAGAATCAGAGCAGAAGATACAGATCAAACATGTAAAAACAGTCTAACATCAGAGGGGAAGATTATCAAGGGGGGGAAAGAGAAAAAAAAGAACTGAGGAAAAAGGGGGGAAAGGAGAAATGGAAACAGAGAGAGGTAGTTTGAGGTCGGAGGAGAGTGAGAGTTGAAAAGAAGAGGAGGTGAAAGAGGGGGCGGGGGAGGAAGCGAGGAGAAGAAAGAAAGAAAGAAGGAGAGATGGAAAAGAGGAGAGGAGTGAGCGGGAGTCAGGAGGTGGGAATGTATCAATCAGAAGGAGGTAGGAGGGGAGGTAAAGAGAGGAGGAGGAGGGGAAGATAGAGGAGGGAGGGGGGAGGAAAGGAGAAGAGAAGGGAGGAGGAGGAAGGAAAAAAGAGGAGGAGGAGGAGGGAGGAGGAGGGAGGAAGGAGGAAAGTAAGAGGAGAGAGGAGGAGAGGAAAAGGGGAGGAGGAGGAGGAGGAGGAGGAAGAAAAGAGGAGGAGGAGGAGAAGAAGAAAGAGGAGGAGGAGGGAAGAAGAGAGGAGGAGGAGGAAGAAGAAGAGGAGGAGGAGGAGAGAGAGAGGAGGAGGGAAGAGAGAAGGAGGAAGAGGGAAAAGAGGGGAGGAGGAGGGAGGAAGGGAGGAGAGGAGGAGGAGGAGGAGGAGGAAGAGAGAGGAGGAGGAGGAGGAAGAAAAAAGGAAGAAAAAGGAGGAGGAGGAGAAGGAAAGAGGAGGAGGGGAGGAGGAGGAAGAAGGAGGAGGAGGAAGAGGAGGAGGAAGAAGAAGAAGGGAGGAGGGGAGGAAGAAAAAAAGAGGAGGAAGGAGGAGGAAGAAGAGGAGGGAGGAGAGGAGGGAGGAGGAGGGAGAGAAGGAGGAGAGAAAAGAAAGAGGAGGAGGAGGAAGAGGAGGAGGAGAGAGAGAGGAGGAAAGAAGAGGGAGGAGGAGGAGAGAGGAAGAAGGAGAGGAGGAGGAGGAGGAGGGAAAAAGGGAGGGGAGAGAGGAGGAGGAGAGAGAGAGAGCAGAGTAGGAGGAAGGAGGGGAGGAGGAAGAAAGAAGAAGAGGAGGAGAAGAGGAAGTAGGAGGAGAGAGGAGGAAGAAAGAGGAGGGAGGAGGGAAGGAAGGAGGGGAGAAGAAGAAGAGGAGGAGAGGAGGAGGAAGAAAAAAGAGGAAGAGAGGAGGAGGAGGAGGAAGAAGAGAAGAGGAGAGAGAGGAGGAGGAAGAAGAAGAGGAGGAGGAGGAGAGGAAGAAGAAAGAGGAGAGAGGAGGAGGAAGAAGAAGAGGAGGAGGAAGAGAAAAGAGGAGGAGGGAGGAAGAGAGAAGAAGAAAAGAGGAGGAGGAAGAGAAGGAAGAGGAGGAGAAAAAGAGGAGGAGGAGGAAGAGGAAGGTGGAAGGAAGAGAAGAAGAGGAGGAGGAGGAGGAAGAAAAAGAGGAGGAGGAGAAGAAGAAGAAGAAAAAGAGGAGGAGGAAAAGGAGGAGGAGAAGAGGAGGAGGAGGAGGAGGAAGAAGAAGAGGGAGGAGGGGAGGAGGAGGAGAAAGAAAGAGAGGAGGAGGAAGAAGAAGAAAAGAGAGGAGAGGAAGAAGAGGAGGAAGGAGGAAAGAAGAGGAGGAGGAGGAGGAGGAGGAGGAGGAAGAGGAGGTGGAAGAGAAGAAAGAGAAGAAGAGGAGGAGGAGGGGAGGAGGAAGAAGGAGGTGGAGGAAGGAGGAGGAGGAGGAAGGAAGAGGAGGGGAAGGGAGGAGGAGAGAGGAGAGAGAGGAGGAGGAAGAAGAGGAGGAGGAGGAGGAGGAGGGGAGGAAGAAAAAGAGGAGGAGGAGGAGGAGGAAGAAGAAGAGGAGGAGGAGGAGAGAGGAGGAGGAGGAGGAGGAAGAGGAGAGAGGAGGTTAGTATCTCTGCAGAGAAAGTGAATCACACTGATCATTGTGTGACTTGTGTGTAAAACACTAAATGATTGAAGGCGTCAGAGGTGATCGGTGATCAGCTGATCAGCTGATCAGCAGCAGGTAGACTCCATGTTCACTGGATCATCGAGGTTCTCTGATCTTCACCTGTGGAACAAACAAACAGCTGAAAACGGTCTGAAAACCTTCAGGTTTCTGATTGTGTTTTAGTTTCAGTTTGATTCTGATGTTACGTTTCTTTTTTGGTTCTTGTGTGTTTATTGTTTTTTGTGTCTGCTGCCGAGTCACGTCTGTTTTGTTATTAAATACATTTAAAAAACAAACAAACAAAAATTCCTATGGGACCAGACTGAGGTTGAGGATCTCTGTGATCAGCTCAGGCTGTGTGTGTCCACATGTTCCCTCCCGATGTTCTGCAGCTCTCTGACCCTCTTTGGTTCACAGTCACGGTCCTGGAGGACGTGTCTCTGTGGTCTCTGTCTCAACCTTTTCATAGGTCAACATGTCTTTATTTCCACAGAGTGAAGCATAAACCAGCACCAATAACTCATCATACAGGTCCTTCATCGCTTCCCTCCACCTTCAAACACCCAAATAAACAAAACAAAACAAAACAAAACAAAAACAAAAAAAACAAAACAAAAAAAAACAAAAACAAATAAGAAAATAACATTTTGAAAATCAAAGATGAAACAGAGGCACTGACAAAGTTAATGGTAACAATAACTTCATAATTTATAATCCAAGTCATGACGTCCAGGTTCAAAACAGGACAGAAAATATCAGAGTCTGTTACTGATTATTGATCTCCTCTTGAAAAATAAGAAGATATTAAAAACCAGAGTCCCTGATTATTTTCTTGTGAGGTCTGTCTGTCTAATCGTAGGAGCTGTGATAACTGGTCCAGGAACAGCTTCCAAAATAAAAGTATACATAAAAATGAGAGTATAAACGTATGCATGTTTTGGATCTAATTATGAATCTGTCAGATCATTTAATAAATACAAAACAAGGATTTAAATTAAATCCTATTTTTAGGACTGAACGAACCAAATTCCACAAACTTTTCAACAGATGACGTCATGAAAAAACATCTGCACTTTGTTTTTGTTTTTTTGGTTCCACTCTGCAGGAACCATCGCAGTTCTAAAAAGAACTTTTTTTTTTCCCAAGACGAGAGGAACTTTAAGTGACGTCAGCGAGGAAATACGACGCGTCAAAGGAGCGTCCGTGCGCTCCACCTGCTTTTCAACCAGGGATCAATCTGGCAATAATTTCTCCACTAATTGATTAATTGTTTGGTTAATAAAATGTCAGAAAATGGTGGGAAATGAATTGTCACAGTCTAGTTCATTGAAAAATAGGTCCAAACATGTGAAACCAGGTGGAGCACACGGACGTATTTTTCAACTGGTGATCAATCTGGCAATAATCTTTCCACTAACTGATTAATTGTTTGGTCCATAAAGCGTCAGAAAATAATAAAAATGGATTTATTCTTATTCTATTCTTCTCGTAAAATAGGTCCGACCGTCTGTGTCCAAAGTGCAGAGTTTGTGTGACTCACAGGAAAGTGATCAGACTGAGGGAAAAAGGAAAATCAGGGAAATGAGACGAAGCAGAAATGAAGAAGAAGAGTTGGAGGACTGACCCTGGATGACTTTCTCTCTCTCTCTCTCTCCAAACCAAATTAAACTTCTCGTCTCTAATAACCAGCAGATTTCTATCACCCTCCCCCCTCCTCCCTCCCCTCCCCTCCCTCCCCTCCTCCAGAGAGCAAATATTCCTCTCTCCACTATTCAGAAAACTTGGGAGGCTCTTCAGAGCCGGCGCGCCCCCCGCGGGCAGCCAAATTAGAGCGGCGGGTTTGAGCCCAGGAGGACGGCGCGGGACGCAGACGGACGACTTAAGCTGTTTTTCATCATGAATCTCATCCCTTCATCTTCACACTGATGAGATGAGAAGCAGCAGAAGAAGAAGTCACGTTATTCAGCATCCGACCGTCATCCTGTACAAGACGAAATCTGAAGGATTAATTCTTCCTGATCAACTCGCCGGCAGAGACGCTCGCTCCGATGTCCGCTGAATATGAATCATCGCGCCAAAGCTGCTTAGTCCCACACGCTTAACAGGTCTTTGAACACATCCCAGAGAGTATGAGGGCTGCAGCAACAAACAGCAACATGTTTCTCTCTGATGTCACTGGTTTCACTGGTTTTAACCCCTTTAACTGGGCTGCAGAATCTCTGTGTTTCCATTCACTAATCAATCAATCAATCAATAATCAATCAGTAACTAATAAGACACATAACACACTTGCTTCTGCATTCTCTGAAGAGTTAGAGACAGTAAGACCTTTTTTCCTTAAAGGCCCCCCTCTCCCAACCCCCCGTTTGAAGTTGTAATCAGATTACTTCTATAATAAATCAATGCCTGACTGAACTTTTAGATAAAGAAATAAAATAAGTTTGATATCTGCTGAGTCAGGCCGTGCAGGACGTTCATCAATTGATAAGAATTTAACCATTTAAACATGTATTAATTGATCATTAATCAATAGTCTGGAGCTGGTTTAAGACGTTCACAAAGTTTAAGTTTAATTCAGTTTTAATTTAAACACTTCAAGCAGCACATGAGTTATGTGAGATATTATTTTATGGAGCACAAAGAATTTAACAATAAAACTGTAAAATCTGCAGATTCTCTTCGTCCTTCAACAACAAACGGCTCCGAACCAACGAAGAATTTATTTCATTTTTAGTCAAACAGGTCAGATCAAACCAGGGCTGTACAATTGAAGCTATAGTTGGTAATGTTGGAGAGCTAGCAAGATTTGAAAGTGGCACCTCCTCTAAGCTCCACCCCTCCTCCCCCTCCCATCAGTGCTCCGTCCAAAGCCACGCCCCACGTCGAGTAAAAACGCTCAATGCTCCGTGCAGGAAGCACAGATCCTATAAGTTAGATAAGCAGTATGTACCACGACCGCTTACACGACAGAGAAGCTAATGTTAGCATTGGGCTAATACGAGCTACAAAAGTAGCTAAGTTGGCAAACATTACATATTTCATGAAAATAACAAATAATGACCTGTCCAACAGAAAGACAGCAACCTCTGCAGCACTTTTCAGGCCCTTCAGATGTCTCAGTTGTCTCCACCGCTCAAAGGCTGCACCGATGTTGACTCTGGTTTGTCCTCTAGCTTTATCCAGAGCCTTTTTCATCGCAGCCTTTTCTGCCCCCGGCTTTCTTTTCTTTACCTGTTTAACGGGCGAGCTGTGGTATTTTTGGCTGCACTTTCTCTGCCATTGTTCCCTTATGAACTTATCTCCTGCTAACTGGTATTTCTGTTGAGGAGGGTGCTGAATATTTCTGGCAACAGTGAAACGTGATGAGTGTGCACGCGGGGAGGAGGGAGGGACAGAGGGGGGCGTGGGCAGGACGAGACATGAAGGCATCTGATTGGTTCTTTCCATTTGGACCGAATGGCAGGGATTGGTCAGAGTTTTTACAGGCCTGCAGCTGACACAGAGGTCTGATTCTTTTTGTTCCTTTTTCTGAATACATAATGTGTTGACTACTCTCAGGATGGAAGGACCATTTCACCCAGTATAACAAAAAGTGTTTCTGAACAGGATTACCAACTAGAGCTTTAAGTCAACATTACTGAAATATCCACGTTAAATATCAAAGTCACAGAACCAAATCATATTTATTTTAAAAAGTAAACATGTGAGAAAACAAACTCCTGTAGTTTGTTGTTGTTTTTGTGCTCATGCTGTCTTATTGTTCACACATTTTGTTTTTATTTTTTCTGACATGTAAAGTGTGTTTGAGTACCTTTTAAAACGCTACACAAATAAATTATTATTATTGTTGCTGCAGAGTTTTAAATCGATCGATATCGATAATTATTGATCATGCAGGATGTGACTGATGATGTTTTGTAGTAGGACGTGGAAACAGCTGATGTTTGGTCACATTTGTGTAAACGTAGCAGAGTGACACAGAATTCATGTGGATTTGTTGAACTTGTGACTCCTGCAGGGATTCACTCACGTTGTTGTTTAATTCATCAGTAATTAATCACAAAGTAACTACACCCAAACTACAGAGCCTGTAGTCTGACTGACTGCTGCTTCTTCACTCAGTTAAAGTAGATGAATGTATGTAAACTTGTTACCGTAGGAACAGTGGTCACATGACCTGAAACGAGCCAAAACAACAAACAGCACCACACCTGCAGTCGTCACTGGGCTCTGTGTGTGTGGGGTGTGTGTGTGTGTGTGTGTAAACCAACATGTCAACAGGCTTGCTGGTATTTAGTAAAGGTCATTGGACGTATGTAGACACACACACACACACACAGGATTCCTCTCGTCCAATGAAAACTGACCTTTTCTAACTGTCTGTCCACTGTGACTGTTTGATCTCTGATTGGATGTTTCAGCGTGACATCACAGAGACCAGCTGTTGATGAGATGTTTGGTACATGTACTGCAGTTTATACACGTTAGTCTGGTCCAGGGGTGTCAAATATACGGCCAACGACCCAAAACTGGTCCTCTGAAGGGTCCAATCTGACCTGCTACAGTGTCAACATGGCAGTGAAGTCATTGATTCCAGTTTTTTAATAAAATGCAGATATTCCTGATTTATATTGTTGAAGACTTACTTTTCTCAAGACTTCTCAGACTGCTCATCATCTGTTCTGCAACCTCTGAACTGGAGTGGTCGGTAAACAAGTTTCTTGTTTTTTATCTGCATCATTGTACACATCAACACAACAACATGACAGGCTGTAAACTTTACAAACTGAGTCTCTAAATCACCACAAACCACAAAACTAACTGTGATGGAAGCAGAGAAAGAGTGATAGAAACAGAGCGCAGCTGACGCGCCGTCAGACGCTTCACCAGAGCGCACCACGGAGCGCGCAGAGCGGCTGACGCGCCGTCATACGCTTCACCAGAGCGCAGCGCGGAGCGCGCAGAGCGGCCGACGCGCTCTTCACACGCTCACCAGAGATGCAGCGGAGGGAAGAACAGAGCGCCTGGCGCGCCGTCATACGCTTCACCAGAGCGCACCACGGAGCGCGCAGAGCGGCTGATGCGCCGTCATACGCTTCACCAGAGCGCAGCGCGGAGCGCGCAGAGCGGCCAACGGCGCCGTCAGAGCTTCACCAGAGCGCAGCGCGGAGCGCGCTGAGCGGCTGACGCTTGTTTTTGTCTCTGACAGGCTCAGATTGTTCTTGTTAGTGTCTGACAACATTATGAAAGGATCAATACAGTCAGAGAGCTTTTTTCTTAAAGAGGAAGAGACGTTTGGTTTCAGCAGAACAACTCATCAGAATCCTTTTGCATCATCGTCAAACTGAGAGCAGCTGCAGACTGAAGCTCATCATCAAACTGTTGTCTTGTCCAGGACTCTCTGACAGAGAGACTTTCCAGGTCAAATAAAGGATCAATACAATCAATTTAAAACTAAATCTGACCTGCGGACTCTCTCGTTGGCCTCTCGCTCCGCCTCCTGACAGCGTTGTAGCTCCGCCTCCACTCTCTGCTTCTCCTTTGACAGCTGCTGCACCTGGAACAGCAGGGGTGTGGTCTGAGGGGGCGGGGCCTGCTGAGCTGGAGAGACGCCGTCACCAGGCAACGAGGAAGGAGGAGGAGGGGTGAGGAGGTCCTGAGAGCTGAGACAGGAGGAGGAGGAGAAGACGGTTACAAAAATCTGTCTCTTCAAACAAACGTATCTAAAAACAGTTCAAACTGTCAGCATCATCATGACATCATCATGACATCATCACATCCATTCCTTCTTTCTCTCTTCTTCCTTTTTTTCTCTGCTAAAAGTGTTTGTGCAGCTGTAAACTGTAAACCAGCCCTAACTGACCTCAAGGTGGCGCTGTAACAGTCAAGTTTACGTCATCTTGAAAACAGCAGGACTGAAAATTCTTTCACCATTTTAATCTTTTAATTCATCTACATCTTTTCTCAGTTCGTCTTCTGCTTTAAAAATGTCAACTTTTATGATCTAAAACATATTTTCATGAACTCTCAGACCGTCAGATCGTCCTGAACATGAGTCACATCATCTACAGACTTTACTGATCTAAAGATATTAAAGGAATTCTGATCCTTCAGTCAGTTTGGATTTTATGAGCCAATTAATTCTGATCAAAACAGCAAGTCTGTAATAACTGAATGAACAAACTGAGACATCAACATGAAAACACATTCAGGAGACAAAGGTGAAAAGATGATATCTCAGTTGATGCATGAATTTGTTTGAATTTGAATTGTTTTGCATGATCTCGGGTCATGACTCACTGATGCATGAATTTTGGTAATAACTGATTAAAGTGGGCAGGGCTTATTACAACAAATTTAGATTTGTAGACATTTGACAGTCCAAACTTGTAACAATCAGCCGTACGTCCTGCAGAGCTGAAAGTTCTTCAACACATCTGCTGAATTTTTATTTAAAAAAGATAAAAAAATCACTTCACTTCTGTGTCTCCACAAGTTTTCAGAAGTGACCAAAATCCACACAGACGTTCTGATGGTCGAGATCCAGTTTCACACTGTGTTCAGATCAAACAGAGGTCTGCAGTTAGATTTAATATCTGCCTGTAATTTCTTCTGTATGAACATTTTATTTTTCTCTGTTTGATGAAACATCACCAAAATATTTGATAAAACACCTGAAACCAGCAGAATAATGTGAGATTTTTTTTAAAGAATTTTATCACCAACATTTGAACTTTTGTGAGAGTTTGAAGTTCAAACAGATAAAAATGTTCCAGTTTTTGAAACATGTGATGTGATCGATCAGCTTGTAAACAGTTGAAACTGTGTGTCCTCACTGCTGCAGTCTGAGTCTCCTGTGTGGCGCCCCCTGCAGGACTGCGTGTCGTGTGTCTGATCAATGTTTGTTTCTTACAAACGTCCAAATACTCACAGTCTACTTGGACCCCGTTTTTTGCTGCTTGCGTCTGTATTTTAAATTATTTTTGGGTCTTTTCAGTCTTTATCTGACAGGACAGCAGGCTGGACTCTCAGACTCTGTGAGCCGAAGTCCTGCCTCTTCCTCTGTGCCCCAAAAAATCTGAGCTGTAGTAAACGGTGAGAGACGAAGAATTTTCTGATCCTGTTTGAATCGTGTCCTGAATCACACAGATGATGTTTGTCAATTTAAAAGAACTTAACTTCTCTCGTCTCTCGTCTCAGCGCCAACATGGCCGCCACCTTGTGATGTTATCTCACCTGACGTGTTTCATCAGAGACTCCTGCTCCTTTTATCAGCAGGGAAGAGACAGAACGAGACCGACCTGATGGTCATGTGACCTGGGGCGCCACCATGAGCCACACTAACCTACACTAGTCACGGATCTGTCTGAGGTTTCTGCCTGTTAAAACGAAGTTTTTCCTCGCTGCTGTCGCCAAAGTGCTTGCTCATGGGGGAATTGTTTCAATTGTTGGATGTAAGTATAATTAATTATTGAGTGTGGTCTAGACCTACTCTATATGTAAAGTGTCTTGAGACAACTTTGTTGTGAATTGGTGCTATATAAATAAAATTGACTTGACTTGACTAACCCTGAGTTATTACTGCACATATGATCAAATATCCTGTAAGATACGATCTGTGACATCATCACAACAAAATTCACTTACAAACATTTTGTTGAATGAATTTTAACTGCAGACGCCACAGAAAAAAAATCCTTTCTTAATTTAATTAGCAAACTGTAAATAAAATACTTCATAATTTAATAGTGGAAAAAGTTACTTGATGTTCTAATATCTTTTCAATCAACATGTTTAACACCAGTCAGTGATTCAGGTGCGTCTCCACCTCTGTGATGCGTTCACTGTCTCCTCACCAGCAGTAAACTGGTGTCAGCAGATTTAAATAAAGTTTGGAGCAGATCAGTTCGACCTCGTCTCTGTGAAGCAGCTGATAGATAATCAATCACCTGTGATATTGATAGCTTCTCACCAGGCTTCAGGTTAATTAAAGGTAAACAGAGGAGACAGACAGCCAGAGGACAGAACAGAGGACAAAGGTCCCAGTTCACCCAGTTCACCCAGCTTCACTTCAGACTGGAGCTTCAGATGGTTTCAGGTCTCATGATTCGTCTTCAGTCGTTTTCTTGACGCTTCCTGTTGTTTTTTTTTCTCTGATTTGTGGGTAAAGAGAATGATTCTCTCTTCTGATTGGACAACAGGTTTCCATGGATACCATCAGAGTTTGAACTGTGGTGTGACATCATCAGCTGGAAGAGGACATGGAGACGTACGACAAGTGTTTTCTGTAACGAACGTTTTCATCATCGACTAATCAGCTGAGCCTCGAGGAGCAGAAGCACAATCTGAGTTTAATCAAACATCACCACACTCTGTGTGTCTGTCTGTGTGTGTGTGTGTCTGTGCCATTGTTGTCCACTGAGCTCCTGAGCCAACAGTCAGCAGGTCAGAGGTCAAAGGTCAGAGGAGGTCAGTCTTCTTCCTGAGCTGCATCAAATGAAGTTTGAGTCAAACAGATGTTTGATGTCAAAGAAGCAGCTGATCCACAGCTGTCGACCTGCTGGATCCACGAACACATCCAGACTGAGACCAGCTGAGACCCAGAGGTGATCCAGATCCACCAAAGACCGGTTAGCACAGATCTAAACCAAACAGAGCTGATCACATGATCGATTGATCCTGTCACAATCTTGTCAGCTGAAAAATACGTTCAAACATGCAGAGCACGAGGACGAGCAAGGTAACACGACCAAGAACAGCAGAAGAGAGAGAACAAGAAGACAAAAAATGACACACAATAAACAATAAAAAATGACACAACAAGACGTAACAGGACAAAAAACAACGTAACACAACATCTATTTATCTTTAAATGAAATCTAAAATGAATTTTTTGTTTTTCACTCAGTGTCGAGTCTTTTTTTCTCCTGGTTTTATCGAGAAAGGTGTTTAAAAATGGTAACTGCTAATCAATATTTTTCAAGCTTTCATATCGAAGGATTGTGATCTGATGGATCAAACCTGTGACGATCATAAAAAAAGAGAAGAAAAAAGAAGATAAATGTGGAAATATGATGATAGTTTGTCTGATCCTGAAAAGATTTATTTAGTTTATTTGATCTTCTGTTTGTAGATTTAGTGTGTCATGTTCCTCTAAGTCTGTGATTATTATTATTATTATTATTATTATTATTATCATTATTATTTGTTTTTTATTATATATTATATTATACTATTATATTATACTATTATATATTTATTTATTTATTTTTAAAGATCTATGTATCTGTCATATGGCTGCTCATCTCTCTCTTTCTTACTGTTGGGGTCCTTTATTTTGGCAGAGAACTGGGATGTGTATGGAAGGAAAAGAGGTTATATGATGTTGCTCCACAATATAAAGTTGTTCTGTTGGATAATGAAGTGCCTATTTTAGATTATAGTGAATATTTTGATTAATATTTCACATGTATAGTTGAAATGATGGTTCAAAATACACGTGAACATAAATAAATCAGTTTGTTTGAATAAATCATTGTGTGTCTGAAGTTCACTACACACTCAAAGTAGTTTTTTTTATCGTCCTGCTTCTTTTTAATCAGCTCGCTGTCAAATTTAACTCATGTGTAAAAATGTTGTTGCTCGTCTGGCAGATGCTAACATGCTAACACCAACTTACAGGCTTATTTTGAACCAATCAGACGACAGAAACTAAAGTTCCTGAGACGTTCTGCTGTTCTCTTTACACACATCAGGGACCGACATTAAGAAGTAAAATCAAGCTGATCTCTCTGAGAAAAGAAGGGAAATAACAGGAGAAATGAGGTTTTATTTCCCACCAAAAAAAACATGAAATCAAACTAAAATCCAGACCGCCCCCCCCACCTGCTGATGCCCCCCCTCCTCTGAGTCTCTGCAGGCGTTCAGCATCAATCCTGATGATGTATGGACACTCACAGTTTAGACAGCGTGGACAAACAGCACGACTCAGTCCTGACAATCTGTTTCACTCTGCTGCTGCAGCTTTACAACATTTCTACATCAACAGTCTCTTTCTATACGTTTATATAGTTTTCTACATGTTTATATCTGCATGTTTATATCGACATGTTTATATCTGCATGTTTATATCGACATGTTTATATCTGCATGTTTATATCGACATGTTTATATCTGCATGTTTATATCTGCATGTTTATATCGACATGTTTATATCTGCATGTTTATATCTGCATGTTTATATCTGACATGTTTATATCGACATGTTTATATCGCATGTATCATGTTTATATCGACATGTTTATATCTGCATGTTTATATCTGCATGTTTATATCGGCATGTTTATATCTGCATGTTTATATCTGCATGTTTATATCGCATGTTTTATCTGCATGTTTATATCTGCCATGTTTATATCTGCATGTTTATATCGACATGTTTATATCTGCATGTTTATATCTGCATGTTTATATCGACATGTTTATATCTGCATGTTTATATCTGCATGTTTATATCGACATTGTTTTATATCTGCATGTTTATATCGACATGTTTATATCTGCATGTTTATATCTGCATGTTTATATCTGCATGTTTATATCGCATGTTTATATCTGCATGTTTATATCGACATGTTTATATCGACATGTTTATATCTGCATGTTTATATCGACATGTTTTTTTTTTTTTAATAATCATATTTTATTTCGTTTTCAGAACAGTAACACAACAACACATATAAACACCCATCATCAGCAGTGGTCTGAGCAAGGAAAGAAGATTCAAATAAAGTAAAAAGTGAGAAGGAAAAACCAAAAACAGGATAAAGAAAACCCCCCCCCCCCAAAAAAAAAAGACAAAACAAAACAAAAACAAATCAAAAGAAACAATAACAATAGAGAGTAAAATGATATCAACAACAAACAAAAATGTGTGTCCTTGTAACTGCTAGTAAGCATTTCCCATCGCTGGTTCACCCACCCTGGACCTCTCTAATCCAGCGCCTCCCCTCTGTATAATTTCACTTAGATCCTTAGGCAGGTAATCTATTAGAGGTTGCCATATGTCCATAAAAGTGTTATCGTTTCCTTTTAATTTGGCACTTAGTCTCTCCATAGGAAAGACTCTAAAAATTTCTTTGTACCATTGAGTTATAGTGGGAGGCTTCTTGCTGATCCAATTAAATAATATACATTTCCTTGCCAAAAACAAGAGTTTATTGAGTAGTTTTAGTCTTTTTGTATCCAAGACTCTATTCATGGGAGGCAACCCCAATAGGAACTGGCCTGGATCTTTACAAATCTTGTGTTTAAGAATTGATGTCACTTCCTTAGATACACATGACCAGAACCTTGATATTCTTGGACAGTTCCAGAAGCAGTGTATATATGTTCCACTTGCCATTTTACATTTCAGGCACAAAGGCGATCTATTAGGATCAATTTTATTCAAAACATGAGGTGTCCTATGCTGTCTATGAAATATTTTATATTGTATTTCTTTAAATTTATTGCTGAGGAACAAAGAGTGGACTGTCTGAATACATCTTTCCCACGCACCTTCATCATATACCCTTTGAAGATCCTCCTCCCATCGCTTAGTAAGCCCATCAACACTATGTTGGTTACAGCTCTGAAGGCTATTATAAAAATATGTGATAAGACCTTTATTCAATGTAAGATTAATTATAAACTTGTCAATTGGTCCCTTCAATGTTCCTGTTTGGTTTGGCTTGAGATTTGTATTAATATAGTGGCGGACTTGAAGATAGGCAAAAAAATCTTTTTGTGGGAGTCCAAATCTGTTTTGTGCTTGTGGGAAGGACATGAGGACATTGTTATCATCAAACAAATCTCCAACTACTCTTACTCCCCTTTTTTGCCAAGAACGAAAAACATCATTTTCAATACCAGGTAAGAAGTCCCTGTTACCCATAAGTGGGGTCAGATAGGAAAAGGCACCCTTTCTACCTACAAACCTATGCATGTCATGCCAGATCCTAATAGAGCTTTGAAGAATTGGATTGTCCCTTACTTTGGGCAGGGCAGTTTTTTTGCAAGTAAGTTCCCCTAATAATCTAAATGGAGCACAAGCCCAAGATTCAAGTGGGTCCTCTATTCCCTTTAAATAGCAGTGAGCCCAGTCATAAATGAATCTGCCATGACAGGCCCAATTGTATAATATAATATTAGGAAATGCTAAACCTCCACTATCTCTTGGGAGCTGTAAGGTTTTCATACTTAACCTGGGTTTTTTCCTTTGCCAAATGAACTTTGAGAGATCTCTTTCAACCTCTCTTGCTACCTTTTTAGAAATATACAGGGGCAACATCTGCATGACATAGAGTAACCGAGGTTAGAACGTTCATTTTTATTAAATTAATCCTGCCCATCCAAGTAATTGGCAAATCCATCCATCTGTTAAGATCATTCTTTATATCTTTACATACAGAGTTAAAATTTCGTCTCAACAAACTATTAATATTTTGGACGACTGAAATGCCTAAGTATGCGAATCCTGAAGTAGACCAAAGAAATGGGAAGTTCGGTATGTTTGGTACATTATGACCATATCCGACTGGCATGGCCATTGACTTACTAAAATTAATCTTGTATCCAGAGAGGGACCCGAAGGTCTGAATGACAGACATTAAAGCTGGTATAGACTTATCTGGGCTGGTGATAAAAAGAAGAACGTCATCTGCATATAATGCAATCTTATGTGATGTGGATTTAATTTGGAAACCTGCTATATTGTTATGGCCTCTAATAGCCTCTGCTAGTGGTTCGATGACCAAAGCGAAAATAAGCGGGGACAAGGGGTCCCCTTGTCGAGTTGACCTCCCTAACTTAAACTCTGATGAATTTATGCCATTTACAAGTACACTTGCTCTAGGTGAGAAATATATCAGCCTAATAAGTTTAATAAACCCCTCCCCCAATCCAAATTTTTCCATAATAGTGAACAGATAAGGCCACTCTACGCGATCAAACGCCTTTTCGGCGTCGAGAGAGATAACAAGACCTTGTACCTGATTAGTATTTGCATGTTGAATGATGTTAAGTAATTTCCTCATATTGGTAAAAGAGTTCCTGTTTTTAATAAAGCCTGTCTGGTCCGCTCCAATTAGGAGAGGCAGGTAGTTCTCAAGTCTTTTCGCTAGTATTTTTGAAAAATTTTGCTGTCCACATTCATCAGGCTAATAGGGCGATATGAGCTGCACTCATCAGGGGGTTTTCCCTTCTTAAGGATTAAGGATATATTAGCAGCATACAAAGAGCCTGGTAGGGAGCCTTTCTCTATTGAATGAAGGTACATCCTAAGCAGGGGTCCATCTATAGAGTTTGCTAGTTTTTTATAAAACTCTGGACCATAACCATCTGGTCCCGGAGCTTTTCCGTTCTGCAGGGATTTTATTGCGTTTTTTATTTCTTCATTAGTTATTGGTCTTCCAAGAGCGGATTTATCTGCTTCTGATAAGGAGGGGAGACTAAGC
This sequence comes from Lutjanus argentimaculatus, assembly GCA_034769285.1. Taxonomy (NCBI): domain Eukaryota; kingdom Metazoa; phylum Chordata; class Actinopteri; order Lutjaniformes; family Lutjanidae; genus Lutjanus; species Lutjanus argentimaculatus. The sequence goes on along the minus strand of JAWZSL010000003.1, from coordinate 12,228,558 downwards.
TTCTCTAGAAAACCCTGTATACACTGTGATGATGTAGTGGATTCTGAGGTATAAAGTTTTTCGTAAAAGTTCTTCATTATCTCCACCATCATTTTGGTCTCATAATGATTTTTCCCAGTTTCGTCCTTTAATGAGGAGATAGCCCTAACATCACGCCTACCAGCTGCTAAACGTGCCAGTAGTCGTCCCGGTTTGTCACCCATTTCAAATAGTGTCATGGTCTCTGTCTCTCAGCCCCCTTCTCCACCGGCTGCAGTGTTTCTCCTCTCTCCCTCCCTCTGCTTCACTCTCCGGCCAGTCACGCCCACCTCCTCAGACCTACCCCCTTCACCGGCCGCACAGCTGTAGCTCATTGCTCATCACCTCTGTATTTAAGCCTCACTAACCCTCCTCTCTTTGCCAGATTGTTCCTCTGCAGTATGCACGACTTTCCAGCGCTCATTACCTGCCTGATCTCCCGCTACCGACCCTGCCTGTCCCCGACCTACTCTCCTCGTCTGCCTCCCGGTGAGCCTACCTGCCTTCTGTCCCCGACCTACTCTCCTCGTCTGCCTCCCGGTGAGCCTACCTGCCTTCCGTCCCCGACCACGTGCTCCGCCTCGGCGTCTTCGGCTTCTGTCTGCTCTTCTGGTTCCGACCCTCCCGTCTGGCCTCGGCTCCTCTTCTGTCTGCTCCTCGACGGTACCTCTGCCTCCTCGGACTGCTCATCAGGCTCCGACTCCTCCGCTTGGCCTCGGCTCATCCTCCGCTGCTCGCTCTTCCCCGGCGTCTCTGCAGCATCAGCCGGCGCCTCCGGCCGGGATCACCCTGCATCGCCAGCCTCGCCTACAGTAAGCCTCTTCCCCTGTTTCCCGGCCGCTCATAGACAGAACTGTTCGGGTCCGAGGGCTCACGTTCCCTCCCTCGGCCCCGCGGCCGGGCTCGGCTCCTTCCCCCTCTCAAGCCAGAGGTTCAGAGACTGTGTGTGGGCAGCTAGCCCGAAGCTTGAACTGATTACCGTGCAAATTCACCTGCTCGAGTCACTGTGTGCCAGCCGAATAAATAAAGGTCATTACCAACTGTTCCTGATTCCCAGAGTGCTGCATTTGGGTCCTACACACACCCGTTACAGCACAATCTGGCCAAGAATGGACCCAGCACACTCGTCATCTCCTCAGGCCCGTTTGGAGCGAGTGGAGGGAATGCTCCAACACCACGAGGCACAGCTAGCGTCCAACGCAGCGGAGGCTCGGCAGACAGCGTCGGCTCTGGAGCAAGCGCTAACCTCCCTCGCTAACCAGGTACAACAGCTAGCGGCCTCCTTGTCCCAGCCTGCAGCGCCCGCTCCGGCCCCTCTCCCCCGGCTCCAGCTCCGCCGCCGGGTTTTGCTCCTGAGCCCCGGGTGGGGACCCCGGAACGTTATTCGGGGGACCCCGAGGGCTGCAACCCATTCCTGACGAACTGCTCCATTTTGTTTGCTCTGCAGCCCCAAACCTTCGCCTCGGAGGCGGCGAAGGTAGCTTTCACCGTCAATCATCTGACTGGCAGGGCCCGCCTGTGGGGAACGGCGGAGTGGGAGAGAGGCACGCCAGCTTGCTCCTCCTTCCAGGCGTTTGCTACCGAGCTACGCAAAGTGTTCGGACCTGTTCCGCTGGGACCCGACGCCACCGGGGGACTCATGGGCCCGAGACAGGGAGCTCAGACCGTCGCGGATTACGCCATAGACTTTCGCACCCGGGCCCGTCTCAGTGATTGGAATTCTGCTGCCCAGTGCGACGCCTTTCTCCATGGACTAGCACCTTACATCAAAGATGAGTTGGTTTCATTCGACCTCCCATCCTCTCTTGACGGCCTCATTGAACTGACGTCCAGGCTGGACCGGCGCATCCAGGCGAGGAGGAGGGAGTTACGTCAGGCAGGGCCGGATCACCGGCCCTCGGGCCGCCTGCGGGGGGCCCCAACCGCCTCCAGCCTGCCCCCTGAGACTCCTTCCGGGGGGGCCGAACCCATGCAGGTGGGACGCACCAGCCTTACACTGGAGGAACGAGAGCGCCGCCGCCAAGGGAACCTCTGCCTGTATTGCGGCCGAGCTGGCCACTTCATCTCCCGCTGCCCAGCAAAAGGAAGGGCTCAGCCGTAAGCGGGGGTGTCCTGCTGAGCCGAACCACTGACTCTGCCCCTTACTCACGACCCCTGTTTCACGCTCGGCTGCTGTTGGCGGGGGGTTTCCACACCCTCACCACCTTCATTGACTCTGGGGCGGACGTCAGCCTCATTGATGAGGAGCTGGCCCGTCAGCTGGGGGTCGACCAGATTCCTCTGCCTCGTCCCATTCCGGCCAGCGCTCTGGACGGCCATCTCCTGGGAACTGTCACCCACCAGACCACACCCATTCGCATGCTCCTGTCCGGAAATCACCACGAGACCATTCAGTTTCACGTCCTGAAGTCTCCACGTGTCCCGCTGATCCTGGGCTACCCCTGGCTCCGTCGTCACAACCCCCACATCGACTGGTCGACGGGGTCCATTCTGGGTTGGAGCACCACATGCCATCAGGTCTGCCTCAAACAAGCAGCTGCACCTCAACCGTCAGTGACCTCCTGCTCAGCACCCGACCTGACGGGGGTGCCCGCTGAATACCATGACTTCAGGGAGGTGTTCAGCAAGGCCAAAGCTACCTCCCTGCCTCCTCATCGGCCCTACGACTGTGCTATTGACCTCCTGCCCGGCACCTCGCCCCCCAAGGGTCGTCTCTACTCCCTGTCCGGACCTGAGAGGGAGGCCATGGATCTCTACATTAATGACTCACTGGCGGCCGGGATCATCCGTCCCTCTTCTTCTCCTGCGGGGGCCGGATTCTTCTTTGTGGAGAAGAAGGACCGGTCCCTGAGACCCTGTATTGACTACAGGGGCCTAAACGACATCACGGTCAAGAACCGCTACCCCCTGCCACTCATCGCCTCGGCCTTCGAGCTGCTTCAGGGGGCCATGATCTTCACCAAGCTGGACCTCCGCAACGCCTATCATCTGGTTCGGATCCGGGAGGGGGATGAATGGAAGACGGCCTTTAACACGCCCACGGGACACTACGAGTACCTGGTCATGCCCTTCGGCCTCACTAATGCCCCGGCTGTCTTCCAGGCACTTATTAATGACGTTCTGAGGGACATGCTCAACAAATCTGTGTTCGTTTACCTGGATGACATCCTGATCTTCTCCCGGTCCAGGAGGAGCATGTGCATCATGTTCAGGCCGTGCTCCAACGCCTGCTGGAAAACTCTCTGTTCGTGAAGGCCGAAAAATGTGAGTTCCACGCCACCTCTGTCTCGTTCCTGGGGTACATCATTGGTCAAGGCAGCATGGAGATGGACCCCTCCAAGGTGTCAGCCGTCACCTCCTGGCCTCCCCCGGACTCCCGGAAACAGCTGCAGCGCTTTCTGGGGTTCGCCAACTTCTACCGGAGGTTCATCCGGGGGTACAGCACCGTGGCCGCCCCACTCACCTCCCTCACCTCCTCCAAGGTCCCTTTCCGCTGGTCCCCGGCAGCTGAGGAGGCATTCCAGAACCTCAAGGCCCGGTTCACATCGGCTCCGATCCTCCTGGTTCCCGACCCCGAGAGACAGTTCGTGGTGGAAGTGGATGCCTCCGATGTAGGGGTGGGAGCTGTCCTCTCTCAACGGTCTGAGCAGGACCAAAAACTGCACCCCTGCGCCTTCTTCTCCCGGCGCCTATCCCCAGCCGAAAAGAACTATGACATTGGTAACCGCGAGTTGCTGGCGGTGAAGCTGGCTCTGGAGGAATGGCGTCACTGGTTAGAGGGCACTAAGCTGCCCTTTTTGGTCTGGACGGACCACAAAAACTTGGAGTACATCCGCTCCGCCAAGAGACTGAACTCCCGCCAAGCCCGGTGGTCACTATTCTTCACCAGGTTTGACTTCTCCCTCTCCTATCGGCCGGGCTCCCGTAACATCAAGCCGGACGCCCTTTCTCGCCAGTTCAGGGAGAAGGAGAACTCCGCCCCTGGCTCTGACACCATCCTCTCCGCTCCCCGTCTGGTGGCGTCTCTCTCCTGGGAAGTGGAGGAACGGGTCAAAGCTGCCCTGGCGAACCAACCGGGTCCCAGTGCCTGTCCCCACGACCGCCTGTTTGTCCCTCAGGATTTAAGATCTGAAGTCCTGCAATGGGCACACGGCTCCCGGCTCACCTGTCACCCTGGCATTCTACGCACCAAGGAGGTGCTGCAGCGACGATTCTGGTGGGCTAGCTTGGATGAAGATACCAGGGACTTCGTTAAGGCCTGCCCTATCTGCTGTCAGCAGAAGTCCCCTCGTCAGGCCCCCGCCGGCTACCTGCACCCCCTGCCTGTGCCACATCGGCCCTGGTCCCATATCTCCCTGGACTTTGTCACCGGTCTGCCACCATCGGGTGGCTACACCACCATCCTGACGGTGGTGGATAGGTTCAGCAAGATGGCTCACTTCGTGCCCCTACCTAAGCTCCCGTCGGCTAAGGAGACCGCCGAGCTCGTCCTGCAGCACGTGTTCCGGCTCCACGGCCTCCCTCTGATGTGGTCTCCGATCGTGGCCCCCAATTCACATCAGTCTTCTGGCGGGAGTTCTGCGGCCTCTTGGGGGCAACCACCAGCTTGTCTTCCGGCTACCATCCTCAATCCAACGGCCAATCAGAGAGGATGAACCAGGAGATGGAGACGTCCCTTCGCTGCATGGCCTCCAAGCGCCCCTCGACCTGGTCCAAACAGCTGTTGTGGGTGGAGTACGCCCACAACACCCTAACCAGTTCTGCCACAGGGCTGTCCCCCTTCCAGTGCGCCTACGGCTTCCAGCCTCCTCTGTTTCCGGCCCTGGAGAAGGAAGTCTCCTGCCCCTCTGTGGAGGTCTTCATCCGCCATTGCCGCCGGACCTGGACCCAGGCCAGAGCTGCGCTCCTCAGGGCCGCAGAGCGTTACTCCACAGCCGCCAATCGTCATCGCTCCAAGGCCCCCACTTACCTGGTGGGGCAGAAGGTGTGGCTCTCTACCCGGGACCTCCCCATGAGGGTCGAGTCCAAAAAGCTGGCCCCCAAGTTTGTTGGGCCGTTCGTCATCGAGAAGGTCATCAATCCTGCGGCCGTCAAGCTCAAGTTACCTCGCTCCATGCGGGTTCATCCCACATTCCATGTTTCCAAAGTCAAACCTGTGAGTGAGAGTCCGCTGATGCCTGCATCGCAGCCGCCACCTCCTCCCCAGATCATCGACGGGGGTCCTGCCTTCTCGGTTCACCGCCTGTTGCGCTCCCGTCGCCGGGGGAGGGGCCTCCAGTACCTTGTTGACTGGGAGGGATACGGCCCTGAGGAGAGGTCGTGGGTCCCGGCCCGCCACATCCTGGATGCACGGCTCATCCGGGACTTTCATCGCCGCCATCCTGACCAACCCTCCAGAGTTTCCCCGGGAGGGTGTACCAATGCAGAGACTCTGTCCCCCCCATCATCGGAGGCGTCTGGGGACGAAGAGGAGGAGGAAGGGTCATCTCCAGATGGGAGTGACTCCCCCATTGAGAACGAGGAGGCTGAGATGGACGTCTCGGACGAATTCTAGCCCTCCTCCAGGCCCCCACCACCCACCCGGCCTGGGGGGTGCCTTTGGGGACGTCAAGGGCCGTCCCTTGAGGGGGGGGTCCTGTCATGGTCTCTGTCTCTCAGCCCCCTTCTCCACCGGCTGCAGTGTTTCTCCTCTCTCCCTCCCTCTGCTTCACTCTCCGGCCAGTCACGCCCACCTCCTCAGACCTACCCCCTTCACCGGCCGCACAGCTGTAGCTCATTGCTCATCACCTCTGTATTTAAGCCTCACTAACCCTCCTCTCTTTGCCAGATTGTTCCTCTGCAGTATGCACGACTTTCCAGCGCTCATTACCTGCCTGATCTCCCGCTACCGACCCTGCCTGTCCCCGACCTACTCTCCTCGTCTGCCTCCCGGTGAGCCTACCTGCCTTCTGTCCCCGACCTACTCTCCTCGTCTGCCTCCCGGTGAGCCTACCTGCCTTCCGTCCCCGACCACGTGCTCCGCCTCGGCGTCTTCGGCTTCTGTCTGCTCTTCTGGTTCCGACCCTCCCGTCTGGCCTCGGCTCCTCTTCTGTCTGCTCCTCGACGGTACCTCTGCCTCCTCGGACTGCTCATCAGGCTCCGACTCCTCCGCTTGGCCTCGGCTCATCCTCCGCTGCTCGCTCTTCCCCGGCGTCTCTGCAGCATCAGCCGGCGCCTCCGGCCGGGATCACCCTGCATCGCCAGCCTCGCCTACAGTAAGCCTCTTCCCCTGTTTCCCGGCCGCTCATAGACAGAACTGTTCGGGTCCGAGGGCTCACGTTCCCTCCCTCGGCCCCGCGGCCGGGCTCGGCTCCTTCCCCCTCTCAAGCCAGAGGTTCAGAGACTGTGTGTGGGCAGCTAGCCCGAAGCTTGAACTGATTACCGTGCAAATTCACCTGCTCGAGTCACTGTGTGCCAGCCGAATAAATAAAGGTCATTACCAACTGTTCCTGATTCCCAGAGTGCTGCATTTGGGTCCTACACACACCCGTTACAAATAGTCTATGTTTTGCATAAAAGATACTTGCTTCTGCCCTTTGTGTCAAAAGTTGGTTAAGAGCTGACCGTGTGGCTTCTGCTTTTTTAGACAGGGTTACGGAGTAGTTATCCTTTAATTCTTTATCAAAATCAGCCAATTGTCTCTCTAAACTCAGCTGCTCTCTCAAAGCTTTCCTTTTCCTCACTGTGCAGTATGAAATTATGGCTCCCCTCAAGTATGCCTTAAGTGTATCCCAAAGTATTGATGGATTGGTATCATCATTATCATTAGTTGATAGGAAGAAATTAATTTGTTCTTCCATAAAAGTCAAAAATGAGGGACTATTAAAGAGTGAGGGATTTAATCGCCAGTGGTGTGGCGTGGGTTGGGGGGAAGGGGGAGAAACCATAATGGACACATCTGCGTGGTCTGATAATAGCCGGGTACCTATAGTGCATTCCTCCACTCTATCAAGCACCGTCCTTGAGACAAAAAAATAATCTATTCGGGAAAAACTTTGGTGCGGATGTGAAAAAAAGGTATAATCTTTCCCTCTAGGGTGGATAGTTCTCCAAGCGTCAAACAACTGTAAATCTGCACATAGTTCTCTAGTGGCCTCCCTCATTTTAGATGTGACTTTAGTCATGGGGCTTTGGTCTACCTCAGGGTTCATAACACAGTTAAAGTCTCCTCCAAGGATACTAAATGTTGCAGACAACTCAGAGGCATCAGCTATTAATTTAGAGTAGAATTCTTCTTGGTAAACATTTGGAGCATATACACATCCAATCATTATATGTTCCCCTTGTAAAAACCCTGTAATAATCACATATCGACCTTCACAGTCTTTAACACACTTTTCTAAAATAAATGGAGTATTCTTATTTATTAGGATGGCTACTCCTCTCTTACTCGTAGAAAATGAGGAATAATAAATTTGTCCCACCCACTCTCTCTTCAGTTTTTCATGTTCATTGTCATCCAAATGGGTTTCTTGTAACAAGACTGTTAGCTTTCTCTTTTTTTAGCCAGGATAATAATTTCTTACGTTTAACAGCATTATTTATTCCCTTTATGTTAAAAGAAACATACTTAGTGGTGTTCATCGCTCCAACCAGATAGATGACTGACTATGAATGCATCTAGCATTAAAGCAAGACTTGAGGAGTAGGTAGTACAAGTGCACAAAAGGAGCAGGAGAAGAAAAGGAGGAAAAAAAAAAAAAAAAAAAAATTATAGAAAAAGTTTAGACCTGACTCAGTCCCCTTAAACTTATCTTCAAACATCACAAGTACTAAGAACATGTACTTGTCCTTGAACTCACTCAGCTGAAACGGACATGTCCCTTTGGACTCATGAACTGTCCTCTCAGGGAAACAAAACAATGGGTCCCTTGGAGCTGGGAGAGAACAAAACGCGTTGTGAGCGCACTTGACCATAGTCCACAGTTGTTTTCCGTGAAATGCAGTCATCATGACACCCACTCGCTCCCGACTCGAACCCCCACAATACAGTCATCTTGTATGTAGTCAGCACACTCTAAAGTCAACTTGTGTGTAATAGCCCATAAGGCGCTGTGCGCCGTGCGCACGGGGTGGCATATAAACTCAATTAACAAAGCACCTGCATTAAACTCAGTGTTGTGAACACTTATTTATGCATCAAAACACCCCGATCGGCATATGCTGCTGTAACTTTTCACAGTACTCACGGGACCGTGTCCATTGCCCCGATAATGTGTGCAGCTTCCTCAGCTGTGTCGAAGGAGAAATCCTTGTTGTTGTAGGTGAAGCGCAGGGTTGCCGGGTATTGCATCCTGAACCTGATATTCTTGGAGATCAGCTTTTGGCACACCTCGTTGAAGCTCCTCCGCTGCTGCAGGACATTTTGCGGGACGTCTTGGCGAATGGAGATCCTGGTCCCTTCGTATTCAAGCTTCTGTTTTGCACCAAGGGCTAGTATCTTCATTTTATCCGCCGGGTAATGAAGCTTCATGACGACAACGCGGGGCACACCAGGTTTAGGTCGACCGAGACCCCTGTGGCACCTGTCCAGCCGGATCTTGCCTTTCTTGGTTTCCATGTGGAGGAGTTTGGGCAGCCAGGTTTCGAAAAAGTGCAACGCATTGCTCCCTTCAATCCCCTCTTTGACACCGAAGATCCTGATATTATCCCTCCGGGATCTCGCCTCCTGGTCATCCATGCGGTTAGTGAGAGCGGCGAGTTTGTTTTCCGTGTCTGTTAGCCTGTACTCCAGATTAGCAATGGTATCTTCAGCACTAGAAATGCGATTTTCCGCCTCCTCAATACGCTGTGCTTCACTCTCCATCTTGGCCGCAATAATATCTAATTTGCTGGAAATCATGGACAATTTCTCCTCCATGATCGCCGCAACTTTATCCGAGATCTCCGACGATACCGCAGTTATCAGGTTAGCTCCTACTACTCCGCCATCTTTAGCAGTAGCCCCGTCGTCGGCTTGCTGGTCAATATCTTCCTGAACCGGCGTCTTTGTGGGCTTGTTTTTCGGCATTTCTTGGCCCGGGATGTTCATCGACTAGTTCCGTTTCAATAAACAAAGTATGGCTACAACTATGACTGGTAAAATATGAAATTGCGGGCAATTCTGCCGGGAGCTATCTGGCCTTGATCCTCTCAGTAGGACGTCATCACCGGAACCCCTATATCGACATGTTTATATCTGCATGTTTATATCGACATGTTTATATCGACATGTTTATATCTGCATGTTTATATCTGCATGTTTATATCGACATGTTTATATCTGCATGTTTATATCGACATGTTTATATCGACATGTTTATATCTGCATGTTTATATCGACATGTTTATATCGACATGTTTATATCTGCATGTTTATATCGACATGTTTATATCGACATGTTTATATCTGCATGTTTATATCGACATGTTTATATCGACATGTTTATATCTGCATGTTTATATCGACATGTTTATATCGACATGTTTATATCTGCATGTTTATATCGACATGTTTATATCTGCATGTTTATATCTGCATGTTTATATCTGCATGTTTATATCGACATGTTTATATCGGCATGTTTATATCTGCATGTTTATATCGGCATGTTTATATCGGACATGTTTATATCTGCATGTTTATATCGGCATGTTTATATCGACAGTGCATGTTTATATCGATGTTTATATCTGCATGTTTATATCGGCATGTTTATATCGACATGTTTATATCTGCATGTTTATATCGGCATGTTTATATCTGCATGTTTATATCTGCATGTTTATATCGACATGTTTATATCTGCATGTTTATATCGACAAGTTTATATCGACATGTTTATATCGACATGTTTATATCTGCATGTTTATATTTATATGTTTATATTGACATGTTTATATCTGCATGTTTATATCTGCATGTTTATATCGACATGTTTATATCGACATGTTTATATCGACATGTTTATATCTGCATGTTTATATTTATATGTTTATACTGACATGTTTATATCTGCATGTTTATATCTGCATGTTTATATCTGCATGTTTATATCGACATGTTTATATCTGCATGTTTATATCTGCATGTTTATATCTGCATGTTTATATCGACATGTTTATATCTGCATGTTTATATCTGCATGTTTATATCGACATGTTTATATCGACATGTTTATATCTGCATGTTCATATCTGCATGTTTATATCTGCATGTTTATATCTGCATGTTTATATCGGCATGTTTATATCGACATGATTATATCGGCATGTTTATATCTGCATGTTTATATCGGCATGTTTATATCTGCATGTTTATATCGGCATGTTTATATCTGCATGTTTATATCTGCATGTTTATATCTGCATGTTTATATCTGCATGTTTATATCGACATGTTTATATCTGCATGTTTATATCAACATGTTTATATCGACATGTTTATATCTGCATGTTTATATCGACATGTTTATATCTGCATGTTTATATCGACATGTTTATATCGACATGTTTATATCTGCATGTTTATATTTATATGTTTATATCGACATGTTTATATCTGCATGTTTATATTTATATATTTATATCGACATGTTTATATCTGCATGTTTATATCGGTATGTTTATATCGACATGTTTATATCTGCATGTTTATATCTGCATGTTTATATCTGCATGTTTATATCGACATGTTTATATCTGCATGTTTATATCTGCATGTTTATATCGACATGTTTATATCAACATGTTTATATCGACATGTTTATATCTGCATGTTTATATCTGCATGTTTATATCGACATGTTTATATCGACATGTTTATATCTGCATGTTTATATCGACATGTTTATATCTGCATGTTTATATCGACATGTTTGTATCTGCATGTTTATATCTGCATGTTTATATCTGCATGTTTATATCGACATGTTTATATCTGCATGTTTATATCGACATGTTTATATCTGCATGTTTATATCTGCATGTTTATATCGACATGTTTATATCTGCATGTTTATATCTGCATGTTTATATCGACATGTTTATATCTGCATGTTTATATCTGCATGTTTATATCGACATGTTTATATCTGCATGTTTATATCTGCATGTTTATATCTGCATGTTTATATCGACATGTTTATATCGACATGTTTATATCTGCATGTTTATATCGACATGTTTATATCTGCATGTTTATATCTGCATGTTTATATCTGCATGTTTATATCGACATGTTTATATCGACATGTTTATATCTGCATGTTTATATCGACATGTTTATATCTGCATGTTTATATCAACATGTTTATATCGACATGTTTATATCTGCATGTTTATATCGACATGTTTATAACGACATGTTTATATCTGCATGTTTATATCTACATGTTTATATCTACATGTTTATATCTGCATGTTTATATCTACATGTTTATATCTGCATGTTTATATCTGCATATTTATATCGACATGTTTTATATCTGCATGTTTATATCTGCATGTTTATATCGACATGTTTATATCTGCATGTTTATATCTGCATGTTTATATCGACATGTTTATATCGACATGTTTATATCTGCATGTTTATATCGACATGTTTATATCTGCATGTTTATATCTGCATGTTTATATCTGCATGTTTATATCGACATGTTTATATCGACATGTTTATATCTGCATGTTTATATCGACATGTTTATATCTGCATGTTTATATCTGCATGTTTATATCTGCATGTTTATATCGACATGTTTATATCTGCATGTTTATATCGACATGTTTATATCTGCATGTTTATATCAACATGTTTATATCGACATGTTTATATCTGCATGTTTATATCGACATGTTTATATCGACATGTTTATATCTGCATGTTTATATCGACATGTTTATAACGACATGTTTATATCTGCATGTTTATATCGACATGTTTATATCTACATGTTTATATCTGCATGTTTATATCTGCATGTTTATATCGACATGTTTATATCTGCATGTTTATATCTGCATGTTTATATCTGCATGTTTATATCTGCATATTTATATCAACATGTTTATATCTGCATGTTTATATCTGCATGTTTATATCGACATGTTTATATCGGCATGTTTATATCTGCATGTTTATATCTGCATGTTTATATCGACATGTTTATATCTGCATGTTTATATCGGCATGTTTATATCGACATGTTTATATCGATGTTTATATCTGCATGTTTATATCGGCATGTTTATATCGACATGTTTATATCTGCATGTTTATATCTGCATGTTTATATCTGCATGTTTATATCTGCATGTTTATATCGACATGTTTATATCTGCATGTTTATATCGACAAGTTTATATCGACGTTTATATCGACATGTTTATATCTGCATGTTTATATTTATATGTTTATATCTGCATGTTTATATCTGCATGTTTATATCTGCATGTTTATATCAACATGTTTATATCGACATGTTTATATCGACATGTTTATATCTGCATGTTTATATTTATATGTTTATATCGACATGTTTATATCTGCATGTTTATATCGACATGTTTATATCTGCATGTTTATATCTGCATGTTTATATCTGCATGTTTATATCGACATGTTTATATCTGCATGTTTATATCTGCATGTTTATATCGACATGTTTATATCGACATGTTTTATATCTGCATGTTTATATCTGCATGTTCATATCTGCATGTTCATATCTGCATGTTTATATCTGCATGTTTATATCGACATGTTTATATCTGCATGTTTATATCAACATGTTTATATCGACATGTTTATATCTGCATGTTTATATCTATATGTTTATATCGACATGTTTATATCTGCATGTTTATATTTATATGTTTATATCGACATGTTTATTCTGCATGTTTATATCGGTATGTTTATATCGACATGTTTATATCTGCATGTTTATATCTGCATGTTTATATCGACATGTTTATATCTGCATGTTTATATCTGCATGTTTGTATCTGCATGTTTATATCTGCATGTTTATATCTGCATGTTTATATCGACATGTTTATATCTGCATGTTTATATCTGCATGTTTATATCTGCATATTTATATTTATATGTTTATATTGACATGTTTATATCTGCATGTTTATATCTGCATGTTTATATCGACATGTTTATATCTGCATGTTTATATCTGCATGTTTATATCTGCATGTTTATATCGACATGTTTATATCTGCATGTTTATATCTGCATGTTTGTATCTGCATGTTTATATCTGCATGTTTATATCGACATGTTTATATCTGCATGTTTATATCTGCATGTTTATATCGACATGTTTATATCGACATGTTTATATCTGCATGTTTATATCGACATGTTTATATCGACATGTTTATATCTGCATGTTTATATCTGCATGTTTATATCAACATGTTTATATCGGCATGTTTATATCTGCATGTTTATATCGACATGTTTATATCGACATGTTTATATCTGCATGTTTATATCTGCATGTTTATATCGACATGTTTATATCTGCATGTTTATATCTGCATGTTTGTATCTGCATGTTTATATCTGCATGTTTATATCTGCATGTTTATATCGACATGTTTATATCGGCATGTTTATATCTGCATGTTTATATCGACATGTTTATATCGACATGTTTATATCGACATGTTTATATCTGCATGTTTATATCTGCATGTTTATATCAACATGTTTATATTGGCATGTTTATATCTGCATGTTTATATCGACATGTTTATATCTGCATGTTTATATCTACATGTTTATATCGGCATGTTTATATCTACATGTTTATATCTATATGTTTATATCTGCATGTTTATATCTGTTTATATCTACATGTTTATATCTATGTTTATATCTACATGTTTATATCTATATGTTTATATCTACATGTTTATATCTGTTTATATCTACATGTTTATATCTATGTTCATATCTATATGTTTATATCTATTTTCATATCTACATGTTTATATCTATGTTTATATCTATGTTTATTCTACATGTTTATATCTGCATGTTTATATCTATATGTTTATATCTGCACGTTTATATCTGTTTATATTACATGTTTATATCTACGTGTTTATATCTGCATGTTTATAGCTATATGTTTATATCTGCATGTTTATATCTGTTTATATCTACATGTTTATATCTGCATGTTTATATCTATATGTTTATATCTGTTTATATCTATATGTTTATATCTATGTTTATATCGACATGTTTATATCTGCATGTTTATATTTATATGTTTATATCTACATGTTTATATCTATGTTTATATCTACATGTTTATATCTATGTTTATATCTATATGTTTATATCTATGTTTATATCTATATGTTTTCTACATGTTTATATGTTTAACCAGGAACTTTTTATCAGTAATTGTTGCTCAGACTGCAGGATTAAAAGTGTCTCCTGTTTGTGCTTCACTCATCTAAGTTTTGGTGAAAGCCTCATCAACCATTGTGATGAAACGCGATCACAGGCTACCGTAGTCGCCTAAGTGTGACGTCAGCAGAGCGCCGAGTTGTTGTTGTGTGTACGTTGTTCACATGTGCGCAGTTAATAAATGGCCACTGAATGCCGCAGCAAGTCAACCGAGTCCTCGTTTTCCACACGAGTAAAACTCATGACATGGTGTCAGAAGTGGCCGTCAGGAAGCCTACTGAGTAAGAATGGCAAAGTTCGGACCACCGGAGCCCTTCGACTTCACCCGCCCAGCCGAATGGCCAATGTGGCGCCGCCGGTTCGACCGCTTCAGGATTGCATCGAAGCTGGACAAGGACAGCGGGGAGGTGCAGGTGAACACGCTTCTGTACGCCTTGGGGAGAGATGCGGAGGCTATCTATGAGTCATTTGTGTACAACGAGGGACAGCCAGAGGACAACGCTCACCCGGAGCTCGACTACAAGACGGTAATGGAGAAATTTACCGATCATTTTGTGCCGAAGAGAAACGTTATACACGAAAGAGCATGCTTCCATAAGAGACTGCAGAAGCCAGGAGAGTCTGTTGAAGCTTTTGTCAGAGGATTATATGAGCTGGCACAGTATTGCGAGTTCGGAGGAACTAAAGAGGAACAGATCAGAGACAGGATTGTTATCGGCATATCAGATGGCGATGTGTCACAAAAACTGCAGCTTGAGCAGGACCTCACACTCGATAGAGCCGTTCAGATAGCACGCCAGAGCGAACAAATCAAGCAGCAGAATGTGAGCCTGCGAGCGGATTGCAATGTGGATGCTTTGAGACAAGGAGGACAGCAGCTTCGCGCCAGAAGGAGTGACAATGACGGACAATGGTGGAGACAGCAAGCACTCGGTGAGTCAAAACCTGTTGCTGCATGTACACGTTGCAATAGACAACATGGGAAAACACAGCCCTGCCCAGCTAAGAACAAGAAGTGCAGAAAGTGCAGTAAAGTCGGACATTTCGAAGCAGCCTGTAAAACCAAAATGTTGAAAGAAGTAACAGTGACCTCTGATGAGACAATGAACGGGGACGATGTGTTTTTTCTGGGAGCAGTAACTGAACCTGAGGCAGCCATCATTAAGCAGCCAGATTCAGAAGATGAGTGGCTCGTGGAGTTACCTGTAAACGGCTGTCCTGTTCAGTTTAAAATAGACACGGGTGCCGACATCACTGTAATGTCACAGACTACATTCAACAGACTGCCACTGAGCCCAAAATTAATCAAAGCACAGAAGACACAGCTTGTCACCAGTCCCGGGGGTGAGGTGCAGTGCGTGGGCAAATTCCTGGCCACAACCCAGTTTAAAGGACGGAAATACAAGTACTGGGTCACCGTCATAAGAGGGCCGTACGCCCACAACCTACTGGGGGGGAGCGTTGCTAAGAGGATGGGGCTTGTCAAACGCATCGACAGCATAGACTCAGGCATGCTGGGCGATGTGTTTGGGGACATCGGTCTGCTTAAGTGTGAACCGGTAAAAATTGAACTGAAAGCAGACGCAGAGCCTTACATACTGGCAACACCACGCCGCATCCCCTTCCCACTCCTGTCAAAAGTTGAGACTGAACTGAGACGTATGCTGGACATGGGCATAATAGAAGAGGTCACAGAGCCCACCGATCGGTGTTCCCCAATGGTTCCTGTGGAAAAGAGAAACAGAGAACAAGTGAGAGTATGTGTGGATCTGAAGCGCCTAAATAAGGCAATGAAACGTGAGCATTTCATCTTACCTACACTGGAGGACATCACTCCAAAGCTGGCTGGTGCAAAAGTGTTCTCCACATTGGACGCCTCATGCGGATTTTGGCAGATCCCGTTGGATGCCAGCAGTCAAAAGCTTACGACGTTCATAACACCCATTGGCAGGTTCTGTTTCCGACGCCTGCCATTTGGAATCATGTCTGCTCCAGAGATTTTCCAAAGACAGATGTCCGCCCTATTAAAGGGGCATGAAGGAGTCGTCGTGGTCATGGACGACATACTGGTCTTTGGAGCAACGAAGCAGGAACATGATAGCCGTCTCAACACTGTGCTGAGGACCATAAAAGACAGCAGCTTGAAGCTGAACAGAGCGAAGTGCCATTTCGGCAAGTCAGAGATCCAGTACTTCGGCACATCATCAGTACTGAAGGCATGAGACCGGACCCGGCCAAAGTGAAAGCCATCACAAACATGTCAAGCCCGACCAATGTGGAGGAACTACGTCAGGTCCTGGGTCTCATCAACTACTTGGGGAGGTTCCTGCCAGGTCTCTCCACGATGCTGCATCCCATCACCAGTCTACTGCGGAGAGACAGTGAGTGGACATGGAGTGACGCGCAGGAGCAGGCATTTTCAGCCGTCAAAGCCATGCTCGTGTCAGCACCATCACTGGCTTATTACGATGCCAACTGGAAAACTGTCATCAGCGCGGACGCAAGTAGCTATGGCTTAGGAGCTGCTCTCCTACAAGAACATGAGGACGGCCTAAAGCCAGTGGCATTCTGCTCCCGCACGTTGTCAGAGCGGAGATATTCCCAGATTGAGAAAGAGTGTCTAGCAGGTGTGTGGGCGTGCGAGTGCTTCGCACGCTACATGCAGGGTATGGAAAGCTTCCGCCTACAAACTGACCACAAACCACTTGTACCGCTCATAAACACGTACGACTTAGACAAAGCACCGCCTAGGTGCCAGAGACTCCTGATGAGGCTTCTGAGGTTTCACGTGGTTGCTGAACACGTCCCAGGCAAGCAACTGGTTGTTGCCGACGTTCTCTCCAGGAGCCCGCTAACTGATGCGTGCGACGAGAGCACAGAACATGTGGTACAAGCATACATTGAGTCTGTGGTATCAAATGCACCAGTCACGTCACAGAAACTCAGCGAAATCCGTGCAGCCACACAGCAGGACGAAGAGCTACAGAGCGTGGTAAGGTTCATCAGGAATGGATGGCCACACAAAACAACGTTGTCTCCATCTTTCCACGGATACTACGCTGCAAGAGCACATCTTTCAGAGATCGATGGTCTTGTGCTATACCAGGACCGGCTGGTCATTCCTGTAGCACTAAAGGCCAATGTGCTGAAACAACTGCACCAAGGGCACCAAGGCCTAACACGGTGCCGGGCACGCGCCAGAATGTCAGTGTGGTGGCCGTACATCGGTGCTCAGATCACACAAACAGTTTCAACATGCAGATTCTGCATTGCAAACAAACCTAGCCAGAGACATGAGCCTCTCTTAACTACACCTCTGCCAGCAGGTCCCTGGCAGCGGATAGCGGCGGACTTGTGTGAGTTTGGGAGGGAGCAATACCTCATTGTGACAGACTATTACTCGAGAGACATTGAAATCGCCCACCTGTCGTCAACTGCGAGCCGTCAAGTCATCGACAGGTTCAAAAGCATGTTCGTGAGGTGGGGCATTCCGCTAGAGCTGGTGAGCGATAATGCTACACAGTTTTCATCTGCAGATTTTCAGGACTTCAGCCGGGAGTATGGGTTTCTGCACACGACCTCTAGCCCTCATTATCCCCAGGCTAACGGTGCTGCTGAGCGCGCCGTTCAGACAGCGAAACACATCCTGAAACAGCCTGACCCACATCTCGCTCTCATGTGCTATAGAGCAAACCCCAGTGCTGCAACGGGGGCGAGCCCAGCCGTGCTCATGACTGGGAGGGAGATTCGAACTACTCTTCCTATGCTGGAGCACAAACTCCGTGCTACTCCCGTAGATGGACATCAAGTTCAGCAAAAAGACAGCCAGGCCAAGTCAGCTTACCGGTTTTTCCACGACCATCGTCATTCTGCACGGCCACTTCCTGTTCTACAACCCGGGCAGGACGTCAGGGTGAAGCTTGACGGAGAGAAAGGATGGAGAACACCGGCTAAAGTCATCAGCAGGTGCAGAGAGCCACGATCCTACATGGTGGAGACGGACAGCAGAGCAGTTCTGCGGCGCAATAGGAGGCATCTGCA
The DNA here is from genome assembly GCA_034769285.1 of Lutjanus argentimaculatus. Taxonomy (NCBI): domain Eukaryota; kingdom Metazoa; phylum Chordata; class Actinopteri; order Lutjaniformes; family Lutjanidae; genus Lutjanus; species Lutjanus argentimaculatus. Next base: position 12,210,041 of record JAWZSL010000003.1, on the reverse strand, counting down.
GGCTGTCCCACAGCCTGTGGACCCACCTGAACAACAACAGCAGCAGCTGCAGTCATCCGGATCCCCTGCGCAGCAGCCCAGCAGCCTTCTACCTGTGGTCAGTCCAGGTCACACAGACAGTGCCCCTGTCCAGGGACATTCTGACCCAGCTGTTGAGTGTACGCCACAGCCTTCAACCCCACGCGGAGGCATGCAGGTGACATCCAGAGGTCGAGTAGTCAGAGTTCCCATCAGGTATAGAGACAAAAACATTTAAGGGTGCTTACCTCTGCACTATCTTTACAGTTTGATTAAGTTGAGTTGAGAGTGATGATTTCAGTTATCATGACTACGTAGCGCTTAGGGTTAAAGTCAGTTATGCAGTATGTTACATGTTGCCAGTTATGTGATTATCGGTTCACTTTCAAAAGAGAATCATCATTCCACATGGTCATATTTTGCATGGTGAATACTGATACTGTTAGAGACTCGGAGTGGTTATGGTAATAGGAACAGCATCTATTGAGGGCAGAATAATCCCTACGATGCTGCGGACTGAGGGCAGTCTACCCCGACGTCCTAGATGTAAAAGTTGTTATGTTCCATGCATTCTTGTATATGAGAGTTGCATCCTTGTTTGAAAATGTGAGTCTACTCTCTAAAAGAGGGGAGATGTGATGAAACGCGATCACAGGCTACCGTAGTCGCATAAGTGTGACGTCAGCAGAGCGCCGAGTTGTTGTTGTGTGTACGTTGTTCACATGTGCGCAGTTAATAAATGGCCACTGAATGCCGCAGCAAGTCAACCGAGTCCTCGTTTTCCACACATGAGTAAAACTCATGACAACCATCAAACAAAGATGATTTAAAGGGACAGTTCAAATTATTTGAAGTGTGGTTGTATGAGGTACTTCAGTGTTTTACCTACAGCAGACCTAAAACCTAAAACTGAAGACCTAAAAAATCTACATCACTTTAAGTGTTTAAGACAGAGGGAAACTAGTCATCAGAACTCTGCAACTAGTCCCCTAACCACTGAAACTAGTCCCATGACATTTGACCCTTGTTGACTGATGTTTGAGATGAGAACAGTTTGTGACCACAGCAGCTGGTTTCAGCTCAATGTACCGGTCATCCCCACAGCAGACGTCTGAATCTTATCTGTGTTCAACACTGAGGAAGTCTCCAACATTTCAACACTCTGACCACAGCTGGTTCTTTTCTTCTTACATAAAGACAAAAGTTCACACTTAAACACACTGACAGAAGAATCATCTGGTTCTTAAATAACTTCTTTCTACATTTAATCCAGATGAAATATTTAAAAAGACATTTTTTACTGCAGTCAGAGAGGTTGAACATCAGAAGCTGAGTGCACCAGCTGGGCGTACGCCTGGGTGTAACGTTACGTCCAACTTAAAACAGAAAGTTACGACCAGTTTAAGGTTAAGACAAGTGTCCCAATTAGACTTAAACCCTGTGTGTGTTCCACCTGGTGTAACTTTTACGCCTTGTGTGGAGCGGGCGTAAGTTGGAAACTCAGACTTGTATCCACGGTAATTTTAATGGAATCACACAGCCAGAAAAGAGAAACAAGGATGGCAGCGCATCTTGTTACAGGATGATTAACGAGAGGCCATTCAGAGGAGAAGGAGTCATCCATGACAGGACAAATCTGCTCGATATATATGTTAAAAAAGTGACAGAAGTGCTATTTGAGTTAGTTAAAGTACTCTCCCTCACCCTGCAGGTGCTGATTGTGCTCAGTTTTATACCAACAGAGCTTTTCAAAATACTACAGGAGACATGATAAATGCATGATAATGCTCTGCGTAGAAGTGTGTTGCTTGGCAACAATCAACAATTTGCTTGTACTCATGTGGACGCGCATTGTAAGACCAGGCGCAGCTACGACCGTGGTGAGTCAGGCTTGGTGCACTCGGTGTAAATTCCAATCCCAACGTCAGACGTATTTAAGTCTGGTGTAAGAATTAAGACCTTCTTTTTTACACCCAGCTGGTGCACTCGGCTCCAGGAGTTTGTTTCAGGGTTTCATTCATGGCCTGACTCACAGAGCTTCTGAAATGAAATGCCTTTTATATCTTCAATCATCCACAACATCGCCACAAATTAGAAATGAATAGCTACAAATCAGCAAAACAGCAGGAAGTTTGTTAATGTATTCTAACAACACTGCTAGGCAACAGCTATGGTCTTATGGGTGTTCAGGAGGGCCTAGTAAAGACTAGGCCTAAGTTTGGTTGGTGAAACTGATGTAAAGTCCATTCTAAAGACTGGTCTTGAAGACCAATTTAGTAGTCGGGATTAGTTAAGACAAGTTCGTGCAAACTGCTCCAAACCTCTGTAACTAGTCCTCAGACCTCTGTAACTAGTCCTCAGACCTCTGAAACTAGTCCTCAGACCTCTGTAACTGGTCCTCAGACCTCTGTAACTGGTCCTCAAACCTCTGTAACTAGTCCTCAGACCTCTGTAACTAGTCCTCAAACCTCTGTAACTAGTCCTCAGACCTCTGTAACTAGTCCTCAAACCTCTGAAAACTAGTCCGCAGACCTCTGAAACTAGTCCTCAAACCTCTAAAAAACTAGTCCTCAGACCTCTGTAACTAGTCCTCAGACCTCTGTAACTAGTCCTCAAACCTCTGAAACTAGTCCGCAGACCTCTGAAACTAGTCCTCAAACCTCTGAAACTAGTCCTCAGATCTCTGAAACTAGTCTTCAGACCTCTGAAACTAGTCCTCAGACCTCTGTAACTGGTCCTCAAACCTCTAAAACTAGTCCTCAGACCTCTGAAACTAGTCCTCAGATCTCTGTAACTGGTCCTCGGACCTCTGTAACTAGTCCTCAGACCTCTGTAACTGGTCCTCAGACCTCTGAAACTAGTCCTCAGACCTCTGTAACTGGTCCTCAAACCTCTGAAACTAGTCCTCAGACCTCTGTAACTGGTCCTCAGACCTCTGTAACTAGTCCTCAAACCTCTGTAACTAGTCCTCAAACCTTTGAAACTAGTCCTCAGACCTCTGAAACTAGTCCTCAAACCTCTGAAACTAGTCCTCAGATCTCTGAAACTAGTCTTCAGACCTCTGAAGCTAGTCCCCAGACCTCTGTAACTAGTCCTCAAACCTTTGAAACTACTCATCAGACCCCTGTAACTAGTCCCCAGACCTCTGAAACTAGTCCTCAAACCTTTGAAACTACTCATCAGACCTCTGTAACTAGTCCCCAGACCTCTGAAACTAGTCCTCAGACCTCTGAAACTAGTCTTCAGACCTCTAAAGCTAGTCCCCAGACCTCTGTAACTAGTCCTCAGACCTCTGAAACTAGTCATCAGACCTCTGTAACTAGTCCTCAAACCTCTGAAACTAGTCATCAGACCTCGTAACTAGTCCCCAGACCTCTGAAACTAGTCCTCAGACCTCTGAAACTAGTCTTCAGACCTCTGAAGCTAGTCCCCAGACCTCTGTAACTAGTCCTCAGACCTCTGAAACTAGTCATCAGACCTCTGTAACTAGTCCTCAAACCCCTGAAACTAGTCCTCAGACCTCTGTAACTTGTCCCCAGACCTCTGTAACTAGTCCTCAGACTTCTGAAACTAGTCCTCAGACCTTTGAAACTGGTCCTCAGACCTCTGAGACTAGTCCTCGGACCTCTGAAACTAGTCCTCGGACCTCTGTAACTAGTCCTCAGACCTCTGTAACTAGTCTTCAGACCTCTGTAACTAGTCCTCGGACCTCTGTAACTAGTCCTCAGACCTCTGTAACTAGTCCTCAGTCCTCAGACCTCTGAAAACTAGTCCTCAGTCCTCTGAAACTAGTCCTCAGACCTCTGTAACTAGTCCTCAGACCTCTGAAACTAGTCCTCAGTCCTCAGACTTCTGTAACTAGTTCTCAGACCTCTGTAACTAGTCCTCAGTCCTCAGAAACTAGTCCTCAGACCTCTGTAACTAGTCCTCAGACCTCTGGAAGTAGTGTTTACCTCTGACAGTTTCAGGTCCTTCTGCAGATTATTCCAGGATGAAGAAGCTGCATATTTAAAAGCTGTTTTGCTGAGTTCTGTTCGCTCTCTCAGAACCAGCATTTGTAGAATATTATGAGAGCGAAGGCCATGTTGATTTTGGTTTCTACACATGTATGTAGAACAATAAGATGGAACCAGGCCAAGAATAGATTTATATACAATATAAAAACCAACCAATGTGAGACACTGCGACACAAGACAGACATTGCAGTGACAGACAGAGTACAGTGGTGTGTGTGATTTCCACAGCAGACGCTAACAAACATAAAGCACAGAGTCTAACCTCTTTAGACGCTGGTCAGGGACATTCATAAAAAAACAAATCAACGTAATCCAGCAGAGGTAAAAAAGAAGATCCTTCCCTAGAGGGACAAACTGGATTTGTTCTGAAATAAGAAACCGTCACCTTGGAGACGATGTTTTCACTGTCTGATCTGAACAACAGGTTCTGATCAATGATGATACATAAATACTTGTAAGTTGTGACCATTTCAGTTTCAATCTCTTGAGTTGTTAAGATCTTGGGAAGTTTAGATGTTAACTCTTTGTCATTTGAAAACATCTTGAATTTAGATTTTTCTGAATTTAACAGCAGCTTCAGTTGGGTTAAGTGGGTCTGGACAACAATCAAAGACAGACTGCAGTCATTCCAGAGCTTTTATTAACTGAGGGGGATGAACTATAGATGACCGTATCATCTGCGTAGAAATGGTCGGCAGCATTTGATACACTGTCACAAAGATTGTTTAGAAAACAACAATGGTTCCAGTATGGGACCCTGAGGAACACCGTCTGACACCGGGAGGAACACAGAGGAAGAACCAGCAAACTGAACACATTGTGTTTGAGTTGACAAATAGTTAGCAAACCAGCGTACAGCCTGCTCAGATAAGCCAGTGATGTGGAGTCTATCTGCCAAAGTGACATGTGACACATCTACGGTGTCAGAGGCCTTCGACAAATCAATAACTCACTCACTTTTAGCAGCTGTTGTTGTGCTGTGTTGTTTTCTAAAACTGGACTGATGCTGTGATAAAATGCCATTTGTTTCTAAAAACTCTTTAAGTTGTTCACTAACAAACTTTTCAAGAACTTTAACCAGAACACATCATTTAGAGATTGACCTGTAGTTATTAACAACTGAGGGGTCTCCTCCTCTTTAAAACTACCCCCCTGACATCTGAAACTAGTCTCCAGACCCCTGAAACTAGTCCCCATGACGTTTGACCCTTGTTGACTGATGTTTGAGATGAGGACAGTTTGTGACCACAGCAGGTGGTTTCAATGTGCTGGTCATCCCCACAGCAGACGTCTGAATCTTATCTGTGTTCAACACTGAGGAAGTCTCCAACATTTCAACACTCTGACCACAGCTGGTTCTTTTCTTCTTACATAAAGACAAAAGTTCACACTTAAATACTCTGACAGAAGAATCATCTGGTTCTTAAATAACTTCTTTCTACATTTAATCCAGATGAAATATAAAAAAAAAAACACTTTTAACTGCAGTCAGAGAGGTTGAACATCAGGAGTTTGTTTCAGGGTTTCATTCGTGGTCTGACTCACAGAGCCTCTATTAAAGGATTTCTGAGGCTTTCTGTGAGTTGTTATACTGAGCTGTTATAGTGAAGAGACCCATTAAATATATCTACTGATTTCCTTCATCTGGACTTTCAGTGTGGCAGTTGTCATATGGAAGATGAAAACAGCACATCTTCATGGTTGGTTGGGCTGTGTCACCAACCAAATACGTTCATTTCAAACTCTCCATGAAAAATCTGTCAGCTGACCTTTAAATGACAAATCAGCAGAAGCCTTTATGTGGCAAGAAGCGAGAAACTACTGTCAACGCCTGCAGTTTTACCTGCTGCTCACCTGTTTTGCATCGTTCCTCGTCCTGATCTTGCTCAGATCTCTGACAGCCAGAAACTCTTCAGCAAGGAATCAGCAGGACGAATCGTCTTATTTATGACAAACTTCATCAGAATTAATCTTGATTTTACTATTTTACCATCTACTGTTTGACTTTTAACTGGCTCAAAAGCAAACGACTCAAACTGCACCAGAATATATAATTTAATTTATATAATTTACATGCAACAATATATTTTTCTCTTCTAGTCCTGCTAGCAGCAGACAAACAGCTTGACCCAGGTCCGTACACCCTGAGCCTTTTGCATGGGGTCGGAGCGAATGGAACTAGTGATCGGTGCTGGTAGGCTGACAGGTCTGACCGCTGCTGAGCCATTCTCAAGCTGAACAGACCAGGTCAGAGCTTGCTGATCCGGCTACATTAAGGCATTGTCCACATGGTGAATAGGTTGTCGTGCACTGCTGCAGGTGAGCTGATGGATCGATCATATTCTGCTCAACAAACAGGCTGGGCCAGCACCTGCCAACCAGACAACGTTAAATGTCAGCGGGGACCAGAAGGTAGGCAGACTGACGGGCCCACCTGCTGATAAAGCAGAACTGGAGCTCGTCTAGCTGACTGAATTAGATGATGAGTCGTCCAGGTGGCCCGTGTGCTGATTGGTCTTTCTAAAGATGACGCGGCCCGGCTCGCAAAATCTGCCACAATCTGACACGGTTTGGATTTGATTCAGTTCAGTCTCATATGTCCATTTAACACAATCAGTCAATTCATAAAATGAAATTTAATTATGATTCAAAAATGTTATTTGTGACACAGACATGCCATGGGAATTTCAAAATAAAGGTGTCTCTTATAGATACTGATTGATATTTTTCACTCCAGATCAATAAATCATTACACCACCATTGAAAAGCTCTGTCTGTGTATTCTGTATCTAACCCAATCAATAAAATCATGAATAAATAAAATAAAGACACTAAATTGTTCATCTGTCTTTACTGACCATTAGTCATGCAGATACAGAGTCTAGATTTGGAACTAGTTTTTAAACAGGTTTACAGTGTTCAGATTCAAACTTTACACAAGTTAACATGAATCAGAATCTGATTTACAAACTACTTCACAGATTCAAAGTGTTTTTAATCTGGTTCAAAGGATTTTATATCCAGGGTTTAGATCAGTTTACAGGGATCAAAACGGTTTTAAAACTGTTAAGAGACGTGTAATTTAGTTTGAATGATTCATTAGGTTTGTAAAATAAAGATTCATATCCAGATTTTAAACTAGTTTACAAGACTCTGAATCTAGTTTTAAAACAGGTTTACAGAAATCACCATGTAGTTTGGAAACTGAGTTACATGATTATAAGAGTCCAGTTTTAAAACCATCTAGTTTTCAAACCAGTTTACATGATTTTTTGTCCAGTTTTAAACTGGTTTAAAGAATTCAGGTTGTAGTTTTTATTTGGTTTACAGGATCCAAGATCTGTTTTTAAAGCAGCTTTTTCTCTACAAACTACAGCCTCCGTCTGCACAGAAAACGTCCTGTATGGAACAAATAGAGTTCATCAAATTATCAATATTAAGATTTTGTTAAATTAGAAAAAAAATGAAGCCGTCCTTCAGTGGACAGTGAGGTTTTTGATGTGTGATGAAATCGCTGCAGTGATAACATCTTTGTTCTTTTTCTCTTTTCTTTCTTCCTCATTTTTAAACTTCATGGACACGTTGATGTCTGACTGTCCCACCTCGCTCTCGTCTTTACAAAAACCTCCTGAAATACTGCAAACAGCAACAACACGTCCGCCTCTGCAGACCGAAGACACCAGAAACCTTTGTTCACCTGAGCAGGTTCAGAAACCACCAGCAGCACTTTGTTCACACCTGAACTGGACTGGACTGGACTGGACTGGACTGGACTCCATAATCTGATTTCTTTTCTGTTGCATTTTGTGGAAACGAGCAGTGAAGGTGAGACACTTTCACACTTTGTAGGTAACGTCTGTCAACTTGTTGGAGTTTGATAAACTGTGATGTGAAAAAAAAGGCTGTTAATATCTGTCAGTTATTCATGTTGTCACTGTTATGAACTCCTGTGAATGACAGCACATTACACTGTAGCTCTTAATAAGCTTTATTCACTCTGATGGCGATGTTATTAAGCTTCATTAACTCTCTGATGCTGTTGATATTGAGCGTTATTAACTCTGCCCTCTGTACAGATGAATCTCTCGTCCTGGATGATCCTGGTCTTCCTGCTGTCGGCTGGAACCAGTCTGGCTGCTGTGGATGTGAACTGGTTGACTCATGTTGTTGATGTCATCCTGAGGACCGTCAAAGCGTGAGTGGACTCACATTGTGACTACAGTTATAACACTTTCAGGACTGTCACTGGACAGATCAGAGACACTTTAGACGTCCACTTTTTCTATCAGATCATCTCAGTTGTGTTTGTCCTTCAACAGGCATGGATTATCAGACAGAAGACAGTTCTCTCTGGCTGCGAACATCCCACTGAACCAGGACCCAAACACCCTTCAGGGAGTCCTCAACATTGGTCGAGACTTCAAAAAAAGACTTCGGAGTGGTGCCACGTACCAAAGCAGCAGTTTGGTCACAGCACAAACTGTTGGAGCTGACCATGCAGAATATCTGGTTCTACTGGCCCTTCAACCACTGATAGACAACAGTGCAGGACATGTCCTGATCATCTACTCTCTGAAGTCTCCGTGTTTATACAAGTGCACTGGTAATGGTGACTACAGCATCCTTCCACTCATTAGAAACAGAGTTGTTAGATATTGGATGGAGGCTGTCTTTGTGTTTACAACAGTCTACGATAAGTACGGCAATGGTGATCAGATTCCCAGAGAGAACGTGATTCAATCATTGGAAAATCTCGGGGTTTTGGCGATCGGTCTCGCAAACATTTTCCGCTGTTACCCACCAGTAGGCTCAGACTTTCAGTGCCACAGCTGCTTGGTAGGGAACAGAGTTTCAGAAGTTTGTGTTGACAACAACTTTGTGCCTGGTCAAGGAGGAAGCAGCAGCCAAATCAGAGAGAGAAGCAGAAGCCCCAGCAGGGGGAGCTTCATCGGGCCCCAGATACCAGGAGGAAGCAGCAGCAGGGGGGGGTTCATTGGGCCCAAGATACCAGGAGGAAGCAGCAGCCAAATCAGAGAGAGAAGCAGAAGCAGCAGCAGGGAGGGCTCCACCAGCCAAAAGAGAGGCAGGTACAAGAGTCCAGGAGGCAGCAGCAGTAACATAGGTCAAAGCAGAAGCAGAAGCAGCAGTAGAAGCGGAGGCAGACGCAGAAGAAGGAGCAGGAGTGGAAGCAGCAGTAGGAAGTTCTATGGTCTGATGTGAATCAGTTGATTTATTAGAACCTGAATCCTGAATCCAGACTGCAACAGGAAGGTTCTTGATGCTTAATAATGCAGCAAACGTGTAAATCTCTGTGAATATAAAGCTTCTATATGGTACCAAAGTCCAAACTGTTATTTGACTGATTTTACTGCTTCTTACATTGATTAAAAACACAGACACATTCATTTAATCTGCTGGTGCTCAACCTGAAACACTCAAATCCAACAAACCAGACTCATACCTCCACAGACGAAGCTACAAGATGCTTCTGGTCGTGTCTTTTCAGAAACAACAGATCATCTAAAGAAAAGTCTAACTAACTAACATCCCTGTTTCCAGAGTCCTGTATCTCTGGTCTCCATGACAACACGTCTGTGTTTCATGTTCCAGTGTGAAAACTAACCCACTGAAAAGTTTTCATCAGACATGTAAAAGCCTTTATCTCCTGCTTCATAAAGATGGTTAGTTACAACTTCAGATGTGTCCAAATCTCTGACAGTAAATCTTATTACTGAACGATCCTGTGTGATCATGATCATATTTTAATAAGACGCCTTCCTGAACTCATCAGTCATGTGATTTTATTTTGATTTGTCAGAAATCTTTCTTTGTGCCTCATGCTTATTTTAAATAAAGCTTTGATTCAGCATCAAACTCTGTTTCTGTCTGACTTTCATCCCAAAGATCAACAGAAAAACAACCTTAAGAATTTAAGTATTTCAATTATTAGTTCACGTCATTTATCAATTATCAAAACCAAACATTTAGTGGCTCCTGCTTCAAATCTGTAGATGAACTTTAGAGATTTGGTTTGATATGTTTTCTGGCTGCTGATTGGATGAAGAATGTTATTTTGAAATGTACATTATGAACAGAATATGTGAGTGGTTGGTGTTAAAAGAGGAAGCAGACGGGTTTTCAACTCTCATCTCTTCTTTTACAGAAAACAAACAGCAGACGACATGAAGTCAACTTGTTTGCAGATGATCTTCTGTTTTATCTGACTATCCTTTATAGAGTTTAGAGACCAAATACTAATATTTTAACATAATAATAGATGATAATGAAAATAAAGTGACAATTATTTTTATAAGAATAAGTTTGCATGTGGTGACTGGATTTATTTGTTTCAGTAGATACTTTTAAACATGCATTTCTCTCCTTAAAATACTGGATAACACAAATATATTTAAGTGTCTATCATGTATCAGTGATATTGATTTAGTTTTCGTCACATTTTAGTTGTCTGAATTATTTCAGTTTTAGTCGACTAAATATAAGATTTTAGTCAGAAAAATCTGCTCCAGATTTTTCTGACTAAAATCTAACAGGTTTAGTTCGAGTGTAATGTTTTATGATACTGTATAGTCCTGGAGGAACCTGTTATTAACATTAATTTGACTATATTTCTGCTCCTTCATCCTGTCATATATCTAACATGAAGCAGGCTGCAGTAAGTGGTGGGCAGGTTACTGTAATTACTTCTTTCAAAAGTTATTGAATTACTTTACCAATTACTGCAGATAAAAGTAATTAGTTAGTAAGAAAAGTAACATCTGTTTTACTTATGAATGTCTGATTTAATCCTCTTCATAATGAACACATGGCTTCATTATTCTTCTTCATTATTACTCCAGACCACCAGAGGGCAGCAATGACGAGTGTCTATCTGTTAGCTACACTTTTATTTACTATAGTTTAGATTGGACCTGGGCAAAATGTGGCCCAGGGGCCTGAAGTGGCCCCCTGTAAGTTTTCATGTGGCCCCTCAAGGCCATCATGGAAATACTTGAAATTAAAAATCTAGCAAAGACAGTCAGTAGCATTTTATTTATCATTAAACTGTTATCAGACCTTCATTTTGAAAGGACTCGGTGCTGTGTTCCTTGGTGATGATAATGAACTGAATCTTATAAACTGTAACTTTATTCTCTCAGTGCTGAACATCCACATTGTTTATGTTGTTTCTTCTTCTACTGCTGCTATTGTTGCAGCCTGTATGCTGCATGTATGGTTCACATGGCAGTTCATAAAGGGTGACCAACAGTAGAAGTGTTCCTATGCTGAACATTTGCATTGAGTCACTGGATGCACACTGCAGATACAAGTCCTGCCATTGGTCCGCTCGCTTCAAGCAACATTGCCGTGACTGCTACCTACGTTTTCAAAGTCCCTGAGAAACAAGAACAAACTCCTAGTTACAACCTACACGCTGAAAACGGCAAATTAGCACAAATGATACAAACATAAACAAGCTAACAGCTGTTAGCAGTGATGCAGTCACCAGAGCTCTCATCCTGACGTGCAGAAGTTCCACCAAAACAAGTTCCCCCTGGACACTATTTTGGCTTAGCTCCGCCCAAGATATTGGTTCCAAGACAATCTGGCTGCAGACCTCCACTCTCAGGACCCTTCCTTGCAGACCTGCACTGTGAGGTCTCCTCCACTCTCAGGACCGGAAGTTTAGTCGAAGCCTTTCAAAATAAAAGCGAGTATACCGGAAGCACGTATTTGTCGTTCCCCATGTGAATATACTTTATTTCTTGGGGCTTTATTTTATGTCTAAATATGTAAATATGATTTATGTGTATTCATGTTCAATTAAAAAAAATTTAAAAAATAGTACGTTTCCAGTTCAACTGAATAAAATGCAAGAAAATCAAGATCATGAAAAAAGCCAAACTATATATATATATATATACATATACATATATATATACACACACACATATGTATATATATTTATATATATATATATATACACACACACATATATATATATATTTATATATATATATATACATATATATGTATATATGTAAGAAAATACAAAACGGCATGACCAACTAGGGTTATTCTGCTGATAATCAATGCAAACTAGAAGTACAGCTATTGTTATGATCCCCTTAAAACATTATTACTCATTACTGCATTATTTTACTCCAGACAGTATTTTGATTTAATTGGCTAAAAGAACAGCTGTTAGTTTAGTTTGCACTACATATTCGTTTTGAAACAATACATCTGTGTAAATGCACCCTAATGTGTGATGGCATAATGCTTCTACACTCCAACCTATTGCTGACTGTTCTTTGCTTCTATACTATTATTTATCATTGAAAATGTATCCTCCTGCACTGTTGGAGCCATTTACATATTGATTTACTCAATTCTTTTATATAGGCATATATTGTGTGTTTACAATTCTTACACCTCATCATAATTCATTTAATAATTGCTTAATATTGTTTGTGCTATGTTCTTACCTTGTGCTGTCGGACCACATGGATTTGCCAATGGAGGATGTAAGGGTTGATTAACTTAGTTTTGTGTATTCAATTCATTGAATTACTGAATACCTAGTTACATGACCCAGATAGCCAATAACCTCTGTTACAGGAGAAAACAGTAGACACAAAACAAACTTTCAAACTTTTTATTTCTCTTTGAACTCGCAGTATGCCATGTACCCTCTCTTGTCCATAATTTTCTTCACAGAAGAGACACATATCTTCAATGTTATAAAACAAAAACTTGAAAGGCTCCAGAATTAATTCTTTGTCGTCATCAATTACATCCAGGGTGGCATCAAACAGGTTTGCCAGTTGCTGCACAGCCTCCTCAGTACATGTGCCGTCCATCTCCACTTCACAGGGCGATGTATAGTGTGCAACGTAATGTTCTAGTGAATAAGGCTGTTTCTGTTTCTTCGTATAACGAAAAGTTGTCACTTGACTTTTACTCACCTTGTTGTCTCGACATTTCACAGGGGAAACGATAAATACGTGCTTCCGGATACTCGCTTTTATTTTTGAAAGCTTCGTATCAACTTCCGGTCCTGAGAGTGGAGTAGTCCTCACCGTGCAGGTCTGCAAGGAAGGGTCCTTGGAGTGGAGGTCTGCAGCCAGACCCCTCTCGATTGGTTTAAAAACATGCAGACAAGGCAGGGCGTGTTTCTCCCGTCTGACAGAATGTTTACGTGTGGAACCAGAGCAGAGAACAACTGTTCTAATATTAGAGATTTGGTCGTTATCAGGAGCATCTAACATTTGTGTCTGATAGACGTCCACAGCAGCCTGATCACTTTCTCATGTGACCCCCCCCCCCCCTCGAAAAATATTTAGCCACCTCTGGTTTAGACGGTAGGATTTAGTAGAAGAAGACCACAGACAGTCCTGGATTTACGCTAACCAACTGTACGTTCACCAAATGTCACTACAGTAGTTAATAATCATTATAAAATGAAGAGTTTATATTAAACTATAATGAAAACAAGCTCAGAGTGTCTGAAGTGTCTTGTGTCATTGTGAGATCAGGAACAGTGTGTTTGTCCTGCTGCAGCTGTCCTCTGTCCTCAGGTAAGACAAACTAAGGAGCCCATTTAAATTTGTGAAATTTATCCACGTGTCTCTTCTTCTTTTTCTGCCAAAACTTTTGGAACAGTTGCAGCTAGTTGATTAATTTTTCATCTTGTTTGATGATAAGTGTCACCAGCAGCTCGTCTCATCTTTATGAAGCTTCACAGAGACGTTCAGCTCGTTGTTTTTCTGTTCTGAGTCACTCTGTGTCTGAGGTTCACTGCTTCTCAATATACTGACCTTTCATTGGCTCGTAGCACCTGTAGCTCCGCCTCCAGCTGCTGCCTGTCCTCCAGAGCTCCGCCTCTCTCTCTCTGAAGCCTCAACAGCTCCTCCTAATTGGATAAAACATGTCACATGTCAATCCACTCCGTTTGTACAAAAGAGATATTTGTCTGATATAACGTGGTTTCCTGTCAGAAAGTCTGTCTGACAGAAAAGTAAAGAGGAGAAAATATTCTAAATATAGTGAACATTTAAAATAATCTGAACTATCCCTTTAACTGTGTGTTTAAGTCTGTATGTGTGTGTGTGTGTGTGTGTGAAGTGGTGTTTTACTGCACGTGTGCACAGAGAGATCAACATGTTGATCTCAGTGAGACTGTCTGTTGAAATAAAGGATTAATTAACTAATTGACTCATTAACCAACACGAGAGTCAACACACTTCATAATGAGGGTTTAATTGTTATCAGTGTGTGTTCAGCTCCTGGACTCAACCTCCAGGTGCATTCTGGGAGAGGATGACTCAGTGAGACTGAGCAGGTGCAGTTCAGTGGTGGATTTCTCAGTTTGTCAGGTTCAGTAAATGAATGATCATGTAGCGATCAGGAGCACAAAATATTGATTTTACGACAGTTTTATTAAACATTATGACTGTTTGAGTCTAAAGACGAAAGCAGCAGACAGAAGAGAGACGGAGTGATGGAATAAGAGGAGTTAAAGGACGGAGCAGCAGGTGGAGGTGCTCTGAGGAAACTGTACAAACTGAACAAACTGTGACAGTCTGACAGCTGTTACAAACTCATCACACATGAAACATATATTTTTATCTTCATGGGAGTGTTTTTGTTATATATAAATATGTTACATATCATCTATTTTTACAAAAACAATGCAGAGTAAAACTCAACAAAAATGACTTGGTTCATCTCCTGCTGTTCCAACAACCACCAGCTCTGGTTTGGTTGAAATAAACTCTTACAGTGTGAAGGAGCAGCTGCAGGACAGCTGATGTAGGACTGCAGCTGGAGTCTGAGTCACTGCAAACTGCAGGTACAAGTCCTGCAGCAGCATCACAGTGTCTGTGGCTACGTCCCCGGGAAACAACAAGAAACCTCCTGCAGCCTGCACGCTGAAAACAGCAAATTAGCACCTGGGATGCTAACAATACCAACATGAACAAGCTAACAGCTGTTAGCTTTTCTTTTGCAGTGATGGAGTCATTTTAATACCAGAGTTCACCTGCTGATGTGCAAATGTTCCAACAGAACGAGTTCCCTCTCAACACCTGGGCTTAGCTCCGCCCCCAAGATGTTTGTGACATGACAAGTTTTCTAAAAAAAGATGTTTTTTAGTAAGTGGGACAAATAAAGGAACCTTAACTTTTCTGCAAAAAAGACCATAGAAAAGAAATCTTAAGTCAGATTATTAGATAGGACGAGTTTCTAAAACTCAGAGATTCAAGTTTATGTAAAGAAGAAAAGTAAATTATGTCAACAAACATTTTTAGTTTTCTCAACTTTTTTGTTTGTGTTAACTTTCATTAAATGAAAAGTTTGATTTACTGAAAACATTTGAGTCGCCTCAATCAATCTTTTTAATGTAACTGTAATGATGTAACATGAACGAGACTGAAGCTCTGATAATCTCCAACTTTAACATTTATCAACTCAAAAAACTAGTTTTTTAGAGTATTTCTAACGTCTCTGGTTTTACAGTCAGTGTGGGGACTCCTTTTGTAACTGTTACAACCACAGGGGGAAGTAATTAAGTACAAATACTCAAGTTACTGGACTTCAATAGTCTGTACTTTTACTTGTACTTGGATATTTGTTACAACCATGTAATCTACTTAGTTACTTTTAAAATCATAGTTGAGTACAATTTGAGTTATGATCCAAACATTTCATCACAAACAGACCGATGAAAACAGGACATATGACTGAAGCAGCAGCAGGTTGGGAGTAAAGATGTTAATGATTAATCACTAATCAATTAATCAGCATTGAGGATTTAATCAATTAAAATTGTATCCACGAATATTTAATCAATAGTCTTGAAATGGCAGCAACTGCACCTCAACTACGACTGCAACCTCCACCTCAGGAGGAGGTTATAGATTATTAATTATTAATCGATCATGAAGTTGGGATTTAATTCAGACTGAAGATTTGAAGAAACAGAAACATCTTTGATTGACAGTTAAAAAGTAACTAATACTCTGAGAACAATACTTTAAGTATTTTTCTAACATCAGTACTTTTACTTGTAACTGAGTAATACTTTAGTAATGTAATGGTAACAACTGACCCCATTGTCTGTTACACTTTCCCCCACCAAAGGGGTGCAGAGGTTCCCACAAACCTCCCTTTAAAACATCAGTGATAAGAGAGGAGGTGCAGGTCTGCATGAGGAGTCAAACGCTCCTGCAGTGACTCCTCACCTCCTCCTCACCTCCTCACCTCCTCTCCTCCTCCTCACCTACTCCTCTCCTCCTCTCCTCCTCCTCACCTACTCCTCTCCTCCTCTTCCTCACCCCCCTCCTCCTCCTCTCCTCCTCTCCTCCTCTCCTCCTCCTCACCTCCTCCTCTCCTCCTCCTCACCTCCTCCTCTTCCTCTTCACCTCCTCCTCACCTCCTCTCCTCCTCCTCACCTCCTCCTCTTCCTCACCCCTCCTCCTCTCCTTCTCCTCACCTCCTCCTCTTCCTCACCCCCTCCTCCTCTCCTCCTCCTCCTCACCTCCTCCTCACCTCCTCTCCTCCTCCTCACCTACTCCTCTCCTCCTCTTCCTCACCCCCTCCTCCTCACCTACTCCTAACCTCCTCCTCTCCTTCTCCTCACCTCCTCCTCTTCCTCTTCACCTCCTCTTCCTCTTAATGCCTCCTCTCCTCATCCTCACCTCCTCTTCCTCTTCACCTCCTCCTCATCTCCTCCTCCTCACCTCCTCTCCTCCTCTTCACACCCTCCTCCTCTCCTCCTCCTCACCTCCTTCTCTCCTCTTCTCACCTCCTCCTTTCCTCCTCCTCACCTCCCTCCTCCTCCTCTCCTCACTCCTCATCCTCTCTCACCTCCCCCTCCTCCTCACCCCCTCTCTTCCTCCTCTCCTCCTCCTCTCCTCCCCCTCCCCTCACCTCCTCTCCTCTCTCACCTCCTCCTCTTCCTCCCCTCACTCCTCTCCTCCTCCTCCCCTACCCCTCTCCTCCTCACCTCCTTCTCTCCTCCCCTCACCTCCTCCTCACCTCCCCCTCCTCCTCCTCTTCTCCTCTCCTCCTCCTCCTCACCTCCCTCCTCTTCTCCTCCTCACCTCCTTCTGTCCCTCCTCCTCCTCCTCCTCACCTCCCCTTCTCTTCCTCCTCCTCTCCTCCTCCTCTTCACCCCCTCCTCCTCTCCTCCTCCTCACCTCCTCCTCTCCTCCTCCTTACCTCCTCTCTCCTCCTCCTCACCCTCCTCTTCACCCCCTCCTCCTCTCCTCCTCCTCCTCCTTCCTCCCCCTCCTCCTCACCTTCCTTCTCTCCCTCCTCACCTCCTCTTCACCCCCTCCTCCCTCACCTCCTCCTCCCCTCCTCCTCCCCCTCCTCCTCACCTCCTCCTCTCCTCCACCTCCTCTCACCCCTCCTCCTCCTCCTCCTCCTCCCCTCACCTCCTCTCTCTCCTCCTCCTCACCTCCTCTCCTCCTCCTCCTCACCTCCTCACTTCTCCCTCCTCCTCTCCTCCTCCTCACCTCCTCCTCTCCTCTCCTCCTGGTCACCTCCTCCTCTCCTCCTCCTCCTCCTCTCCCTCCCTCACCTCCTCTTCACCCCTCCTCCTCTCCTCATCCTCACCTCCTCTTCCTCTTCACCTCCTCCTCACCTCCTCCTCCTCTCTCCTCCTCACCTCCTCTCAGGGTTTGAATGTGCGGGCTGACAGTTACAGGACGCTGTGTCTCACTGTGTCTCTGGTCAAACAGTGTGGAGGTCGACTCCAGTAGGGATTACAGACCTGATCCTGACCTCCTCCTCCTCCTCCTCCTCCTCCTCCTCCTCTATGCTAATTAAAGCCCTCGAGGTCTGTGAGTTTAAAGTGAGACATCAAAAGAGAAACCAAACCCGGAGAGTCAATATGTGTCTTCTCCAGCCGGGCCGGAGGAGACGCTTCAAACGAGCCGCCAACTTATTAATCACAATCATTTCCAAATGAGATGATCAGTAAGCAGGAGCGATGGAGAGCTGACCTTTAACAGGAGGAGTTAAGGTCAATGATGGAGGAGGAGGAGGAGGAGGGAACAACACTAGCCTGCCTGGACCTTTAACATGAGGAGTCAGTGAGAGAGGAAGAGGAGGAGGAAGAGGAAGTGTTAATTAGCATAGAGGAGGAACAGGATGATGGGAGGTGAGGAGTAAATGAAAGGAACCTCCTCTGACCTTTAACATGAGGAGTTAAAGGGCAGTTCACATCAAATTAGTGCCTAAATTCAGCCCCCCGTCAGCTGCCAGCTGATTGAAGCTGCAGCGTTTGATCAGCTGAGTGTGTCTCAGTCCGTCCTCCAGCAGGACGAACTGAGATGGACGTTGTTGTGTCTCCGTCTGTAACTTTTGAGCTGCACATTTTTCATCCTGTGATTCATTAGTTTGTCACCCGCCTTGTGGTTTTTATATGTTAAAAAATGATGTTTGGTCTCTTTTTTTACCAGCTGGAGCTCAGTAACATCACAATAGTTCTTCATGGTTCTCTGCTGCCACCTGATTGGATGCTGTCCCGAGCAGAACCAACCGTTCTGAAGCTTCATGTGATGTCGTGGAATTCAAACGACAAAATCAGTGTTCAGATATTCACATGCTGCCTCCCTGTTCTGAGGAGTGAGCTCGTCAAGTTCCACATAAACTCAAATACCAGCTGCAGAGATCAGGGCAGACCTGCTGCTTTCTGATTGGTTCACACAACGTGGATCTGAGGAAATCAGTGGCGACCTGTGAGTTATAAAGTTCTGACTGAAAGTTCGGTTAAAGTTCTGGTTTAAAAGGGTCTGGTTTTAATGTTCTGCTGAAATTTTGGTTTGAAAAGCCAAGATTAATCATTCTGGTAAACTCTAGTTTAAGTTTCGGTTAAAAGTTTTAATTCGTTTTTTTGGTTTAATCTTTATTTTTAAGTTTCGGTGTGATGTTGTGGTTTTAATCTCTGGTTTTAAGTTTCGGTGTGATGATCTGGTTTTAATCTCTGGTTTAAAGTTTCGGCGTGATGTTTGGTTTTAATCTCTATTTTTAACGTTTCGTGTGATGATCTGGTTTTAATCTCTGGTTTAAAGTTTCGGTGTGATGTTGTGGTTTTAATCTTGGTTTAAAGTTTCGGTGTGATGTTGTGGTTTTAATCTGTAGTTTAAAGTTTCGGTGTGATGTTGTGGTTTTAATCTGTAGTTTCAAGTTTCGGTGTGATGATTGTGGTTTTAATCTCTAGTTTAAAGTTTCGGTGTGATGTTGGTTTTAATCTGTAGTTTAAAGTTTTGGTGTGATGATTGTGGTTTTAATCTCTAGTTTAAAGTTTCGGTGTGATGTTGCTGGTTTTAATCTCTGTTTAAAGTTTCAGTGTGATGTTGTGGTTTTAATCTGTAGTTTAAAGTTTCGGTGTGATGTTGTGGTTTTAATCTGTAGTTTAAAGTTTTCGGTGTGATGTATGTGGTTTAATCTGTAGTTTAAAGTTTCGGTGTGATGATCTGGTTTTAATCTGTAGTTTAAAGTTTGGTGTGATGATCTGGTTTTTGTTAATCTTAGTTTTAAAGTTTTCGGTGTGATGATCTGGTTTTAATCTCTAGTTTTAAACGTTTCGGTGTGATGTATCTGGTTTTAATCTCTGGTTTTAAGTTTGGTGTGATGTGTGGTTTTAATCTGTAGTTTTAACGTTTCGGTGTGATGATCTGGTTTTAATCTCTAGTTTAAATTTCGGTGTGATGTCTGGTTTTAATCTCTGGTTTAAAGTTTGGTGTGATGTTGGTTTTTAATCTGTAGGTTTAAAGTTTCAGTGTGTGATGTTCTGGTTTTAATCTCTGGTTTTAAGTTTTGGTGTGATGATTTGGTTTTAATCTGTAGTTTAAAGTTTCGGTGTGATGATCTGGTTTTAATCTCTAGTTTTACATTTCGGTGTGATGATCTGGTTTTAATCTCTGGTTTAAAGTTTCAGTGTGATGTTGTGGTTTTAATCTGTAGTTTAAAGTTTCGGTGTGATGTTGTGGTTTTAATCTGTAGTTTAAAGTTTCGGTGTGATGTTGTGGTTTTAATCTGTAGTTTAAAGTTTCGGTGTGATGATTGGTTTTAATCTCTGGTTTAAAGTTTCGGTGTGATGTTGTGGTTTTAATCTCTGGTTTAAAATTTCGGTGTGATGTTGTGGTTTTAATCTGTAGTTTAAAGTTTTGGTGTGATGATCTGGTTTTAATCTCTGTTTTAAGTTTTGGTGTGATGATCTGGTTTTAATCTCTGGGTTTTAAACGTTTCGGTGTGATGTTCGTGGTTTTAATCTCTGGTTTAAAGTTTTGGTGTGATGATCTGGTTTTAATCTCTAGTTTTACGTTTTGGTGTGATGATCTGGTTTTAATCTCTGGTTTAAAGTTTTGGTGTGATGATCTGGTTTTAATCTCTAGTTTTACGTTTCGGTGTGATGTTCTGGTTTTAATCTCTGGTTTAAAGTTTCGGTGTGATGATCTGGTTTTAATCTCTGGTTTAAAGTTTCGGTGTGATGATCTGGGTTCTGGTTTCAGCTTGGTGTTTTTCGGCGGCTCTCTGACAGTCTGTCGGTTAATTTAACAGCAGCTGTTGGTGTTTCTGTTGGAAATTAAAAACCTCTCCAGGCTCTAATCCCCCCGGAGCCCTCCAGCCTAATTAACAGACTTCATGGAGGAAAAAAAGAGGCGAGTGCAACATTAATAACAAAATTTAATATATTTCAGCAGCAGAAAACAGACAGAGCTGCAGGAGGAAGACAGAAGACGAGAGGACGGCCGACTAAAGAACAACAGATTCTACTGAAGGTTCTACTGAGAGTCTGAAACCAGACTGAAGAGTCAACAGCTGACAGTGACGGAACCATCTGATCACATGATAAACAAACAGATTCATCAATCACTGAGAGAATAAAGACATTGATCAATAAATAAACTAATAATCCTCTGACTACTGTTGATATCAACAAGAACATCAACAAGAACATCAACAAGAACATCACGTCCTGAAACAAATGTGTCCAAACAGGATGATGATAATTAATCGATGATCAATAAATCAGTCGTTAAGAATCCGATCAATCATGTAAAATTTAATCGATCTTCTATCAAATAAACATGTGAAACATGAAGCTCTTTATGTTCTATAGGCTGCACTCTTAGAAATAAGGGTTCTAAAAGTGTTCTTCATGAAGGGCTGTGGTTCTACCCAGAACTATCTGCTTCTGAAGAACCCTTTTTGGAATTAAATGGTTTGTCAAGGGTTCTTTGTAAGACTGTGGGTTCCATTAAGAACCCTTTTTATCCAGAGAACCTTTTTTAGAATAAAGAGTTCTTCAGGGACTGTTGAAATCCTCCAAGAACTCTTTCAAGGGTTCTTTGTACCATAATATAAAATGGTTCTCAGTAGAACCCCCTGGATTGATTCTAGATAAAACTCTTGGAATATACAAAGATTCTTGTTAGAACCCTCTGCATGTGTTCTCGATAAAACCATTTAAATCTAAGTGGAACCAATGCGACATAAAAGGGTTCTCTTTAGAACCTCTCACAGGGGTACTAGGTGAAACTCCTCACAGATGGTTCTAGGTAGAACTCTTTGAAAGGGTTCCAAGTGAACTTTTATAAAAAGTTCTAACAAGAACCAAAAATGGTTCTTCTATGGGGACAAGCTGAAGAACCCTATATGGTTCTAGTTAGCACCCATGTTTCTAAGGGTGTATGTAATGCTGTCAGAGAACATACAACACACACCCAGGGGGTTCTGAGAAGAACCTTTCTATTTTCAAAGGGTTTTAAGGTTTTAGAATCAACCCAGGGGGTTCTATCAGGAACTGTTTTGTATCATGGGACAAAGAACCTTTGAAAGAATTCTTTAAGGATTTCAACAATCCTTGAAGAACTCTTTCTTCTGAAAAAGGTTCTTTGGATGAAAAGGATTCTTAATGGAACCCTTAGTCTTACAAAGAACACTTTACATACCCATGGTTCCAAAAAGGGTTCTTCAGAAGCAGATAGTTAAACAGTAAAGAGCTTCATGTTCCACATGTTTATTTGATAGAAGATTGATTAAATTTTGCATGATCTATCAAATTCTTAACAACCGATTAATTGATTATTGATTAACTGTTATCATCCCTGCTGACCCCAACCTGAACCTTCAGACCAGGTCTGAACCTTCGAGGACGTGACGGACAACAAAATGTCCTCACATGACAGAACAGTTCCAAAGAGAACCGTTTAAATCTGGACTGGGTCCTCACAGAGACAGAAACACGCACGCACGCACGCACGCAACGCACGCACGCACGCACGCACGCACGCACGCACGCACGCACGCACACACACACACACACACACACACACACACACACACACACACACACACACACACACACACCCTCTCTCTCTCTCTCTCTCTCTCTCTCTCTCTCTCTCTCTCTCTCTCTCTCTCTCTCTCTCTCTCTCTCTCCTCTCTCTCGCATATTAACTGGTGGTCTCTGTGTTGAATGATGATGATGGGATGTCTGCTCCATCGTCATGACAACCTGCCGTGGAGACGCTGCAGCTTGTTTGCCAACAACTTGTTATTCAAACAGGGTCGCTGTGTGTGTGTGTGTGTGTGTTTGTGTGTGTTTACCTCGCTCCTCCTCTCCTCTCTCTCTTGAATCAGATCCTGTTCCAGTCGTTTACACTGCAGAGACACAATCAGGATTATTATTGATCTGATCAGCTGATTATTAACATCATATAAACACACAGACAGGAAGTGACACGTGCTGACAGGACTGATGACATCATATATCACTGTTATATACTGTAGCTGAGGCACACAAGCACCTTTACACACTTTGTTTTGTATATATTTGTATTATTGTTAAATCATCTCTTTAAATATTGTAGCAGAATGAACATATTTCTAACAAACTTCTTATCAGAAGTTCAAACAGCGTTGCTCGCCGCAGACACTTACAGTTTTTGTTCTGATTATTCTTTCTTTCTTTCTTATTATTATTTTTCTTCAATAAAAGTGTTTGAAGAAGAAGAAACTGAGACAAAATTTCACCAAAATTGGCAGGTGGTTTGCAAATTCCTTGAAGAAGAAGAAGAAGAAGAGGAGAGGAGGATAAGATGAGGGAGAGGAGGAGAGGATGGAGGAGGAGGAGGAGGAGGAGAAGCTGCCTTCAGGCTCAAGTCAAATAGTTAAACTAGAGTGAAAAGAACCAAAGTGCTAAATAAAATTTGTAGTTTGACAAACATCATACTGAAACAGAAAACAGCTGTTTCTCTGGGAAATCAGCTTTTTTTAAGGGCAGTGATGCTGAAACAGGCCTGGGAGATAAAAAGATGAAAAACCTGTCAGGATGGTTTAAGTTTCATATCATATAAATAATTATTGATCCTGTACGTTGTGACTGATAACATGTTGTGTACTCCAAAGGGTGGAAGCAGCTGAGGTGATAAAATGAGTAAATATCACAATATTTTGGCCAAATATTATGATAATATTATTTGTATCATAATGTATGTATTGTTTGTTTTGTAAATATGTTTGTTAGGCACAGGTGGTAAACAATAAAGGGTTAAAAACATAAAAATAAAATTACATCACTTTACTGTCTCCAGCCTTTAAAATCAGGAAAAAGACGACACTTATGTCATATCACGATATAACAAAACACAAAATCTATCACGATACCTCGTCTCTTATCATGATACGATATAATATCAGTATATTCATCTAGAAAAGACCAGGCAGCTGTTTGAACTGTTTCGGTCTTCAGGTGAGAAAGAACAGTTTCCACAAACACCTTCAGGAGGAAAGTTTCTCCTGATCGTCTCAAGATAAACTCTTAAAACAGTCAAATGTCTAACTGTTCAATAACCTTTAAAGGGACAGACATCAGAAAAAGAAAAGTTCCAAGAGGACATTTACATTTCATGTCAGACCTGTGAGGTTTGAACTTAAATCCTTAACCCACTTCACAAAAAACAAATGAAGAAAAGGACAGAAACAACTAAACAGTTTTGTAATTCTGGATTAGAAGCAGTTTGTTGTTTTAAAATCTAAATTCTGCCTGAGTTCAAAACAAAACCAGCGTCTCTGTGATGAACGACAGACAGAACCAGTGAACGAGCTCATTAACTTCACTCACAAATACTTTTCTCATATTTAGAAATAAACAAAGGACCAGATTGAGATCATTAAAGGGCCCAGATTTGGCCCACGGGCCACCAGTTGAACAAGCCTGTCCTAAACTAAACTGAGCTCGAACTCGTTCCGAACTCATCCCTAATCCAACCCAAACCGGCCCAACCCAGCCCCCAGCCCCAGCCCAGCCCAGCCCAGCCCAGCCCAGCCCAGCCCAAACCAGCCCAACCCAGCCCAACCCAGCCCCCAGCCCCCAGCCCAGCCCAGCCCAAACCAATCCGGCCCAACCCAGCCCAGCCCAACCCAAACCAGCCCAGCCCAGCCCAGCCCAGCCCAGCCCAGCCCAGCCCACAAACCAGCCCAACCCAGCCCAGCCCAAACCAGCCCAATCCAATCCAGCCCAGCCCAGCCCCCAGCCCAGCCCAGCCCAGCAGCCCAGCCCAACCCAGCCCAGCCCAACCCAGCCCAATCCAATCCGGCCCAACCCAGCCCAGCCCAGCCCAGCCCAACCCAGCCCAACCCAGCCCAGCCCAGCCCAGCCCAGCCCAACCCAGCCCAGCCCAGCCCCCCGCCCAGCCCAGCCCAGCCCAGCCCAGCCGAGCCCAAACCAGCCCAACCCAGCCCAACCCAGCCCCCAGCCCAGCCCAAACCAATCCGGCCCAACCCAGCCCAGCCCAACCCAGCCCAGCCCAACCCAAACCAGCCCAGCCCAGCCCAGCCCAAACCAGCCCAATCCAATCCGGCCCAACCCAGCCCAGCCCAGCCCAAACCAGCCCACCCAGCCCAGCCCAGCGCCCAGCCCAGCCCAGCCCAGCCCAACCCAAACCAGCCCAACCCAGCCCAACCCAGCCCAGCCCAGCCCAAACCAGCCCAGCCCAACCCAGCCCAACCCAACCCAACCCAGCCCAGTCCAGCCCAGCCCAGCCCAGCCCAGCCCAACCCAACCCAGCCCAGCCCAGCCCAACCCAACCCAGCCCAGCCCAGCCCAGCCCAGCCCAAATCCACCCAGCTCCACCCAAACCCACCCAGCTCCACCCAAATCCACCCAGCTCCACGCAAACCCACCCAGCTCCATCCAGCTCCACCCAAACCCACCCAGCTCCATCCCAACCATCCAAAACCACCCAGCTCCACCCAAATTACCCACCCACAATCCACCCATAACCACCCAAAACCACCCAGCTCCACCCCAGCAGGAAGCAGTGACCTTAAATGGACGTGGGGTGAGAGGAGACAATGTATAGATGAACTTTAGACAGAAAATTAAACTGAAAAAATGAAACAATAAAAATATCTCTGTGTGTGTGTGTGTGAGCTGTCTGGTTAATGCAGACACATAAATGAGGGATTTAATGAACATAACTGAAAAACATTTCACACTGTGAGATTCTGAACTGCAGGTTTCTGTTTATTTATGAATTATTTATGAAGTTAAATAGATTCAGACACATTTTTCAGGTTACAAACAAACTGCTGTGAAATTTTAAACAAATCATTAAGATCAACAGAAATACTTACTTATTGAATAAAATTACATATTGACTGATTTTAAAAAATCTTCTCAGTATATATTTTATTCCATTTAGATGTAATTAGATTAATCAGACATCATCACTGTCATCAATCTGACATTAATTCATTATTCTGTGGTTGTATAAACATTTAATTATTATCTAATTATTCCTGTTTTCATTTGAGCAAACATGAAGATTAAAATTAAAACTTTTGGGATCTTTAGGATCATCAACATCTGCCTGGCGACAGGTGACTCCAGCTGTTTGTGTCCTTCCTTTGTCTAAAAAACAGTGGACTGGTCCTTAACAGAGTGGTCTGTCTGTGGGAATTAAACCAACAACCTCCCTGTGTGACGTCCAGGTGAGCTTTAATAACCTGTAATAACCTGTCATTACCTGATATTAACTCAATAAAAAGCAGCAGCAGCTGTCATATGAGACGGCCGCAGACAGACAGACACAGACTGGGAGCGCTCGGGGAGATGCCTCCCCCACTTTTCTAATATTTCCCAGAAGTCCCGGCTGCGGCGGGGAGATAATCCCTGAGAGATGAGGAGAGGGGGCGAGGGATTGGCGAGCGGCGGGGGGGGAGGAGAGGAATCCTCCAGCATGGAGTGTTCTCTCTCTTCTTCTTCTCCTTCGAGGATTACGGCGGCATTTGAAACATATTTCAGCACGCCGCAGCGGCGGGGAGGGGATTAAGGTGTTACCATGGAGGGGTGGTGTTAACGCGGAGGGGCGGGGTGTTAAAAGATGGCGGAGTGGTGATATTGGCGGGGGTTAGTGGCAGTAGGCTGGGTGATACTGAAGTGATACCAGAACAGACGGGAGTTTTGTGAGGTTAATGGAGGCGGGGGTGGAGGGTGGAGGGTGGGGGTGTTCAGGTGTGAGGCGGACGGGGGCGGAGCCAAGACAAGTAAAGATGGAGGTGGTTTCAAACTTAAACAGGTTCAAAGGTTTGTTTCATCTCTACAACAACTGCTGCATCAGTACAAGTACAACCTCACCTTTACAAGTACCACTTCTCTAAAAGTACCACCTGACATCTACAACAAGTACTGAATCAACAATAAAAGTACAGCTTCATCTCTACAAGTACCCCTTTTATTTACAAGTACCCCTCCATCACTACAAGTGACACTTCATTTCTAAAAATTGCTGTGTCATTTCTTTGAGTGCTACAGTTACTACTTCATCCCAAATATTGCTTCATGTTTTTCAGTTTGTCTAAATCTCTACAGGTACTTCATGTTTTTGAGCACCACTTCACCACTACGAGTACTTTTTCATCACTTCAAGTACCATTTCAGTTCTACAGGTACTCTTCATCTTCTGTACAAATACTGCTTTCTCCTGTAGAAGTGACGTTCTACCTGTGAAGACGAAGCCATACTCGTTAAGTTCCTCTTTAAAAGAACTACTTCCTCTCTAGAAGTACTACTTGTAGTACTACTCTTCACTCTGTTCCATCCCTCCTCCGCTCCCCTGATGATGGTTGCCATGGTTTCCGTGTGCAGCAGTGCTGCTGCAGGTTGGTTACCATGGTGACAGCAGTCCGTCACAGTGAGGGAACAGATGAAAGTTTCTGATCTATCAGACACATCAGGCAGAGGCGGAGCTTCTGAGCCGCGGCACGGCATGCTGGGAGCTCCGCCCTCCCTCTCTCGCTCTCTCATCTTACCCCTCGATCGTCCCTCTCTCTCTCCCTCTCTGTCATCCCTCCATCAGTCAGACGTCTCATCTTTTTCATTTCTACCCCCCCACCCCCCATCCCCCCACTCTGATCCTCCCACAGAGAGCAGTATATGAATCCAGATGAATTGTGGGTAATAAATCCAGGACTCTGCAGGTTTTGGTAATAAACTCTG
Source organism: Lutjanus argentimaculatus (assembly GCA_034769285.1). NCBI lineage: Eukaryota > Metazoa > Chordata > Actinopteri > Lutjaniformes > Lutjanidae > Lutjanus > Lutjanus argentimaculatus. The sequence goes on along the minus strand of JAWZSL010000003.1, from coordinate 12,182,489 downwards.
TGAAGTGAACTTCGATAATAATCAGCCTCCAGAGGAGTGACGGACGGGAAGACGAAAATCTGGATTTTCTTCTCCAAACTTCTGAATCATCCTCTGAACATCAGCTTCACTTATTGATTATTGACTGACACTTTAACCTGATGTCATCACCGATTAGAACCTGAAGAAAACAAACCTGACAGAACATTTCTGCTTCAGAACCTCAGTCTGACTGATCAAACTAAACAGAACATACAGTAACATACACAACTAATACTGGAAGAGAACACGTCAGAATATAAAAACACTCTGCACTACTTTATTTAAATAATCCACCAACAGATTCAATGTTTTTTTTCTGTTTCAAACATCAGAATTAATTTTGAGTCACAAAAATGTTCATGTCCATCTGCTGATGAGGGTCACGAGATCTGATGGTGAACTTGCTGTTCGGGATTTTTAGGGCCCGAGCACCGAATGGTGTGAGGACCCTTATGGATTTCTCAGATTGTTATTTTTTTCTTCTTTTTCTTTTTCTTTGCCGTCTTCAGTCACATTTTTGAGGAGCTAAACGAGCTAAATGAGTTAAACAAGCTAAAACAGCCAAACGAGCTAAAGAGCTAAATGAGCTAAAAGAGCTAAAAGAACTAAACGAGCTAAAACAGCCAAACGAGCTAAATGAGCTAAACGAGCTAAATGAGCTAAAACAGCCAAACGAGCTAAATGAGCTAAACAAGCTAAATGAGCTAAAAGAGCTAAACGAGCTAAAACAGCCAAATGAGCTAAATGAGCTAAACGAGCTAAACGAGCTAAACGAGTTAAACGAGCTAAACGAGCTAAACGAGCTAAACGAGCTAAATGAGCTAAAAGAGTTAAATGAGCTAAATGAGCTAAAAGAGCTAAACGAGCTAAATGAGCTAAATGAGCTAAAAGAGCTAAACGAGTTAAACAAGCTAAATGAGCTCCACAGTGCATCAAACTTGGCACAAAATTCAATTGTGGTAAAAATTTACATGTGATACAGTTTTTGGCCCCAAAAATCAACCCGGCTGCTCGTTTCACTGACATGGACAGAAATTGGTCGGCACATGTATCATGGCCAGATGAACAAAAAAGTTTCTTGGACCCATCACGTAAACCAATCAGGAAGTCGGCCATTTTGAATTTTGTGGTCAATTTTGGTGTTTTTCACGTGTTGTATTTGAACAAACTCCTCCTACAGACTTGATCAGATCAACTTCAAAATTAGTGTTTGCCATCTAGACTAAGTGGTGATCAAAAGTTATTAGAAGATTTAACCAGCGTTAAAGGGCGTGGCCATGACGTGGTGTCAAGTTCTGATGTCTCGCCATGAAACATGTAATTGCTATAACTTTGATATAAATGATTCAATCTGCACCAACAGTCCCATCCTGAACACATCTACAGGCTCAAACTTCAGTCAGTGTTGCACATTGGCTCAATAGCGCCCCCTACAAAATTTAAACAAAGCAGCCCCTGCGTCTCATTTCGGTTACATGTATGAAAATCAGTGCATACATGTGCAATGCACAGATGCACAAAAAAGTCTCTTGGACCGATCATCTAAACCCAACAGGAAGGCAAAGACTATTTTGTGATCAGAAGTTATTAAAGATTTAGCTCTCACTGAAGGGCGTGGCCATGATGTGGTGTCATGTTTTGATGACTCGCTATGAAACAGGAAATTGCTAGAACTTTACTGTAAATTCTCCGATCTGCACCAAACTTCAGATGTTTGATAAAAGTCCCGCCCTGAACACATCTACATGATAATCAGGAGTCATAGTCATAGCGCCACCTAGCGGAGACAGGAAGTGACATCAAACTGCTCTCTGAAGTGCCCAAAGCAAAAAAATTCAAACCTCGTCAACCAGTTGACATCCGGCAACGGGGGGCACAGTCACCACAGGCCCCGACTGGCGCCGGGTGCGAGGGCCCGTCCAATGTTGCTTGCAGCTTGAACTTTTTTTTAGATTTTTTCCCTCTAATTTCACTGCGAAATACATTTTACTATTCTTGAAAGGAGCATCTGATCCTCAGGGATCAATAAAGTATTTCTGGTTCTGAAACACTTGATTTCGTGGGTCTGACATTCCCTTGAAGACACGACTGTCCTCCTGCGGCCCGAGAGAGAGAGCGACCCCTACGCTGTCTGCAGAATAAGTCGCTCTCTCTACCTTCTCTGTAGGTAAAGTCACTAAAAGGGTCTGAAGAGTCTCTGAACCTGCTGGTTACACTGGTTCTGCTCTGAGGACAAACCTGCTTGTTGTCTACAGAAAAACTTCTTCCCTTCCTTCACTGTGCACTTCTGAAACCAAACATTCACCTTCTTCATGACAAAAAATGAATATCGGCCAATAATATCATCAGGATCCTTTTTAGTGTCCAATCACAACGTGTGTATCAAATGTTCAGCATGTCTGATCAACTGGAGAGGAAACTGATGACATCACTCAGGTGATGTCATCCAGGTGAAATAACAAGGCTAAACACACACATGCATGCACACACACCTGCAGAGCGTCTGTCTGTCTGATTTAAATGTGTGTGTGTCCATCAGCAGCTCCTCCGTCTCTGAAGCAAACACTCAGCAAAGAGATTACATTCAAATAACACACACACACACACACACACACACACACACAGTACATACAGGCAGTACGAGAGAGAGCTGTCCTCACACACACACCTGAGCAGACAAACAGGTGTATAAACAGCGAGTGTTCAGCAAACATCAGTCTCACGTCAGCCTCGTCAGGTCGACTCAACCTGACTGTCAATATTTGTCTCTGCACCGTTTTGTTTTCACACCGTTTAAAATATTCATGTTCAGATTCAAAACGCAAATATTTGAGGTTTGGGCTGCCGGGGCCTCCGTAACCCGACCGCCACTCTGCACCACGCCGAGCGCCACGACGGGCGCCACGCTGCACCAACCGGGTTACAGAGACGACTTAGAGAGGTGCTACCTGCGACAGGGGGGGGGGGAGGACAGGGGACACAAGAGAGACTAGAGGAGCACAGAGACACAGAAAACAGAGGGACAAGACTGACAGCAGAGGAAAAGTCAGAGACACAGAGGACACACAGAGAGGAGACAGGGAGACACAGAGAGGAGACAGAGGAGACACAGAGGACACAGAGAGGAAACAGAGGAGACATAGAGGACACAGAGAGGAGACACAGAGAGGAGCCAGAGGAGACACAGAGAGAGGAGACAGAGGAGACAACAGAGAGGAGATCAACAGAGACACAGAGAGGGAAACAGAGGAGACACAGAGGACACAGAGAGGAGACACAGAGAGGAGCCAGAAGAGACACAGAGAGGAGACAGAGGAGACACAGAGAGGAGACAGAGGAGACAGAGAGGAGACAGACAGGAGACACAGAGAGGGAAGAGGAGACACAGAGGACACAGAGAGGAGACACAGAGAGGAGCCAGAAGGAGACACAGAGAGGAGCCAGAGGAGACACGGAGAGGAGACAGAGGAGATACAGAGAGGAGAGAGAGGAGACACAGAGAGGAGAAGAGGAGACACAGAGAGGAGAGAGAGGAGATACAGAGAGGAGAGAGAGGAGACACGAGAGGAGCCAGAGAGAGACACGGAGAGGAGCCAGAGGAGACACGAGAGGAGACAGAGGAGACACAGAGAGGAGACAGAGGAGAACACAGAGAGGAGCCAGAGGAGATACAGAGAGGAGAAGAGGAGACACAGAGAGGAGAGAGAGGAGACACAGAGAGGAGAGAGAGGAGACACAGAGAGGAGAGAGAGAGGACACAGAGAGGAGACAGGGGAGACACAGAGGACACAGAGAGGAGCCAGAGGAGACACAGAGAGGAGACAGGGGAGACACAGAGGACACAGAGAGGAGCCAGAGGAGACACAGAGAGGAGACAGGGGAGACACAGAGGACACAGAGAGGAGCCAGAGGAGACACAGAGAGGAGACAAAGGAGACACAGAGAGGAGACAGAGGAGACACAGAGAGGAGGCAGAGGAGACACAGAGAGGAGACAGAGGAGACACAGAGAGGAGACAGAGAAGACAGACAGTAGTAGTTGGTGAAACTTCTTTGAAGAACTGAAGAGTTTGAGTTGGACTCAAAACTCTAAAATCTATTGTGTTTTAAATCGTCTCAACTTTTTACAGTGTACAGATTCTCACTGATCCTGGCTGTAGCATCAGTTTGTCCAATAACTGGATAACATCCTCTGTGGTGTCCATCGTATTCATGTCTCTGATAATAAGACCGACCTGGAGCGTCCTCACCAGTTTGTCTCATCCCATCAGCTGGTCGAGTAAAGACAACGTCTCCATTTGGACTTTATATGAAGACAAAGAAACTGGACTCACATCTACACAACTGAGTCAAAGTGAACCGAAAATCAGCCAAAGTGGGATCTGATCACACCTGCACAGGTGACAGACCTGACAGAAAACTGCAGGTTGTTCTACTGTGATAAATATCAGACTAAACATCACAAGAGCTTCAGGCAAACAAAACGATGTCAGATCTGTTGTACCGACCACAGTGAGACTTTAGTCACACAACGAGAGGAGGTGGTCAGCAATGTTACACAACAGCTGGCACGGCTCCTCCAATCAGAAATAAGGAATTTAAAAATCAAACTTAAAGATCTACTCAGATCTGATGTTTCTACAGAGTAACTGATAGAACAAAGTGTTTCTTATTGCTCTTATTTTAACTGCAACTTTATTATGTAGTAAATAGTTTTAAAGGGATAGTTCACCCAATAATGAATATGCCGTCATTATCTCCTCATCCTCATTCTGACTGAAGGTCAGGTTCAGTTTTTAGTCCACAAAACTCTGCTGGAGTTTCACAGTAAAACAGAATCTCAAACAGGAAGTGAATGGTGACCAGTTTTCAAAGGTAAAAAAGAACAGAATAAAAACATAAGACTCCTCCATACTGCTCTGGTGTAATCCAAGTCCTTTAAAGTCCCAACATGCCGTTTGCACACCATCACACCACACACACACCCAGTTCAGACAGTGTGCACGTGAACGTGGCTCCAAACTAAAGATCTACAGTGAAGATTCCGGCTAAAAACATGGTGTAAATGACGTCTTTCAAATCAACTTAGCATCAGAATTTCCTGGAGGGACTGCAATAAAAGGTCACAGTGACCTTGACCTTTGACCTTTGAGTTCTAATCAGGTCATCCTTGAGTCCAAGTGGACATTTGTGGCAAGTTTGAAGTTTGAATTCTGTCGAGGCGTTAGTGAGATATCACGTTAAGAAGAATTGGACAGACAACCTATTGAACATAATGTCTCCAGACGTGGCTGTCACCAAACTGATTATACTTACAGTAAACAAATAGACAGACAGACAGACGGGCAGGTAAGTGGACTCACCTTGGCCACAGAGCTGTCTCTCTCCTCCATCACAGCCTTCATCTCCTGAGCCGTGATGTCATTTCTCCGTTGCCTCGCCAACCGCAGACGCTCAACCAGAACTGAACCAAACTGTTCAACTTCCTGGACGGAGTCGGCGTCGCAAACACGCTGAAGGAGCTCATCAACATCCTGACCAATAAGAAACAGGCATCTGATCAGATCAATCATCTGAGTTTAAATCACAAAAACAACAAGTAAACTGTTGTTATACGGACGTCATGTGAGTGTTTTTTACCAAGTCAGAGTCCTCAAGGTGAAAACTGTCCAACCTGAAGAGAAAAAGAGAAGAAGTTTCAGTATTCTTCATCAGATCCAGGATCTGTTTGGAAATCTGTGGTTTTATATCAGCATTTCTGTAAATCTGATGAATAAAAGCCAGAAAGACCCCATCTGATAACCACCTACAACCAACTGATAACCACCTAAAACTGACTGATAACCACCTACATCTGACTGATAACCACCTACAACCAACTGATAACCACCTACAACAGATTGATAACCACCTACAACTGACTGATAACCACATACAACTGACTGATAACCACCTACAACAGATTGATAACCACCTAAAACCGACTGATAACCACCTACATCTGACTGATAACCACCTACAACAGATTGATAACCACCTACAACTGACTGATAACACATACATGACAACTAAACGATTTATAACCACCTA